>JALIGW010000046.1:4272324-4489824 GCA_023053685.1 Diadophis punctatus similis
TCTCACACACCATTGTCTTAAGAATTCTCTTTTACTCTGAACGAGGCCCAGAATAATTATCTAACATATGAAAGAAAAGGTGAAGAGGTGCTATGTAGGTTTTGAAGAGAACTTGGAAGGTGAAAGTAAGCAATTTGGCTGCATTCAAGAGGCACGGTATATATAAAAAACTTTTATTTCTTTATTAGTTGCCCCTTCATATTTAGATCAGGTCTCAGAATAATGATATAGCATTTGGGGGAAAAGATGCAAACCAGTAATCCAGCTGCCGAAGCCAAGATGGAGAAGATCTCCACGGCCACCATGTATTTTCCTTTGGTGCTCAGATAAGTTGGAACAAATGATACCCAAACACTGCAAAAGACCAACATGCTGAAGGTGATAAATTTGGCTTCATTAAAGCTGTCAGGTAAATTCCTAGCTAAGAAGGCCACTGTAAAGCTGACAGCAGTCAAGAACCCCATAAAGCCAAGGACAGCATAAAACATGGTGGTTGAACCTTCATTACATTGCAGGAGAATTTCTGTAGCCATGGAGTGCATATCAGAATCAGGGAAAGGGGGGGAATTTGTTAACCACACTGCACAAATGGTGAATTGTACCATGGAGCAAGGTAGGACAATAGAAAGAGCCATTCTTTTCCCCACCCATTTCCTCATTTTGGAACCAGGCTTGGTGGCCATGAAAGCAAGAACCACTATGGTTGTTTTCCCTAATATGCAAGAAAGAGCTATAGAGAAAATTATGCCAAAAGCAGTTTGTCGCAAAAGACATTTCACTTGGTCTGGTTGCCCAATGAAAAGAAAAGTGCAAAGGAAGGAGAGGAGGAGAGCAATGAGAAGAATGTAGGTGAGGTTCCTGTTGTTGGCTTTGACAATGGGGGTGTCCTGGTGTTTAATAAAGATCCCAAGCACTAAAACTGAGATGAAAGAAAAGAAGACTGCTATGCCTACCAAAGAAATCCCCAAAGGCTCTTGATAAGTCAAGTAAGTTATGCTTTTTCGAATACAACTATTCCGATCTTTGTTTGGGTATTGATCTTCTGGACATGGGAAACAATCATCTAAGTCTAAAAGAAACAAAAAAGAAAAACATTCCTAGGAACATTATTTTTTTTTCAGCACCAACTATCAGTAACATACAAGATGCACTAAGATACTATGATTTACATACCAGTTCTGTTCTGTTTTGTTCTTTGTTAAAATAATTCATAATACAATTAACAATGTTCTATAGTGGTATCCCAGTTACATTCTGAGCTTAGTTCTTTGTTATATAGTGAGAAACCACATTTTCCATCATTAGAAAGGGATAATAAGAAATATATATATATATTCCTTTGCTTACCCATTTGGTCAGCTATCTTCCCTTCCGGACACAGTCTACAGTCGTAACAGCAAGATAATTTCCCTTCCAATTTTATCTTGCTATGGCCAAGAGGACATTTCTTGTTACAGATGGAAAGAGGTAATGTCTATTCAGAAATAAAATTAAATTTGTTTCAACTGAAAAATTATATTTCGGGATTGTTCTTTTCATCAGTTAAAAATACACAAGCTCTTCATATGCAATCCAAACCTTGCCATTCTGTTCTCCAGCTATCTTTCAGGTTTAAATTCCTACACCTCAATTGCACCTCAATTGCTCAAGATTACTATTCCAGAGATCTGTTCTGAAGAAATCAGAACTAGAAGCTGGTGTGGAATAACTTTTAAGTCCTTGGAATAGGCTTTTTGTGAGGTTCCACATTTAGGGATGGGGTCCCAATATTAGCTTGATTTTCCACTGATACTGTAAGCCATCTTTTAGTGAGACTTTTGTGATCTTTCCATAATAGAAATCTGATTTTTAAAATTCAACTGTTTAAAGAAGAGATTTTTGGGATTTTCTTTGTTTAATTGTTTGAAATGGGGAGCAGATTGAAGGCAAATGGAATTTAATCTTCCCTTTAACGATTCGCAGATAATACTGAACATTACTTAACTGTTTCCAAAAGATGTTTAGTTTGAGGCACATCCACCAAAGATTAAAATAGTTCCTTTTTAATCTCATACTAAAGAAATTGGGGAGGTTATATTTTTCTATCATTATGAGACTGACCTGGGATATAATGTTTTTTCTAGATCAGCTTTAAATTTTGTCTTACACATGTAGAAAGTTGTACAAAAGAACTATCTATACCTATCTACCTCTATCTACATATCTATCATCTATCTATCTATCTAGTTGTCTGTCTGTCAGTCTGTCTGTCTATCTAACATCATCTATCTATTAAATTTATTTACTACATATATTGCTGCAAGGTGATTTGTGTGTGTGTGTGTTACTTCCCTCATTGATTAGTTTAATTTAATGAATTTTATAGCTAGTATGCAGTCATATATGGAATTAGTGCTACATTTTGGAGAGATAGATAAGGTGTGTGTGTCAGAGGTGGGTTTCAGCAGGTTCTGACCAGTTCTGGAGAACCGGTAGTGGAAATTTTGAGTAGTTCGGAGAACCAGTAAATACCACCTCTGACTGGCCCTGCCCCATCTATTCTCTGCCTCCCAAGTCCCAGCTGATTGGGAGGAAATGGGAATTTTGCATTAACCTTCCCCTGGGGTAGGGAGGGAATGGAGATTTTACAGTATCCTTCCCCTGCCCCGCCCATCAAGCCACACCCACAGAACTGGTAGTAAAAAAATTGAATCCCACCACTGGTGTGTGTGTGTGTGTGTGTGTGAGTGTGTGTGTGTGTGTGTGTGTGTGAGTGTGTGTGTGTGTGTGAGAGAGAGAGGGGGGGGGAATGAAATTCTTTGTTTTTGAATCATATATTTCAATACTTTTAATTTTGATATATATTCGGCAAAATTGAAATATATCTCTAAAGCAGTTTCTTTAGTCAGTTTCATCTATTGGAGACTGCTAAATAGTTCAATCCATGTATTGTTGTTTTTTTTTTAAATCATTTATGTCTCTGAATCAGAGACATCCATGATTTCCTAAAAATTGAAAAATGTGACACACCTGGTTAAACATGAGAGGCCAAACAGCTTCCTTGGCAGAAATGATGAGGAACATGTCTGGGGCAGCCATGGGGTCGATTTTTCCAATCTGGACTCTCTGAAAGGACTTGTTTGGGAATGTGACCCAATTAAAAATATCAAATCCAGTTACCAATTCCCCATTGGGACCAAATGAAATCTCCTCTCCGGCACTGTTGTTAAAGGAGACTTTCTGCAAAAAATGGTGGAGCTAAATGAAGAGGAGAAGACAAGACACCAGTAAGTTAACAGAATTCCTTAAAAGATATGATCAACTCTCAGTTTCATCCTTTCCATTTTAACCAGTAAGCTGTTAATTTACACTGTTTAAAACTGGAAGGGAAATACATTTCTATGGCATGCATTTTCTATTCTATTGCCTAACTTTTTTTGTGTCAGTTGAAAAGTTTTCAGATAAAAAGGCCATCAGAAAATGGAGTAAGGGAGAAATCCAACAAATCACTTTGCTCTGATCAATAGAGCAATCCAAGAATTGTGAATTCACATTACTTGCATAAAAGGTAAAGAATAGAAAATCCTCCAACACAAAAAAAGTGTAAGCCAAGGTGGCTCTTCTGTCAAACTAGAGATTTACCTTTAAAAGATATTAAAAGGATAACTTCAAACAAGTTTATATGGAAATTTCCTTCATACAGTTTTATGGCAAATTTTCTATCCCCTTGAGTTAATAATGCTATTTACATTTTAACATGATTTGTTAACAACTCTTTTCCCCTTGTCTTATGTTGACAATTTTAGTATAGAGGCATGGAATGGTGTTGAGGAATTCTTAACACTCTCATAGAGACCTAGAAAACTATAGTAGCTAAGATATAATATTATCATTCAGGTAGGTAGGATGTTGTAGCAGATAATTTTGTGTACTATGCTTAGGTCAGACCAAAGGCGTCTTGGTTCTAAGTTGGCTAAGCCCAAAATTTCAAGTCTGGTGGTATAAGGTATTCCGTTGTGAGCAGAGGAGTGGAGGACTCTTCTCGTGAAATATCTCTCGACTCACTCAATTGTATTAATGTCTAATATACAGTGCGGGTTCCAGACAGATGAGCTGTATTCGAGAATTGGTCTAGCAAAGGTTTTGTATGCTCTGGTTAGCAGCACAATATTACCAGAGAAGAAGCTACACAAGATTAGGTTAACAACTCTTAATGCCTTTTTGGCAATGCTGTTACAGTGAGCTCTGGCACTTAGATCATTAGAGATGAGTATTCTCTATGAGTCTCAGTCCTTCCAAAATTAAAAAAAGTGACATTGATTGTTGCTGTTGTTGTTTTAACCATTTAGTTGTGTAGTAGAGAGATACAATCTAGGTTTAGGGAGGTACTAATACCACTCTATAAAGCCTTAGTTAGACCAGTTAGATTTTTGCTTCTAGTGATGTGTCTGTTTTTATATGATTGAACACCTCTCTGTTAGTTACTCTGGCTCTCCATGGCATATGGAATAATTTATGTCAGCACCACAGTTCAAAGGCACCAATTCTTAGTGAACATAAACATAGATTAGTGAACAATATATGCATGGTGATTGAAGCAACAGCTTCCATCTCCTCTCAACAAAAAGAAACGGGAAAGTTAATAAGATTCCTTGAAGGGCACAGACAAATCTTGGTTTCTTTCTTTTAATTTGGCTTTGCTTAATGAAAGGCAACAAGTTAAATTTCACAGCAGCCTATACTATTTAAAACTGGCAGAGAATTATGTTCTTCATCACATGCATTTTCTCCCTGAGTGCTTAACTAAACTAATGCAGTTGAAAATTTTTCAGATGAGAATTTCATAAAAATATTGACAAAAGGAAGAAATCCAACAGATCACTTTGTTTTTACACAAACTTCCTGAGATTTGCGTTAGTCAACATTACCTGCCATGGTGATTGAAGGAAGAGCTTCCATCTCCTTTCATCAATTATTTGATCTTCTTTGAGTTTGGAGGAGCGCATGGCCTTCAGAGCGTGTGCCACAGCATAGACTGCGTTGTAGATACTGTAACTTTGTCCACCCATGATGGTTTCAAACACAGTTTGAGAAAGAATCTCCAGCTTCTCTTCTCCAGTGCAGGTCCTTTCAGCATTCCCATCTGTAACATCACTGGAGAATGAGCATTCAAATGCATCTTTCCAGAAATCCCTAATGAACCCATCTTCTTTTTCTAAATTTGGGTTTCTCTTCTGCATAAATTGTTGGAAGCCAGTCAGATCCTTTGAATGAATTGCAAAGGAAAGAGCACCATGGAGAAAATCAATGGGCAATTGTCTTTCGAGCAGAATGGAGGTGAATTCCATCTGGGCTGTCAGGATCCAAACTTTAGCTTTTCTTTCCTTTGCAATGTTATCAGAATCAAAACCATATATCATGATTCTCAAAGTTACAATGGCTGTACTTTCAGCATTTAAGATCACTGCGATGACTGTACTCTTCAAAATGACTTTGTATAATTTCCTTGCTTCCTCCACCATCTCAACAGCTAAATTGCCATACATCATTTGGGGGATACTTTCTATAAAGTCAAAGCAGATTCCTCTCTCTGTAAAGGTGGAAAGACTCTTTTGAATGAACCTCTCTCTCTCTTCCTCATATAGAGAAATTAACCCAACCCAAGTCCATCCAAAATGCAACAGGAAGTGAAGTATTCCTTTAAGCTGGTACTTCTCATCTGGGAACATCCATTTAACAAAATGTGCTGCTGTTTCCTGATTCATCAATGGAGCTGATCCATATGTGATCTAAATGGGAAAAGAAGAATTTAAAAAAAAGATTTTTTTCCAAAGATTGTGTGATGTGTATGTTTCTTAATTGTCACCCTCGTTTAATTTTTAAAGATAGCAATGCAACTTAGCAAATGCCAACCTTCTGGCTTGGCTAGGAAGGACATAAATGCCTTCCTTATCAGTTTAACAACATCAGTTTATTTTCAGAAAGATTCATAATGTGTTTAAGAACAGCAAGGATGGTGATTTTGATTGCAGGTTATGAATTGGCTGCCTTCTTGTCTGATGCTTTGTGATACCTCTTACAAGAGTTATCATGAGAACTTAACACCTGAAAGTAATAAATCCTGAACTTCCCATTGTGCACCATTTTTTTTAAATCTCACCTGAGGAAATTTGTAGGTGCACAGAGTAGCTGCCATGTTGAGACAAGTTTTAGAACGGGGTCCTCCAATGACAGCTACTGTACTGGTCTGGTCATTACATTTGTAGTTAGGGATGAATTTATCTTTTGTAGATAGAAATTCCATTGCTAAAAGGTAAGTTGTAATGTCATCAAAATAGTCGGAAGCAATGTGGAAACCCAAGGTAACATTGGGTAGAATCTCAGAGTGTTCATTAATCTCCTTTACAGCAAATGCCAGAGCCAAGGTGTGTTGGTAATTATGGGTGAGGAACCTTTAGTGAAAAGTATAAACTAAGTCAATATATTTCTGCTTCAGAATAAGGTAGTTAATATTTTAATTGTTACACATATTCATAAATACAGAAAATGGGGTGCTTATTCTTTATTCTGGACAACTGGAATATAGTCGTTAGCCAATTGAAAACTATTGTATGCATTGGGAAGCACTGATGTGGGAGAAGGGTAGACTAATATTTTGCTGAGAAAGCTTATTCTTTATTCTGGACAACTGGAATATAGTCTTTAGCCAATTATGCATTGGGAAGCACTGATGTGGGGAAAGAGTAGGCTAATATTATACTAAGAAAGCATTTGTAGCCTGCCTTTTCTCTACTGAAGTCTGTCTGGAAAATTTTCAAATTCTTGATGAGATGTCTCTTCCAGGATTAATTTGGATGTTTGCGATATCATTCCAATTCAGAATTAATGAAAGGGGAGAATACGTATCATTTCAAGCTTATGCTGATAACATTCTTACAAGTAACATTTTGTTTCTGGGGTGCTTCTTCAGAAGGCAACTGGACGATTGTTTGAGAAAGAAGATGATCCAAGCTTCTTGGATGAGAAGTAAAACTTCTTCTTCCTCCTCCTCCTGAAAAACAACTCAGTTGCCTTTTGAAAAATGCACCTTTGAGACAACTATGGCCTGGATGATTGAGAATCTCGATAGACAAGTAACATTTGGGCTTTGTTTTCTCTAAAAATTGTAATCCAAATCCCATTGGCCCATGGATAAGAAACAATATCAATTTCAAATGGAAATTCAAGAATTGGACAAAATTATGATATTAACAAATCAAAAATTAATTAGTAAATTTTATAAATTTTTATTATTGTATGAATTACAGGAAGAAACTGTAAAAGAAACCATGATTAATTGGGCACAAAATTTGGGTTATAATATTGAATTGGATAAATGGGAAAAAATGTGGAAAAGAAATTCGAAATTAACAGTAGCCATGGCATTTAGAGAAAAACAGTGCAAGATGTTCTATAGATGGCATCTAACACCTGTAAGGCTGGCAAAAATGTCAAATAAAATCTCACCTCTTTGTTGGAAATGTAAAAATACACATGGTACATATTTTTATATGTGGTGGATATGCAAAAAAGCAAAAAAATTCTCAGTTAAAATTAGAAAAATAATAGAAGAAATAATAAAAGATTGTATTGATTGGAAACTGGAACTTTATTTATTAGGAATTATAACAGGCAATTATGCGAAAGAAATATATTATCTAACAATACACATAGTGACAGCTGCGAGAATAGCCTATGCAACAAAATGGAAACAAAACAACACGCCAAATGATGAGGAAATTATAAGGAAAATCCTTGATTGCACAGAGATGGACAGAATGACCAAGGAACTACAAGATAAAGAAGTATCTGGATATTATTCAACATGGAATAAATTGTATGAATGGCTAAAGAATAAGGACAATTAACTATAAAATGTGTAAATATTAAATATTAGCTACGTATAGATGTAAATTAATAAAACAAAAAGGAACAGAAAATAAATGTATATATATAAAAGAGCAGAAAACAAAAATATTTATATATGTATTAGATAGGCATATAAATAATATGTATTTTGATGAACCGATCTTCAACTGTAACAATGAGAGGAACAGAGTTTCCTAACACTATATGTTTGTATGTTGTGTTATGTTTTTATGTAATAATAATAATAATAATAATAATAATAATAATAATAATAATAATAATAATAATAATAATAATAATAATAATAATAATAATAATAATAATAATAATAATAATAATAATAATAATAATAATAATAATAATAATAATAAAAATTGTAATCTAAATCCCATTGGCACACCACAGACTCTTTCATTCCATGGTGAGATGCAAAGGAAGAAAATTCAGACAGTACAAGATATAAGTAGACTATTTGCAGGGTAACCTTGCAGCCTAATTAGTTATGCTTTTCTCCTCCTGAAACATTTTTTTAATGGGAAAGTAACCCATCTAGTATTAAAATTAAAAGTAATTGTATTGGCCTCATTGGAGACTTCAGTATTTGGGGAGCTCAAGTCTCTCTGAATCCAGATTTTAGACACAGCTAAGGACCAGTGCAGTCAGCAATATGGTAACCATTTTATGGAAGGAAGGAAGGAAGGAAGGAAGGAAGGAAGGAAGGAAGGAAGGAAGGAAGGAAGGAAGGAAGGAAGGAAGGAAGGAAGGAAGGAAGGAAGGAAGGCAAGCACTTGGGTGGTGATGAGAATGAATTTAGAGATGAGGATACTTACAGGTACTGATCAAACACATCACGAGAAGGAACACTTTGAAAAGTGATCTCATTTGAAAGAAATAATACCTGATATATAATACCAGCAATGATTAAGTCTCCTGATTGATAATACTTGTGAACAATTGGAAGAGGACTTCTGAGTTTACAGCTTAAGACAGGAGAAATGCCCATTGTTTTAGGATAAGATACTCACTGTTGCAAATAGAACCAATTTAGTATGTAATATGGTTGGTGTATATATGTAAATGTGTAGCTCCAGTGTTACCATTCAATAGAGAAGCTGAAGTGGAAAAAAATAAGCCTCTGATAATGTGATGACAATGAGGTATCATATCTAAAACACCCATTCTTCTTGTTCTCCCTACATGCAGTTCTACAATTATATTAATATAATGTAATTTAATGTTTTAACCTGCAGTCATCAGGTTTTTTTCAGTGTTTGTTGGGATTCTCTTGAGACACAGAGAAGACAGAATCATGCTGATACTTAATTTGATAATTACTTTGGAGATAATGGCTTACTTTCAATAGTACTGAGGGAGTAGGGTGGCATAGAAAAACTGCTAAATAAATAAATAAATAAATAAATAAATGAATGAATGAATGAATGAATGAATGAATGAATGAACGAATGAATAAATGAACAAATACTTTCTTTGCTTGTTTGCAGAATGTCAAAAGGAAACATTCAATTTATCTCACTAGAACAGCTGCACTCCTGTGAAATTTTATAGCTTAGACATGAAATTGGTGGGGAACACCATATCCATACAGCAGGGGTGGGCTTCAAATTTTTTAGCAAGGGGTTCTCTGCTCGGTTACTGGGTAGGCGTGGCAATGGTGGGTGTGACCTAGTCGGCCTCCTGCACCACGGTGGGGGGCATTTTTGCCCTCCCCGGGCTCTGGAGGCTTTCCTCGAGCCTCCGGGAGCACAAAAATGGCCTCCCCAGGCTCTGGAGGCCCTCTGGAGGTGGAAATGGGCCCATTTCCAGCCTTCCCGAACTTCAGGTAGGCCCATTTTTCACCCTTCACCAAGCACCCCCCTGCGCGCCCTGCACTTACCTGGCATTCCAAAACAGGCCACGTGGAGACACCTGGGAGGGGCGGGGTGGGAGGGGCCAGCCAGTAGTGGGGTTTGGGGGTTCTCCAAACTGCACAGAATCTTAGCTAGAGGTTCTCCCGAACCCCTGCAAACTCCCAGCAGCCCGCCCCTGCCATACAGATAGACACAAAGTAAAACTTTGGGTCATTTTTATTTCAAAGTTTCTTGATACAAAGTACAGTTTAAAAAGAACTGAAGTTTGTTTTCTGTGGTCATTTTGTCAATCCTCTGCTTATCACAAAAGGTGACTTTTCAAATGGAATCTGGACTTTGTTTTTCACTGAAGGCATTTTGCTTCTCATCCAAGCAGCTTGTTCTGCTGCTTAGTGCAGGCTCTGCTATGAAGAATGGCAGTGTAATGATTGCTTCAGGTTAAGGATGGTTTGAAACAGGGAAAGAATGATGAAGTCATGATATGACTCAATGGATTATAACATACTTATGGTCTCCTTAAGGAGAAGGCCTATATCATATCTCTCATTCTCTCTCCCCCTACCCAGCCAGTCATTAGGACAGAGAACTGGGAACCACAAAAACCCTTCTCTCTCTCTCTCTCTCTCTCTCTCCCTCCCTCCCTTCCTCTCCCTCCTTCCCTGTCTCTGTCTCTCTCTCCCTCTCCCTCCCTCCCTCCCCCCTCTCTCATCTACTTACCATCTATTACCCACCATCATTTAGATTTTTCTCTAGATCTCTAGCTATCTACATGTCCTTATCATTAGGGAAGGGAAGGGTGTTAATTTAGGAGAAAACTTTCTGAATTTTGAGAGAGAGATTCTTTCAATGGGTCTTTGAGAGATTCTTTCAATCACATGGGTCTCTATATGTTTACATTCTTGGTACTGTCTAACATGCCATATTATTTGTCATGTTGTCATAGAGCAAGAGTAAGTTATCTACATATATCCTTTCCCGTCGTGTCATAATTTAAATTTTAATAAAGTTTGAAGCATTTGCAAAATGGTGTAACATCATACCCAATGGCCATTTGATATCTAAAGATATTAGATGTCATCCAAGACTCGGTAATAACAGTGACATCATAATTAAACAACCTGACAAAGGCAGGACAGTTGTCATCATAAGTAAGATAAATTACATCATGGAAGCTGAGAAGACAGTTTTCCAATACCATCTTCTTCCAGTGTCTCTCTTCAATTCCCACAAAAGCATATCACTAGGACAGGAAATCATGGTGTCCCAGTTTTGTGCCAAGCACACCTTAATTGCTACACCAAAGTGGCTGTCCAATTTTCAGAATTTCGATAGGCAATATTAGTGGGAATTATCCTGTACAATTATTTTATGTCCCAGGGAAACTTGCTGGGCCTAAGTAGAGGTCTGGGACCTTCAGCACTCTCAGCGAGCTGTTACCACCCCCAGGCTTCAACTTTAGTCCTAGTGCTACCTCTGCCACAAAGAAATGCAGCCCTTCAATGCTGAGAGGTTCATAAAAAGGAGGAATGCAATAGAGACAGAAGAGAAAGAAGTAGGCAGCCATAATAGAGGAAAGCAAAGGGACTCCCCTGTGTTGGCTCTGTTCTATTTGCCCCCCACCCAGCATCATGAGAATTAAGTATAATGAAGCATATTAGAATCAATTCTGAATGATCAGAATGAGGCTTCCCAAAGGAAGTTCACATAGTAGCATGCAACATTGTCTTTTCCCAAAAGTGTTTGCATTAGTTGTAATGAGGTGCTGTTGCAGTGTGGTTGCTCCTTTGCTAGTTGCTATGGAACTCCAATCAAAGGGCATGGTCAGGTAGGACCCTTACCAAGGTTTGCTGCTTAATGTAGCTTAAGGTCCTGGCAGTTGTGTAATAATCCTCTTGTCTGCTTGTAATTGCTGCCAATCTCCAGATGTCACTTTTGTTTCCCTGTCTACAGATTTGTTATCACCTTTCCTCTATAATTCTCCTCATTCTTATGGCTGTGGCTAGGGGCGCCTTTGCACAGGTTCGCCTGGTGCACCAATTGCGACCATATTTGGAGAAGGAGGCTTTACTCACAGTCACTCATGCCCTTGTCACCTCTCGTTTGGACTACTGTAATGCGCTCTACATGGGGCTACCCTTGAAAAGTATTTGGAGACTGCAATTGGTGCAAAATGCGGCTGCGCGAGCTGTGGTGGGTGTCCCCAGATACACCCACATAACACCTATTCTCCGCCAGCTGCATTGGTTGCCCATTGGTCTCCGGGTGCAATTCAAGGTGTTGATTATCATCTTTAAAGCCCTACATGGCTTAGGACCAGGTATCTCCGGGACCGCATCCTATCTCATACACCCCTATGACCGCATCCTATCTCATACACCCCTATGACCAAGAGTCAGTCTTTTCCAGGTCCCTTCAGCCAAATAATGTCAGTTGGCGGGACCAAGGGGGAGAGCCTTCTCTGTGGAGGCTCCGGTTCTCTGGAACCAACTACCACCAGAGATCCGATCTATCCCCATCTTGCTGGCCTTCCGGAAAGCTATTAAGACATGGCTCTTCCTGCAGGGGGGGTGATGTGACTGATGAACATCTTAGGTCTCCCCCAGATATGAATGTGTTGTTTGGCTTTTTAATCTTTTAATTAATCAAATGTTTTAAATCATTTATTATTTTTGCTACTGTTTTTTATATTGTTCTTATACTCTGTTGTACGCCGCCCTGAGTCCCCAGGGAGTAGGGTGGCATATAAGAACAGCAAAATAAATAAATATATAAATAAATTCTATCTTAGCTTTTGTAAGCTAACAGACTGGGTGTGGTTTGGCTGCCTCTGGATGTCAGCATATCTTGAAAATGGCAGGGTAATCACAGAAAGATGAAACACCTGCTTGGATGCCTGGGAGTAAAGTTATGTGGACTGTTTGAATGTGTGAGGTAAATAGAGGTGGGAAGACTTTTTTCAAGCTACACCTGAATGCAAATAGAAACCCCAAATTCCCTCCCTCTTAGAGGTATAAAGTTCATGTGCTGGAGAATAGCAATAACATTGCTTTCACATTATAAAACTACACAGAGATTTTAATTCCCCTTTGATTTTTCTTTATTCATATGAGTGTTCAGCAATATTATATAATTTTTGAAAGAACAGATTCAGAGCAGACATTTAGGTTTATGAGATTACCCAGAAGACATCTCATAGCTACCATTATGTATATTATTTTGGTGTTCCAATATGACACAGTACAGAAGACCCAAACACTACAAAAAATGAAAAGATGGAGGTCACAAACTGGACTTCACTCACATTGTTAGCTAAAAATTCAATTTTATTTCTTTGTTAGTTGCTCCTTTGTATTCAAATCAGGCCTCAGAATAATGATATAGCACTTGGGGGAAAAGATGCAGACAAGTAATCCAACTGCTGAAGCCAAAATGGAGAAGATCTCCACAGCCACCATGTATTTCCCTTTGGTGCTCAGATAGGTAGGAACAAATAATATCCAGACACTGCAAAAGACCAACATGCTGAAAGTGATAAATTTGGCTTCATTGAAGCTGTCAGGTAAATTCCTAGCTAGGAAGGCCACTGTGAAGCTGACTGCAGTCAAGAACCCCATAAAGCCTAGGACAGTATAAAACATAGTGGTTGAACCTTCATTACATTGCAGGACAATTTCTGCAGCCATGGAGTGCATGTCAGAATCGGGGAAGGGAGGAGAAATTGCGAGCCACATCACACAAATGGAGAATTGTGCCAGGGAGCAACATAGAACAATAGAGATAGACAGCCCTTTCCCCACCCATTTCCTTATTTTGGAGCCTGGCCTAGTGGCCATGAAAGCAAGAACAACAATGGTCGTTTTCCCCAATATACAAGAAAGAGCTATAGAGAACATGATGGCAAATGCACTTTGTCGCAAGAGACATTTCACTTGATCAGGTTGCCCAATGAAGAGCAGAGAGCAAAGGAAGGAGAGCAGGAGAGCAATGAGAAGAATATAGGTGAGGTTTCTGTTGTTGGCTTTGACAATGGGAGTTTCCTGGTGTTTAATGAAGATCCCTAGCACCAAAGCTGACATCACAGAAAAAAAGATTGCAATAATTGCCAAAGAACTGCCCATAGGCTCTTGGTAGGACAAATAAATGATCCTTTTAGGAAAGCAACTATCCTGTTCTTTGTTTGGATATTGATCTTCTGGACATGCAAAGCAGTCAACTAAGTCTAAGAAAAAAGAAAGAAAAACAAAATAGGTCATTAAAATATTGTTGTTTTTAAGCATGAATATCACAGACTAGTTACACCGAGGTATAATGACTGACATGGGGATTTGGATTTTTTTTCTTAAAGTACTTTATAATATAATCTATAATCTGTTGCAGTGCTCATTTTCAATCAGCCCTGAATTTTACAGCTACCTCTGCTCTTAATCACATCATGTAATGGACAGAAGGATTGACCTTGAAGGGCAGGAGTAAGAGCCACTGTCAGATAAAAGAAACCTGAATCTGGGTTTATAGCAGGGATGAAATCCAGTAGGTTCTGACAGGTTCTGGAGAACCAGTAGTGAAAATTTTGAGTAGTTCGGAGAACCGGCAAATACCACCTCTGGCTATCCCCAGAGTGGGGTGGGAATGGAGATTTTATTTATTTATTTATTTATTAAAATTTCTATGCCGCCCAACTCCCGAGGGACTCTGGGCGGCTCACAGCATGTATAGAAACATATAACAGGTAAAAACAATTTTTTTAAAAAAGCCATATTAAAATGCTATCCATAATTTAAAAATAACTTTCATTCATACCCCGCCTGCCGGAAGAGCCAAGTTTTTATTGCTTTACGGAAGGCCAGCAGGGTGGGGATAGTCCTGATCTCTGGAGGGAGCTGGTTCCAAAGGTAGGGGGCTCCCACAGAGAAGGCTCTCTCCCTCGGCCCCGCCAGCCGGCATTGCTTGGTCGATGGGACCTGGAGGAGACCCGCTCTGTGGGACCTAACCGGTCGTAGGGAGGTATGCGGCAGGATGCGGTCCCAAAGGTAACCTGGCCCTGAGCCATGTAGGGCTTTAAAGGTAACGACCAACACCTTGAATTGGATCCGGAGACTAATGGGCAACCAATGCAGCTGGCGGAGAATTGGTGTTACGTGGGTGCATCTAGGTACACCCACCACAGCTCGCGCAGCTGCATTTTACACCAATTGCAGTCGCCGGACACTCTTCAAGGGTAGCCCCATGTAGAGCGCATTGCGGTAATCTAGCCGTGAGGTGATAAGGGCATGAGCGACTGTGAGAAGTGCCTCCTTCTCCAAGTAGGGTCGCAATTGGTGCACAAGACGTACTTGTGCAAAGGTCCCCCTAGCCACAGCTGAAAGATGTTGCTCCAATTTAAGCTGTGGATCTAGAAGGACACCCAAATTGCGAACCCGTTCTGAGGGAGCTAATTTCTCCCCCCCCAAGAACTAAGGAGGGACAGTTGGTCAAGTCCTTAGGAGGTAATATCCACAGCCACTCAGTCTTGTCAGGGTTAAGTTTTAGCCGGTTCTTCCCCATCCAGACCCTAACATCGGCCAGGCAGCGGCCCATTATGTCTACGGCTTCCCCAAATTGAGACGGGGTGGAGATGTACAACTGGGTATCATCAGCATATTGCTGATACCTCACCCCGTGTCGTCGGATGAGCTCACCCAGTGGCTTCATGTAGATGTTAAACAGGATGGGCGAGAGGACCGAACCCTGCGGCACCCCACATAGTAGGGGCCTAGGGCTCGACCCCTGCCCCCCTGTCAACACCGACTGCGTCCTGTCAGAGAGGAAGGAGGAGAACCACTGCAAAACAGTGCCGCCCACCCCCACCACTCCAAGACGACGCAGAAGGATACCATGGTCAATGGTATCGAAGGCCGCTGAGAGGTCAAGTAGCACCAGGATAGAGGAGTGACCCCTATCCCGGGCTTGCCAGAGATAATCCATCAGGGTGACCAAAGCCGTTTCCATACTGTAGCAGCGCCTGAAACTAGATTGAAAGGGATCCAGAAAATCAGTATCATCCAACAGTCGTAGGAGTTGGAGTGCCACCACTTTCTCAACAACCTTCCCCACGAAGGGAAGGTTGGAAACTGGACGGAAGTTCTTTAAATCCGCCGGGTCAAGGGAAGGCTTCTTGAGGAGGGGGTCTCACCACCGCAGCTTTTAAGGGCTGCGGGATGGACCCCTCTCTCAGAGAAGCGTTGACCAACTCCTGGAGCCAGCCGCGTGACACCTTCCTGGTGGCCGAAACCAGCCAGGAAGGGCACGGGTCCAATAAACAAGTGGCGGAGCTCATAGCTCCTATGGCCTTGTCCACATCCTCAGGAGTCACCGGTTCAAACCTATCCCATATAACCGGACTAAGACCTACCCCAGTCATCTCGGCCTGTACTGCCCAATCAGAGTCCAGGTCTGTCCGAATCTGAGTGACTTTATTCGCCAGAAACCGAGAAAATTCCTCAGCTCTACCCTGCAAGGGGTCTCCGCCTTCCTAATTAGCAAAAAGGGTGCGGGTCACCCTAAACAGGGCGGCTGGGCAGGAGTCAGCGGACGCAATAAGAGCGGAAAAATGCGAGCATTTTGCCACCCTTATCGCCACTAAGTAAGACTTAATGAAAGTTCTTAAAAGTGTCCGGTCAGACTCAGTTTTACTAGATCTCCATCGTCGCTCTAGACGTCTCTTGTGGCGCTTCATCTCCCGGAGTTCCTCGGTAAACCAAGTAGCCCTCCTGGATCCACTTCCACGGAGAGGTCGCAAAGGCGCAATCCGATCCAGAGCCCCCCGCTGCCGCCTGATTCCAGGCGGCGACCAGGGACTCGGATGAACTGTGTACCAGGGATTCAGGTATTTCCCCAAGTTCCCTCTGGAATCCGTCGGGTTCCATTAGGCGCCTGGGGCGGAACCACTTCATCGGTCCCGCCTCCTTGCGGTGGAGGGGTGGTGCCATGAAATCTAACCTCAGAAGGAAATGATCTGACCACGACAAGGGTACTGTGACTAAACCCCTCAGCCTCAGATCATCTCTCCACTGCCCCGAGAGAAACACAAGGTCAAGTGTGTGACCACCCTCATGAATCGGACCCTGAACTACTTGGGTCAGGTCCATGGTTGTCATGGAAGCCATGAACTCCTGGACTGCCCCCGAGGCTTCGCTGGGTGATGGCAGATTAAAGTCCCCCAGCACCATCAACCTGGGGAACTCAACCGCCAGCCCTGCAACCGCCTCGAGCAGAACAGGCAGGGCCTTTGCAATGCAGCTAGGAGGCACGTACGTTAGCAAAAGGCCCACCTGAACCCCTAAGTCCAACTTCAGAAGGAGTGTCTCACACCCAACAATCTCTGGGGCAGGGCTCCTTCGAGGACACAGATTCTGGCGAGCTATAATAGCTACTCCTCCACCCCTTCCCTGGGGTCGCGGCTGATGCTGAACCGAGAACCCGTCCGGGCATATTTCCGAAAGGGGCACCCCCCCTTCCTGGCCCAGCCAGGTCTCGGTAATGCACGCCAGGTCCGCCCCCTCTTCTAGGATTAGATCCTGAATAAGGGGGGCCTTGTTGATAACCGACCTGGCATTTAACAGCAGCAGCTTGAGCCCAGGGCCCTGACATCCTGGGCCCTGGGGGAAGGATATTTTGCAATATCCTTCCCCCAGGAGTGGCAAGGGAATGGGGATTTTGCAGTATCCTTCCCCTGCCATGCCCACCAAGCCACACCACACCCAAAGAACCAGTAGAAAAAAAAATTTGGATCTCACCACTTTATAGTATAAGCCAGTGGTAAAATCTAAAAAGTTTCCCTACCGGTTCTGAGGTCATGGTTTATTTTGTGGGCGTGGCTTGGAGGGTCAGGTGGGTGTGGCTTCAGGTGGGCATGGCTTGGTGGTCAGGTGACCGAGTGGGCGTGGCCAATTTGTAAAATGTGGTGAAACTCACTTAACAACGCTCTTGCTTAGCAACCAAAATTTTGGGCTCAATTGTGGTCAGAAGTTTTCTTTCTTTCTTTCTTTCTTTCTTTCTTTCTTTCTTTCTTTCTTTCTTTCTTTCTTTCTTTCTTTCTTTCTTTCTTTCCTTCCTTCCTTCCTTCCTTCCTTCTTTCATTCATTCTTTCTTTCTTCCTTCCTTCCTTCCTTCCTTCCTTCCTTCCTTCCTTCCTTCCTTCCTTCCTTTCTTTCTTTCTTTCTTTCTTTCTTTCTTTCTTTCTTTCTTTCTTTCTTTCTTTCTTTCTTTCTCTCTCTCTCTCTCTCTCTCTCTCTCTCTCTCTCTCTCTCTCTCTCACACACACACACACACACACACACACACACACACACACACACACACACACACACACCTGGTTTGGGCACATAGGTGGAGCCCTTCCCAGGGAGTGCCCGGCAGCAGCAGTGTCGGCTGTGGTGGTGGGGACAAAGTTTGCCATCCTGGAACCGTGCCATGTGGGGAAGAGTTTTCCAGTGCGGCACAGTTTTGGGATGGCAGAGAGCTTGCTTGGGAGAGCCAGCGGCGAAGACAGAGATTGCTTGGGAGAGGCCAAGGAAGCTCTCCATCATCCCAGAACCTCACTGCGAGGCGGTGGTAGTTTACCTGTTGAGGCTCCGGGCCTCAGTGCACCGAGCTGGAAGGGAGCTGGAAGGGAGGCAGCTGAGCAGGTGGGCAGGAAGGGCCATGGCCCTGAGCCCCAACAGATAACCCACCACTGCCTTGGCACCTGCTGGGAGCCTCTTCCTCAGCCAGCCTGGCATGCCAAACTTTGCATAGCAGCGGGAAGCAGCAAAAGAGCCAGGGTGAGCACCCCATATGCTCAGTGGCCAAGCCAAGCCACATGGGGCCCTCTTCCTCCTGCCTTGCCTAACTCCTCCTCCTGCTAGACGGGGAGGAAGGACAGTGAGATGGGCAGCAGCGGTCCCTGCCAAGCACAGCACACAGAGGCGGTGGGCAAGGCATCCCCAGCACACCTGTTAATTCAGCTGACCACATGACTACAAGTGTGGCGTGGAAGCCGCTGGTGGCCAGGCAGGTAGTAGCCCCCTGGGCAGGGAGAGGGCTTCACTGCCCTCCTTCCCTGCCTGGCTGCAGACCAGGGAGGCTGCCTCACTGCCCTCCCGAAGGAGCACTGCCGCCGTTCGCTTTTGTTTTGCAGTGGGAGAAGGAAGAAAGCAGGCAGCAAGAGCAGCAGCTGCTTCTAAACACAGGCCTGGCCCTCTCCCCGCATGGAAGGCTGCTGCCTGCCCGGCTGGTGGTGGCTTCCACAACGGAGGCAGCGTGCGGCTGTGAAGGACCCTCACTGCCTGCCCTCCCAGAGTACCACAGGTGCAGTTCGCTTTCTTCCTTCTCCTGCCGCCGCCCCTCTTAGCCCCAATGCAGCAGCTGCATGTCCCTCAAAGGCCGCCCATCTGCCCACTGGCCAGGCTGGGCCAGAAGCAGTGCGTCTCCCATCATGGGCTGGACACTGACTTCGGAAGGCAAGCGGGCATGGCAGACCACTGGGAAGGCCGTGTGGAAGGCTGCCAAGCATGACAGGGCTGTGGGGAAGGGAGTAGGCTGCTACCTCCCTTCCCCGCCACCCCGACATGCTTTCCTGCCTTCCATGTGGCCTTCTGGTTGCCTGCCTTCGCAAGCTGGCCACAGAGACACCGGGAAGGCTGCGTGGAAGGTAGGAAAGCATGTCGGGGCTGCAGGTCATGGGAAATGAAGTAGGGAAGGCAGGCTGGGATGGAGGGGGGGCAGGGGCAGCTAGGTAGGCTGCGGCTTTGCAGGCTTACCTGGCAGGCAGATCAAAGGCGCAGCGCTTCAGGCAGGTAAGCTGCAGAGCAGAGACTGGGTGGGGCATGGTGAGTGTGCAGTGAGCAGTGGACCAGTTCAGGGGCGTGGCCAGCCAGCCATCGCTACTGGTTCTCTGAACCATGGGAGGCTGTCACTATTGGTACGCAAGAACCGGACCGAACTGGGAGTATTTCACCTCTGGTATAAGCCCTCCCTAGTTCTCATGAAAATAAATGGAGAGAGGAGATAAGCACATTTAGATTTGCAGGATCCATTACTAAAAGCTTTTACTTCAAGTTGGGGAACAGGCCATTTCTGGCCTCCAGAGGGCCTCCGGGGGGGTGGGGAAGGCCGTTTTTGCCTTCCCCAGGCTCCTAGAAAGGCTTTGGAGCTTGGGGAGAGCAAAAAAAACGGGTCTTCTGGTTCAACGGAACTTGTAAAATGGGCCATTTTCTGCCTCCGGAGCGCCTCCAGGGGGTGGGGAAGGCCATTTTCACCCTTCCCAGGTTCCTAGAAAGGCTCTGAAGCTTGGGAAGAGCAAAAAACGGGTGTGCCATTGCGTGCTGTGAGATGGGGGTCACATGCGCATTCATGGGGGGCCACATGGAATTATGGGTGTGGGCACACGCACGTGTGCCTCCCATATCCCCCCCCTTTTGGCACACGAACCAAAAAAGGTTCACCATTACTGATATAGGATAAAGATTGGTTTGGTACCTAGTGGGGATGATATTGTTTTAATTCCTGTTTTTATTGGTGGTTGTCAGTCATCTAAGATCATTATATGACAATGGCAATGATATAAGTTCTATAAGTTTGTCAATCAAATCAAACAATCATTACATCTGGATAGAATAGGATGTAAAATCAACCAGAATCATGTGGAAAAAGAATGACCACTCTCAATTTACCTTTCATATCAAAAGAAGATACAAAGGAAGAATCCTGGATAGTCTATCAACAAGTACTGCTTTCTTCAATAGTGTTCATAATTTTTTCAAGGAGACATGAAAAGGCACAATTGAAATTTGAGAAACTTACTGGTGATTAAGAAAGTTGATGCTATTTAAATTGAACCAATGTTGGGATTTTTGGTTTTTGTGATCAATATTTCACTGAACCATGATCAATTAGTTCAGATTTTCCCTTCTTATATTAATTTAATTAAGAATTGCTATTATGTTATATTTGGATATTATTATCCAAAAGTGGTTAGAAAGGAAGTTTGCAAATTTGGTGTCCTTTCTAAAGTGCCAACCAGTGTCTGAGCAAGATGGGTTTTCCCTTGTCTAAAGTAAAGGTAAAGGTTCCCCCTACACATGCGTGCTAGTTATTTACCTTCCCACCAAAGTGGTCCCTATTTTTCTACTTGCATTTTTTACATGCTTTCGAACTGCTACGGTAGGTTGGCAGAAGCTGGGACAAGTAACGGGAGCTCACTCCATTACGTGGCACTAGGGATTCGAACCACTGAACTGCCAACCTTCTGATCGACAAGGTCAATGTCTTAGCCATTGAGCCACCACGTCCCTATTTCCCTTGTCTAACAGAGCACTAAATCTTTTGGAGACCACTGTTTTGTGGTCTACTCACAAGGAGTAGCTGTCTGGAGACCTTCTGGGGAGATCTCAAGAGGAATTGTCTGAAGAGGAATTATTGAAGAGTCAGTCTGCTTGCTGGCTTTCATTCTGCCACAGTCTTTTCTGTTTTCATGGAGCCATCTTCAGTTCACAATTTCTTCCCTGGAAACCCCAATTAGTTCAAAATTTTCATTGCTAAACTATACAACCTGAAGTAAAGTTCAAGACTTTCAGGCACTACAATATTATTAAAAATGTTCCCCCATTTGTTGTTAGTTGCGAAGTCATGTCGCAGGGAGCCGAGGTGGCGCAGTGGTTAAAAGCAGCACTGCAACTACTTCAGTGACTGCTAGTTCAGCAGTTCAGCTGTTCAAATCTCACCAGGCTCAAAGTTGACTCATCCTTCCATCCTTCTGAGGTCGGTAAAATGAGGACCCAGATTGTTGGGGGCAATATGCTGAACTCTGTAAACCACTTAGAGAGGGCTGTAAAGCACTATGAAGCGGTATATAAATCTAAGTGCTATTGCTATTGCTATGTCCATGGACAACGTTCCTCCAGGCCTTCCGGTCCTCTACCATCCCCCAGAGTCCATTTAATTCCCCCCATTTACACTTATTAAATCATTGATATATTTAATGTATTCCTTTGCTTACCCATTTGGTCCGCTATCTTCCCTTCTGCACATGGTCTACAGTCATAGCAGCAAGATAATTTCCCTTCCACTTTTATTTTGCTATGGCCAAGGGGACATTTCTCATTGCAGATGGAAAGAGGTAATGTCTGTTGATAAATAAAATCAGAATTCTTTCACATAAAGTTTATGAGCTGAAGAAGCTTCTTGGATAAGAAGTGAAACATCTTCAAAGAGAAAACAGAAAGTCCAGTTGCCTCTTGAAAAAAAAAGGGGGGGGGAGAACCTTTGGGATAAAGAAATTATATTTCATGATTTATAACTTTTTGTTATAAATCATAACTTTTGATCAATTACAAATGCAGATACAAATCTTTATATCAAATACAAATCAATTACAAATCAGATACAAATCTTTATATCAAATCTGAAACTTAACAGGAGCTCACTCGGTTACACGGTGCTAGGGATTCGAACCACTGAACTGCTGACCTTTCTGATCCACAAGCTCAGCGTCTTAGCCACTGAGCCACCATGTCCCCTAACAATGCTTTGCTAATAATATTGATCATAGATTTTTTCCTGTGATTTTTCCAAAAGATTTTTATTTTGGATACATCCACCAATTATCACAAAGAGTTCCATTTTGCTGACATCCTCATTAATTTGGGGGATATAATCCTCTGATTTATTAAGATAAATTAGCATATTATATCATTTATAAATCAAATTCAGCATTCTAACAAATGTAGAGAAAGACCACAAACAAATTATTTTCCATCATGTTCCTTTCCTTCCCTCACTGATAGTGTGTTCTTTTTAAAAAATATCTCCCCTTCCCATTTTTAAAATGACCTTTATCAAGAGTATGCAATCCTACTAGCATACTTGAATTAGAATGGATGGATGGATGGAGTCTCCAGCCAAAATATATATATATTCTAGTATAACATTTATGCTAATTGGTCAATTTTAGGGGAGGTAATTAAAAATTTAATTTTAATGAGTTGAAATCATGAGCAATATATATCCCATTTTTAAAAATATTATTTCTCTTTCAATAAAAGGTTTGTTTTCAATGTAGAAATCTCTGATGCTGTATAAATTTCTAGATTTCCATTCTTTTATTAATGTAATTAGAAACACATTCAGTATACTGGGATAGTGTTGCATTGGAACTTCACCTTTCAGGTTCAATAAACGGTTCAACCAACAGTTTAAGTTCACTTATGTTCTTATCCCTTTATTAGTGATGGGATCCTGCCAGTTTAACAACCGGTTCGGTG
This sequence comes from Diadophis punctatus similis, assembly GCA_023053685.1. NCBI lineage: Eukaryota > Metazoa > Chordata > Lepidosauria > Squamata > Dipsadidae > Diadophis > Diadophis punctatus. Next base: position 4,295,360 of record JALIGW010000046.1, read on the forward strand.
ATCGCGCGCTTTGCGTGCACGCAGTTTTACGAAAACTTACCATCCGCGTTACTGCTGGGGAGTAACAAAGCTGAGGCGCGGCAATCTGCTCTGCCATGTGAGTCAGCTGAGAAGATATAGGTCAGTAAAACATAGGGGCAGGCGGGTGGGCCCAGCTGATCATCGGAGCGAACCGGTTCGCTCCCAGCTGATCGTCGGAGAATTCAGTTCACCCAAACCGGTCCGAACCAGTAGAATCCCACCCTGCCCTTTATGGTCTTCTGGAAGAGTCTAAAAACTTAGCTCTGCTGCTTGATCTGGGCCCCCAACATGAGACTGCTATATGTAGTCTATGTAGGAAGTAGAAAAAAAAATTTCCCTCAGGAAAATACTCACTCCCATCATATTGTTTATTGTTAAATATTAAATGTTAACATTTAATCTTTGTATTCTAATGTTATTTTTTAGTATTCTATAACATTTTATTATATTGTAAACTACCTAAAGTCACTGTATTAGTGAGATGGGTGACACAGATTTTTTTTTAAAAAAAGATAAATATCATAATCCAAAGGGGGGGAAATAGACTGATACATACGCGCGCGCGCACACACACACACACACACACACACACACACACACACACACACACACACACACACACACACACACACACACACACACACACACACACACACACACACACACACACACACACACACATATATATATATATATATATATATATATATATATATATATATATATATATATATATATATATATATATATATATATATATATATATATATATATATATATATATATATGTAGGTCTTTGGTTATTCGGGTTTTCTCCCGCGTGAAATTGGAAGTATCTTTGCAACGTTTCGACGAAGTCCCATTCGTCATCATCAGGCTGGAGTCTTCAGCTTGCTGCTTCTAGGAGCAATGTGAGATTGCAGCTGTTTCTTCCTTTTAACTGCCACTGGGGGTTTGAACTGATAGGGTGGGAGCTTGGCTGTGTTCTGATTGGGTGGAGGTGTGTTCTGATTTGTTGGGGGCTTGGCTGTGCTCTGATTGGATGGGGGGTTGGCTGTGCTATGATTGGCTGGGGTGTCAGTTTGCTTCATGTATGGAATGGAGGGGTTTAGAGTGGCTAAAGATGCAGCTATGGTCTGGCTTCTGGTTTGTGGCCGTGCCTCATTGGTGTGGGTTTGGGTTTGCTTTTTGCATGGGTGTGTGGTGGTGACATCCTGTGTGGTTTTTGTGAGTGTGGGTCTAGTGTCATTCTTAGTGTTAGGGACTCGTTTGTCAACAAGTGCGGGTTTCCAAATGGCTGGTAGGCGGGAGGTGTCATCTCGTTTATTCATGCTTTGTGGGCGTTTCTCTATCTCAATGGCTTCTCTGATTATTCTGTTGTTAAAATGTTCAGTTTTGGCGATAGTTCTGGTCTTTTTAAAGTTAATTTCATGTCCTGTGGCTTTAAGATGTTGGACCAAGGAAGAAGTTGGTTCCTCTTTTTTGACTGAGTTCTTGCGTTCTTCAATGCGTGCACTTATTCTTCTGTTGGTTTGTCCAATGTATGTGGTGGGGCAGGCGGTGCATGGGATTTCATATACTCCTTGATTTTCTAACTCAATTTTGTCTTTGGGGTTTCTTAGGATGGTGGATATTTTTTGGTTTGTGCAGAATGCTGTCTTGATGTTGTGTTTGTGGAGGATCTTGCTGATTCTGTCTGTGGTTCCTTTTATGTATGGTAGGAGGGCTTTGCCGTTTTCTTGTTCTCTGTCTTGGATTTTAGTGGGGGTTTCTTTTTGGATTAGGTTGGTGATCTTATTTCTTTGGAATCCATTGGATACTAGTATGTTAGTGAGAGTATTTAGTTCGGTTTTTAGGTGTTGTTCGTCAGCTAGGCGTTTTGTTCTGGAGATGAGTGTCTTGGCTACGGAGTTGATCTGTGCTGGGTGGTGGTGTGAGAGTGCGTGCAGATAGCGGTTAGTGTGGGTTTTCTTCTGGTAGATGGTGTGTCCTAGGGAGCCATTGGATTTCTTGTAGACTAAGACATCCAGGAAGGGAAGTTGGTTGTTAGCTTCTGTTTCCATGGTGAACTGTATTTTGGGGTGTAGGCTGTTGAGGTGTATGAGGAAGTTGTCCAGTTTTTCTTTCCCGTGTGGCCAGATTATGAAGGTGTCATCTACATATCTGAGCCAGAGTTTGGGTTTGTGATCAGATTTTTCTAGAGCTTGGGTTTCAAAGTGTTCCATATAGAGGTTAGCAATGACAGGTGAGAGGGGTGATCCCATGGGTGCTCCTTCCATTTGTTTGTATTTTTGTCCGTTATAGATGAAGTATGTGTTGGATAGGCAGTGGTTGGTCAGATCTAGGATGTGCTTGGGGGGGTTGTATTTGTTTTGGATAGCTGTCAAGGCTTCTTTGATTGGCACTTGGGTGAAGAGGGATATGACATCGAAGCTCACGAGTAGGTCGCTGGGCTGTAAGTTTTGTTTCTTTATGATCTCTATGAACTGGAATGAGTTTTTTACATATGAGGTGATGGATTCTGCATAAGGTTGTAGTTGTTTTGCGAGAAATTTGGCTAGGTTTTGTAGAGGTGAGCCTATGGAGCTGACTATGGGTCTAAGTGGGGCTCCTTCTTTGTGTATCTTGGGGAGACCATAGAGCTTGGGGCATCTGGATGATTTCTCTCTGGGAATGATTCTTTGCTGGATCTCTTCGCTGATGGGAGAGGCTTTTATTTTGGATCTAGTGGTTTTTTCCAGGTAGGTGGTGGGGTCTGTGTTTAGGGGTTTGTATGTGGAGTCTTGGAGTAGGTTGGTTAATTTGGTTTGGTAGTCAGATGTGTTCATAACCACCGTGGCGTTGCCCTTGTCTGCTGGTAGGATTATTATGCTGGTGTCTTCTTTCAGGTTACGTAGTGCAGTCTGTTCCTCTTTGGGTAAGTTGCTTTTGGGTGGCTTGCTGGTGCAGAGGATGTTGGTGATATCGAGTCTGATTCTGTTAGCATCGTCGGGGTTGATTTTGGTCAGGCTGGTTTCAACTCCGCATATAATGGTTTCAGTGGGGATGTGTTTGGGAGCGACTGCAAAGTTGAATCCTTTGGAAAGGACATTGGTTTCGGCTTTGCTGAGGATCCTATCTGAGATGTTATGCACTGTTTGTTTCCTGTGTGGCTGTGAGGGGGGAGGGGTTTGTTTCTGCTGTTCTTGTAGTCTTCGGAGTTTGTTGGTGTGTGTGTCTGTCTTGAGGGTAGTCTGTGTTTCGGCTCTCCAGACTGCGAGTTGTTTGGATTTGTCCGAAAGTGTGGGGTGGATCTTGTTGCTGAGTTCGAGGTGTAGTGTGAGGAGATCTTTGTTGATTCGGTCTAGGAGGAATCTTTTTGTGTGAAGTTCATTTCTGATTAGGGCCAGTCCTGTTCTTTTCAGGATGCGTTTGGTGGCTGCAGAGTTGGAGTGGTATTTCAATTGGAAGCATTTGGGGATAACATTTTGATCACGGCAGTTGCGTAGGAACGCAAGGTCACATAAAATGGAAGCTCTTTGGACTTCAAGTTTTTCATCATTCCAATCAGAGCACAGCCAAGCCCCCAACAAATCAGAACACACCTCCACCCAATCAGAACACAGCCAAGCTCCCACCCTATCAGTTCAAACCCCCAGTGGCAGTTAAAAGGAAGAAACAGCTGCAATCTCACATTGCTCCTAGAAGCAGCAAGCTGAAGACTCCAGCCTGATGATGACGAATGGGACTTCGTCGAAACGTTGCAAAGATACTTCCAATTTCACGCGGGAGAAAACCCGAATAACCAAAGACCTACATACAAACACCCGCGAAAACCTCAGAAAACAAATATATATATATATATATATATATATATATATATATATATATATATATATATATATATATATATATATATATATATATATATATATATATATATATATATATATATATATATATATATATACATATATATATATATATATATACATACATACATACATACATACATACATACATACATACATACATACATACATACATACATACATACATACATATATATATATATATATATATATATATATATATATATATATATATATGAGCTGATAGTTGTTGAGAAGGTGGTGTTGCTCCAACTCCTGCGGCTATTGGAGGATACTGATTATCTGGATCCCTTTCAATCGGGTTTCAGGCGCGGCTACAGTACGGAGACTGCTTTGGTCACGCTGATGGATGATCTCTGGCGAGCCCGGGATGAGGGTTATTCCTCCATCCTGGTGTTACTTGACCTCTCAGCGGCTTTCAATACCATTGACCATGGTATCCTTCTGCGTCGTCTTGGGGAGATAGGAGTGGGAGGCACTGTTTTACGGTGGTTCTCCTCCTACCTCTCTGATAGGATGCAGTCGGTGTTGACAGGAGGACAGAGGTCGGCCCCTAGGCCCCTGGTTTGCGGGGTGCCACAGGGCTCGGTCCTCTCGCCCATCCTGTTTAACATTTACATGAAACCGCTGGGTGAGATCATCCGACGACATGGGGTGAGGTATCAGCAGTATGCTGATGATACCCAGTTGTACATCTCCACCCCGTGTCAATTCAGTGAAGCAGTTGATGTAATGTGCCGCTGCCTGGACGATGTGAGGGTCTGGATGGGAGTGAACAAACTCAGGCTCAATCCAGACAAGACTGAGTGGCTCTGGATATTGCCTCCCAAGGACTATGTCGACTGTCCCTCCTTGGTTCTTGGGGGAGAAAAATTGAATCCCTCAGAACAGGTTCGCAATTTGGGTGTCCTCCTAGACCCACAGCTAAAATTGGATCAACATCTTTCAGCTGTGGCTAGGGGGACCTTTGCACAGATCCGTCTTGTGCACCAATTGCGACCTTACTTGGAGAGGGAGGCCTTGCTCACAGTCACTCATGCCCTTGTCACCTTACGGCTAGACTACTGTAACGCGCTCTACATGGGGCTACCCTCGAAGAGCATCCGGAGACTCCAGTTGGTACAGAATGCAGCTGCGCGAGCTGTAGTGGGTGTACCAAGATACACCCACGTAACACCTCTCCTTCGCCAGCTGCATTGGCTACCAATTAGTCTCCGGTTGCAATTTAAGGTGTTGGTCGTTACCTTTAAAGCCCTACATGGCTCAGGGCCAGGTTACCTGCGGGACCGCATCCTACCACATACCTCCCTAAGACCGGTTAGGTCCCACAGAGAGGGCCTCCTCCGGGTCCCGTCGGCCAAACAATGCCGACTGGCGGGACCTAGGGGGAGGGCCTTCTCTGTGGGAGCCCCGTCCCTCTGGAACCAACTTCCACCAGAGATCCGGACCATCCCCACCCTGCTGGCCTTCCGTAAAGCCTTAAAAACATGGCTCTTCCGGCAGATGGGGTGAATAGGATAATCAGATTCCCCCTGAATGTTGTGTTTATAATGTTTTTCTTTTTAATTATATTTTAATTTAAATTATGATTATTGTTTTTAAATGTACGCTTCTTATTCATGCTGTACGCCGCCCTGAGTCCCACGGGATTGGGCGGCCTATAAGAGCGTCTAAATAAATAAATAAATAAATAAAATAGGGAAGAGAAGCTTGTGGCCTAGAGGTTAAAACTGCTGCCTTACAAGCAGACTGCCCAGGTTCAAATCCCACTAAGGGAGGGATTTGGCTAACCCACAAAATAGCTCGAAATAGATCTATAATAGTCTCCCTTTATTTTCATTTATCAGCAAAAAATGTTACATATATACATACATATACATACATACATATGCACACACACACACACACACACACACTGTGTGTGTGTGTGTGTGTGTGTCAGTAGCAGACTGACTTCATAATAGGGAAAATTGAGACACACCTGATTAAACCTGTGGGGCCAAATAATGTCCTTGGTAGAAATGGCAAGAAGACTGCCTGGAGAAGTCATGGGCTCAACTTTTCCAACTTTAACTCTTAGAAATGACTTGTTTGGGAATGTCAGCCAATTGGATATATCAAATCCAGTTATTAATTCCCCATTGGAGCCAAAAGAAATAGGTTCCCCAGCAGTGTTATTAAAGGAGAGCTGCTGTAGAAAATAGTGGAGCTGAATGAGAAAGAAAGAAAGTGGAAGGGGTGGAGGATTACTAAAATTGTTTGAAGGGGTTAAACAAATCTCAGTTTCTTCCTTATTATTTCAGTTACCATGAAACCTTCATGGGGAGGGAGGGAGGGAGGGAGGGAGGGAGGGAGGGAAGGAAGGAAGGAGGGAGGGAGGGAGGGAGGAAGGAAGGAAGGAAGGAAGGAAGGAGTTAACAGAATTTTTTGAAGGGGATTGGCAGTTTCTTCCTTTCAATTTGGCATGGACTTAATGGAAAATTGAATTATCACAACTCTACACCACTTCTAAAACTAGAAGAGAAATGTATTTCTCTATGTATTTCTCACATATTTTTACTACCTTATTCCGAAATTTTTGTTTTCATTCAAACAATTTCAGATGAAAATTCCATCACAAAATCAAGAAAGAGGAATTTCATAGATCACTTTGCATTGATTAATCAAACAATCCAGGAATAATGAAGTCACATTGTTTTCATAAAATGTACATAAAATTATCTCTTTCATAGAAAATGTTAAGCCTTTTCTTCCAAATAAGGATGGCCTTTAAACATTTGAAAATATAATTTTTTAAAAATGAACTTTATACAGTTGATTGGCAAATATGCTATCACTGTAATTAATATTATTCTCATTTCCACAAGATTTGTCCTTCCTGTCTTTTCATTTTACCTTAGGATGAGAATTTTATGATGGAGGTAGGGAATAGTATTTAAATGTTTGTGGATATCTGGAAAGCCATTGTAGCTAAGAGATTGTACTGTACTAAAAATCAGGAAAGCCATCCAATGGATCCAGACATGTAATTTACATTTCTCTAGGAATAACAATGCATGTGCCCATCTATAACTGCTTAGAAAAGTTTTTCCCTTTAAATCTTACTTTCACCAAAATTAAGACAAGAGAAATGCTAATGCTACCCAAGTAGCTGACAAGGTTTAACACATCAATTTATCAAATGTGCATTAAATACACATGCATACATAATACATTCTTACATTTAAGGTTGACTCAGCCTTCCATCCTTCCGAGATGGATAAAATGAGGACCCAGATTGTTGGGGGCAATATGCTGACACTGTAAACCACTTAGAGAGGGCTGTAAAGCATTGTAAAGTGGTATATAAGTGCTATTGCTGTTGCTATGACCACACAAACTCACACCATTATTTTATTAATTATTACTTATTAATTACTTATTTATTATTATTATTATTAATTATTAATTAAGGTAGACAAGCCTTCAGGTATTTTAAGAAAGCAAATTTTCCGCTATTCTCCCTCTGGTATTAAGCAAATTAATTGGTAACCTTTCTGAATTTTACATGAGCCAAAATTACCTGCCATGGTGATTGAAGAAAAAGCTTCCATCTCCTCTCATCAATTCTTCGCCCATATTTGAACTGGGAGGAATGCAATTGCCTTAGAGCGTGTGCCACAGCATAGACTGCATTGTAGATGCTGTAACTGTGGCCAGTCATGCTCATTTCAAATATAGATTGAGAAAGAGTCCCCAGCTTCTCTTCCCCAGTGCAGGTCCTGTCAGCGTTCCCATCTATAACATCACTGGAGAATGAGCATTCAAATGCATCTTTCCAAAAATCTCTAATAAAGCCATCTTCTTTTTCTAATGTTGGGTTTCTCTTCTGTATAAATTCTCGGAATCCTATCACCTCTTTTGACTGAATTGCAAATGAAAGAGCACCATGGAGAAAATCAATAGGCAATTCTCTTTGCACAAGAAGGGAGGTGAATTCCATCTGGGCTGTCATGATCCAGATTTTGGTACTTCTCTCCTTTGGAATAGCATCAGAATCTAAAGCATAGATCAATAGTCTCAAAGCCACCAGGCCTGTAACTTCAGCATTCAAGATCACTGCAATGACTGTACTCTTCACGATGGCTTTGTATAATTTTTCTGCCTCTTCCACCATCTCACCTACTTCATTACCATACATCATTTGAGGGATACTTTCTATAAAGTCAAAGCAGATTCCTTTCTCTGTAAACATGGAGAGACTATTCTGAATGAACCTCTCTTTATCTTCCTCAACAAAGCAAACTTTCCCAACCCAGGTCCATCCAAAATGCAACAGTAAATGTAGTATTCCATTAAACTGGTGCACCTCAACGGGGAACATCCATTTGACAAACAGTGCTGCTATTTCATCATTTATCAATGGAGCCGATCCATATGTGATCTAAATGGGAGTAAGAAAGCAATAAAAGGAAAAAGGGGTTGTTCTAAAGAACATTGTGCAGTGCTCATGTGTTTGTTTAATCAAAATTTCTGTGCTTGAGTCGCAATACAGGAAAGAAAAACAATGGTACGGTTTTAGCACAGTTTTAGAGCTTAACATAGGGCTATTCATTGAGTAAAATAGTCTAGCAATTTTGATGATTTTCTTTTCATAAATTTGACCCCCTTCTTGTCTCAAATGTTTTAGGCCTCTGGGATCTTTGTAAAGAGAGTTATCATGAAGTTCTGATACCTAAAATCATTCAAGAGCAAGGGAACTTACCAGCTTGCTCCATATTTATGTCTCACCTGGGGAAACTTGTAGTTGCACAGACTGGTTGCCATGTTGAGACAGGTCCTAGAACGGGGTCCTCCAATGACAGCTACCGTGTTGTTCTGGTCATTACATTTGTAGTTGGGGATAAATTTATCTTTCGTAGATAGAAATTCCATTGCTAATTGATAAGTTGTAGTTTCCTCATGATTATCAGTAGCAATGTGGAAACCAAGGGTAATGTTTGGTAAAATTCCAGCATGTTCGTTGATCTCTTTTACAGCAAATGCCAGAGCCAAAGTGTGTTGGTAATTATGAGTGAGGTACCTTCAATAAGAGTTATAAATTATGTCAATATATTTCTTATTCACAGTCGGGCAGGTGCTACATTTTAATTGATATATATATATATATATATATATATATATATATATATATATATATATATATATATATATATATATATATATATATATATATATATATATATGTAACATTTTTTGCTGATAAATGAAAATAAAGGGAGACTATTATAGATTATATATAATATATATATATATATATATATATATATATATATATATATATATATATATATATATATATATATATATATATATATATATATATATATATATATATATATATATATATATATATATATATATATATATATATATATATATATTCATAATAGGATAGAATAGAATAGAATTCTTTATTGGCCAAGTGTGATTGGACACACAAGGAATTTGTCTTTGGTGCATATGCTCTTAGTGTACATAAAAGAAAAGATACATTTGTCAAGAATCATGAGGTACAACACTTAATGATTGTCATAGGGTACAAATAAGCAATTAGGAAACAATCAATATTAATATAAATCATAAGGATACAAGCAACAAGTTATAAGTAGGAGGAGATGGGTGATAGGAACAATGAGAAGACTAATAGTAATAGCAGCCTTAGTGAATAGTTTGACAGTGGTGAGGGAATTAATTGTTTAGTAGAGTGATGGCATTTGGGGGAAAAACTGTTCTTGTGTCTAGTTGTCTTGGTGTGCAGTGCTCTATAGCGTTGTTTTGAGGGTAGGAGTTGAAACAATTTATGCGAGGGGTCAGTAAATATTTTCACGGCCCTCTTTTTGACTCCTAACCCCCTAAAATGCAGTGTTTATCGTGTGCCCTTGACATATAGAATGTGGTTTTTAGCAAGCTATAGCCCTAGATGTTATGGTTTGGAATGCATTGATGTGGGGGATGGGTATCTAACATCGAGCTGAGGCATTTGTAGATTGGCTCCTGATGTTCTTAAGTTTCCTCTTCTTAAAAAAAATCTGTCAAAGTCATGGGGCATTCTGCAGTATTAGTGAAGGATAGGTTTCTCTGAGCTCTGGAATATAGACATTCATGGGACTATTGCAATAAGGTAACCATTTTATATTTGAGCAGGAAAGTGAAAAAAAAGGAAAGGAGGTATTCACAGTATTTAGGTGATGATGTGGCTGAGTTTGAGGGCGAGGGAAACATATTTCTCACTTATTTCTTGCATACTTACAAGTACTGATCAAGCACATCGTGAGAAGGAACACTTTGAAAAATGATCTGATTCGAAAGAAAGAAGACCTGATATATAATAGCAGCAACGATAAAGTCTCCAGACTGATAATACTTGTGAACAATTGGAACAGCACCTCTGATGTTGCAGTTGTGAATAGGAGAGTTCCACATTGTCTTAGGAAACGAGAATAAAAACAGTATTCTGAACAGAAACAACTCAGTATAAAATACAGTTATTGTAAGTGTCCAAGTGTTGCTCCAATTTCACTATTCAATGGATGGGCTGTGTCGTAATCCACTGGCCTCTTAGGATCTTTATTTAAAATGAATTATCACAAATTAAATATTCAGCTTTCTTACTTGTAATTATGTATTTCTGAGCTGATATTAATGTAATGCAATTTTTTTAAACCTGTACTTGTAGTTTTTTTTCATGTTTACTGGGATTCCCTTGAGACATGGAGGGAAAAAAACCCCCAATAATGATACTTAATTTGGTAATTACTTAGAACATAATAGCTTACTTGCAATAGTACTTTCTTTGCAAAAAGTCAAAAGGAAAAATGTGATTTTATATCTGTAGGACTGCTGTAATGTTTTGAACTTTAAAACTTAATCATAAAACATGAGACATTTTTGCTCATTTTTTTTTGCTTTAACACAAGTCCACCACAGAAGGTAATATGTGAAAGAAATTATAAATTAACAATGGCAACTTTGTATAAAGAAAACATATATAAAATGTTTTATAGATGGCACCTATCAACTGCTAGGTTAGCCAAAATGTTAAAAAACTATGTCTAGTACAGTGGTTCCCAAAGTGGGTGGTAGCGCCCCCTGGGGGGGGTGGGATGCCTTATGGGGGCACTGAGAGGCAAGGGTGGTGGCAGGGGGTGCTAAGAGGGGCCATGGGGGCGGCAGGTGGTTCACCATACCAGTAGCGACCCCACCGCCCATTTACACCAAATCGCCATGCTTTTTCCGCCACGCTTTTTCTGCCACTTGGCGCTTCCGGCCCATCCACCCCACTCCCAGCCTATATAACTTGTTCCCCTTTGCAACATGGGCACTTGCTTTGCTAATACCTCACCTCACCAGCGCCTCACCTTGCCTCACCTCCGCCCTGCCTCCGCCCCGGTCGCTGCTCGCTCGCCCTGCTCCGCCCAGTGTCAGGTTCCGGTAGAAAAATAAAGAGTCCACATGCAATCCTGGCTTGTAACAAGTTCTTTTACTCCTCCTCTGGAACAAACTGACAAACACTATCAACTTCAAAGTGCAATTATTGTCAGAGCTGTGCATGCTGTGCTCCCCTGCACCTTTATCTTACCCGCACCACACCCCAGTGATTAAGTGTTATCTGATATCTTTGCTGGGCCTGCAATCAGTAACAGCTTGTGAAAAGCTGGTTCTCAGCCATTCCAGTAAGTTGCAGGGTTGTCTGATGTCATGAGTATGCATTCATGCTGATAGCCGATCACAGTAGCAAACTCCCACAGGCCAGAGATCAGGTAATAGTCTGCTCCAGTGGTAGGTTCCTACCAGTGCGGTCCACTCTATAGCACTGGTAGCGGCCCGCTGGTGATGTCACAGTATGGGTGTGGTCGGTACCTGGGCGCCGCCATTAAAAAAAATTATTATTATTTTTAAAAAATTATTCTGCGCATGCCCAGAAGTCGAGCTTCCGGCACTGCACATGCGCTGCCTTCTTACCCCACAATGAGTCCAAGCAGGGGAGGATGGCTGAGGGAGTGCGTGAGATGCTGAAAGAACGGGTGGCAGGAGCTATCTCCATTCCCCTCCCTTCAGCAGTCCGAGAAGCCACGAGTGCGCGGTGATGATCCTAGGCATTTTCACACATTTGAGGCTTCTCGAGCTGCTGAGGGGAGAGGGAATGGGCGGCAGGAGCTATCTCAGTTCCCCTCCCTTCAGTAGTCTGAGAAGCCATGAAAGCGCGGTGATGATCTTAGGCATTTTTGCACGTTCGAGGCTTCTTGAGCTGCTGAGGAGAGGGGGAATGGGTGGCAGAATCTATCTCAGTTCCCCTCCCTTCAGCAGTCTGAGAAGCCACGAACGCGCGGTGATGATCCCAGGCATTTTCGCACGTTCAAGGCTTCTTGAGCCGCTGAGGGAAGGGGGAATGGGTGGCAGGAGCCTAGGATCATCAAATGGGGAGAAGTATTCAGGCTGGACGGAGCCTCCTAGAAGAACCGCTGCCGTGGTCTTGCTGCTCCTGCTGCGGGGGGCTGCGTTGTGGGTGGGCAATGTCCCCCGCTTCTCCGGCCACTGCCAAGCTCCCGAGGCCCATGCCCACCCGGTCACATGGCTGGCAAGCCACACCCACAAAATAAGCCACGCCCACAGAGTGGTAGTAAAAGAAATTAGGAACCCGCCCCTGATCTGCTCCCTTAAAGCATATGAGAGCTCCATGCTGGCAGGCTTGCCAGAGCTGACATGCAGCCCCCCTACCATGGAGACAGCTCCTGGAAGATAGAAACCAGAGTGAACCTCAAGTCAACATGCTGTCTCCCTGCCTGGTTTGGTTGGGTGCTGTCTATGGAACTTGGCTATTAGTTTGGGAGCTTGAATGTCCTCTTTCTTAATCTACATAGACTCCGCAAGAGGATATCCTTTCCATAATACTAAATACTGTAGTCTACCCCGATGCAATCGTGAATCTAGTATCCTCTGCACTTCATAATGCTGTTCACCGCCTATGATGATTGGTGAGGGCAGTAAGACAGGGCCTCCTCGGATTCCAGCTGTATGAATGGAACGAAGTAAACTACAGTGGAATACCAGGTGCACTTTTCCTAACAGCCAGGGTAATTTTATCTGTACTGTTACTGGGTTAACGATCCGTACAATAGGAAATGGTCCTATGAACTTTGGACCCAGTCTTTCTTTCTTTCTTTCTTTCTTTCTTTCTTTCTTTCTTTCTTTCTTTCTTTCTTTCTTTCTTTCTTTCTTTCTTTCTTTCTTTCTTTCTTTCTTTCTTTCTTCCTTCCTTCCTTTCTTCCTTCCTTCCTTCCTTCCCCTCCCTTCCCTCTTTCCTTTCCTCCTTTCCTCCTTTCCTCCTTTCCTCCTTTCCTCCTTTCCTTTCCTTCCTTCCTTCCTTCCTTCCTTCCTTCCTTCCTTCCTTCCTTCCTTCCTTCCTTCTTCCTTCCTTCCTTCCTTCCTTCCTTCCTTCCTTCCTTCCTTCCCTCCTTCCCTCCCTCACTCCCTCCCCCCTTTCTCTCTCCATGGTTTGGGCACATAGACGGAACTCTTCCCTGGGAGTGCCTGACAGCAGCAGTGGTGGCTGCGGTGGTGGGTGCAAAGTTTGCCTGGGCTCTCCGCCATCCTGGAACCATGCCACGCAGGGGAGTTTTCTGGTGTGGCACAGTTTTGGAATGGGAGACAAGGCAGCGAAGACAGAGATTGCTTCAGAGAGGCCAAGGAAGCTCCCCACCATCCTGGAACCGCACTGTGAGGTGGCGGCGGTTTACCTGTTGAGGCACCGGGCCTCAGTGCACCGAGCTGGAAGGCAGGCAGCTGAGCAGGTGGGCAGGAAGAGCCATGGCCCTGAGCCTCAACAGGTAACCCGCTGCTGCCCCGGCACCTGCCAGGAGCCTCTTCCTCAACCAGCCTGGCATGCCAAACTTGGCAGCAGGAAGCAGCCCGAGAGCCGGGGCGGGCACCCCACATGCTCAGCAGCCGAGCCGAGCCAAGCCACATGCACCCTCTTCCTCCCATCTCACCTAACTCCTCCTCCTGCTAGGTGGGGAGGAAGGGCAGCGAGAGGGGCAGTGGTGGCCCCTGCCATGCACAGCACACAGTGGTGGCCGGCAAGGCATCCCCAGGACACCTGTTAATCCAGCTGACCACGTGACTAAAGTGTGGTGTGGAAGCCGATAGTGGCCAGGAAGGCAGCAGCCCCCCAGGTGGGGAGATGGCCAGGCCTGTGCTTGGAAGGGGCCACTGCTCTCGCTGCCCTCCCTCCCTGCCTGGCTGCAGACGTCTGCCTGCCCTCCTGAAGGAGCACTGCCACCGTTTGCTTTTGTTTCACGATGGGCGAAGGAAGAAAGCGGGCAGCAAGAGCAGCAGCCGCTTCCAAGCACAGGCCTGGCCCTCTCCCCACACAGAGGGCTGCTGCCTGCCTGGCAAGCGGCAGCTTCCATGATGGAGGCAATGTGCAGCTGTGAAGAACCCTCACCACCTGCCCTCCCAGAGCACCACAGCTGCGGTTCACTTTCTTCCTTCTCCTGCTGCCACTCCTCTTAGTCCCAACGCAGCTGCTGCATCTCCCCCAAGGGCTGCCCATCCGCCCACTGACCAAGCATGGCCAGAAGCGGTGCATCTCCCATCACAGGCTGGACACTGACTTCGGAAGGCACCCTTTAAGAAACCCAAAGCCTGAATCCCAAATGTCAAAGTTACAGAAACTATAAAGATCCATCCAGCTATTCAGCCATTTGTTCAGCTGACCCAGAACTGCATGCTGTCTTTGTGTGTGGTTCCGTTCATCAATAAACTTTCCTTTCAATCAGCCTCCATGTTGTTTCCATCATCATTCTCCCAGCTTGGAACTGAACCAGATGGATTTTCCTTCCAACAGGGGCCTACTAGACAGTTATATCATAGTTAACTAAAAAGCACTCTCTGTAAATTTATGATTTAATGTGCATAATTGAGATATAACAATGTTGTAAAAACGGGTGTAGATCTGTATCAAAATATTCAGATGTTTAATGAAGAAAAATAATAATAAAAAATTACCAAAAAAGCACTCTCTTGTATTCTTTTTCACATTTTTTTTACCCTTTTACCTTTTAAATTTGGTTGCATTTTATTTTTATTTCTTTATGTATATGGACTTTTCCTCCTATGTACATTGCATAGAATAATTACATGAAGTGAAGAGGGATAGAAACAGAGGTCGGCTGCTATCGATTCGGGCCAGTTCAGGCGAACTGGTAGTTCCAACCAGCTTCTGGGCCCACCCACCTGCCCTGGCGCTATCCCATTTATATAATCGCCATTTTTTGATGCTGTGCACATGCTGGTGCACTCACATTTTTGGTTCTGGGCGAATCGGTTGTTATAGCATGTGACACCTACCTCTGGGTACAAAAATTTGATCAATAAATAATGGGTCACCAGAGTAAGCAAGCTGACAAAGATAGAGAAAAGTTCATCATGGATAAGGGTAGCTAAGAAGCAATTTGACAACACCATCTTTTTCCAAGGTCTCTCCTCAATCCCCACAACAAAAAAGGTATGACATCAAAGTACAAGAAATGATAAAAATAATCAATTCTGCTTCATAGGCTTCAGGCATAAAAATTAGTTTATCTCTTTTTTAGTTGCTTTTTCTTATTAAGATCAGGTCTCAGTATAATGATATAGCATTTTGGGGAAAAGATGCAGCCCAGTAATCCAGCCGCTGAAGCCAAGATAGAGAAGATCTCCACGGCCACCATGTATTTTCCTTTGGTGCTCAAATAGGTAGGAACAAATGATACCCAGACACTGCAAAATACCAACATGCTGAAGGTGATAAATTTGGCTTCATTGAAGCTATCAGGTAAATTCCTAGCTAGGAAGGCCACCATGAAGCTGACAGCTGTCAAGAACCCCATGTAGCCAAGGACAGCATAAAACATGGTGGTTGAACCCTCATTACATTGCAGGAGAATTTCTTTAGCCATGGAGTGTATGTCAGAATCAGAGAAAGGGGGGAAATTTGCTAACCACACTGCACAAATGGCGAATTGTATCAGGGAGCCAGGTAGAACAATAGAAAGAGCCATCCTTTTCCCCACCCATTTCCTCATTTTGGAGCCTGGCTTTGTAGCCATGAAAGCAAGAACAACAATGGTTGTTTTCCCCAGTATACAAGACAGAGCCACAGAGAAAATGATGCCAAAAGCAGTTTGTCGCAAGAGACATTTCACTTGGTCAGGTTGCCCAATGAAGAGCAAAGTGCAAAGGAAGGAGAGGAGGAGAGCAATGAGAAGAGTATAGGTGAGGTTCCGGTTGTTGGCTTTGACAATGGGGGTGTCCTGGTGTTTAATAAAGATCCCCAGTACTAAAGCTGAGATGAAAGATAAGGAGACTGCTATGGCTACCAAAGAAATCCCCAAAGGCTCTTGATAAGTCAAGTAAGTTATGCTTTTTTGAAGACAACTATCTCGATTTTTGTTTGGGTATTGATCTTCTGGACATGGAAAACAATCATCTAAATCTGTGGAAAAAAGAAACAAAAAAGAAAACTATTCATGGAAACACTAGCTTTTTATAAAAAACATCAATTATTAATTACACACTAGATTCCGTAAGGTTCTGTGACTTACACAGGGGTTTTGCTTGTTTTTTCTTAAAACAATTCATAATACAATTGACAATGTCCTGCAGTAGGAACAGCCAACACCCAGATAAGCATGGATTTAAAAAAGACGAATAATCAGGCAGAAAAATAGGCTCATCAAAGAACCACCATACCCACCAAAAGTGGCAGGGAAACCACAGTATATAGACACAGAGAAATTCATACTGAATATGTTATCAATTCAGTAGTGAAACATCTGCAAATAAAACAACCAAGCTAAGAGAACAGCAAAGATTCACAGATGAAACCCGAGACACTTCTTCTATTTTGTTACAGCACTTCAACTTCACCACACCTTGATGTTTCAGATATATCTAGCTTTTGAGAAATCCTATTTGTATTGCTAAAATATCCTCTACCTGAAGATCATTTGGAAACAGCAACTGCTCCACAATGCAGTGGTACTTGCAGGTCTGGTTGTGTCAGGTCCCCATAGAACCCTATCTGGATACTGCCATTCTGGTGGGGAGGGCCAGGATGCTCCTTTATAACCTTTTCCTTGTTCTGACCTTTCCATCACTTGTACTTTCTTGGGAAAGGGAGGAGGAGGGATAGGCCTGGGGCCATCTGTTTTGTCTCAGCTCCGAAGGAACAGGCAATGTGGTGCTTGAGAAGAACTTCTTATCGCGTTCTCAGCTCGAGTTCTCAGAACAAATTCACCTCAGACTGGATATTAGGGGAGGGGTTTCTGCAATGTTTAATCTAAAGGTTCTGAGTGGGAATTTCAGATCCTGCCTTACTCTTCTTGTTATCACTATCTCCCAATAAAAGTTTGCTTTTGAAATGTTGCCTGTTTCAAGAGTTCTGCTTTCCTGAGCAGAGAGGAGAGGCAAGTCCTTACAGGTTGTCTCATGGCACACCTGAGTCACTCTACTGCTGCATGAACTGTACTGATTCCTAGGTGCTCTCCAGGTGTAATTTAACTTTCTGGTTTTCCCCTTTGAAGGCCTGCATATCACAGAGACAAGTTATATGTGGATTATCTGCCATCAGAGAATTGGGCACCCCCAGATCACCTCTGTTAAATGTTATTATCTAATGAGTTTGGAGGCACACTTTCTGTTTAGTTGCCCCAGTCTTTTGCACCACTCTCTCATTTGAGTTTTGAGGAATTCCTGCACTTTTAGCCTTGCAGTAAGCTAGTGTCATGCCCCTGTTGGAGTCTGACTCTGCAGCGGAAGATGAACTGGAACAAAAACTGACAGCGAGTGAGAGGGCAGATCCATTGGCCTTGGAGGAAACTGGGGAAGGGCAGAGTCAGTCCAGGCAAGGCTGTTCAGAATTAGCAAGGCCTGCAGGCAGGGAAGAACAGAGCTCAACTGAGGAGCATGAACCCCCCCTTCTGATGCAAGGGCTTGGAGAGTACAGAGGAGGCAGAATCAGCTCAGATAGAGGAGGCCACTCATGAGGAGAGTGCCCCACCCAGCATCACCAGGCACACCTGGGGAATGAGACTTAAGGAGATGCTGTGGGGAAGGGCATTTGTGGGGAACAAATGCTGAGTTCTGGAGTGTTGTGTGCCGATGTTTGAACTTGCCAAGAATCCTTGCATTCCTGTGTGGCGTTCTGGACTGATTACCTGTATCTTTTGCTCCTTGAACTCCTTGCTTTGTTCTTGTTTTGTTAGATAAATTTGGGATTTATTGCCATGCAACCTTGGTGCAGACAGCGCTGGGCAGGACTAATTGTGACCAGAGGCTGTTTGAGGTTTGTTTGGGGGGGGTTTGGAGCACTAAAAGGGCTGGTTTGATCTGCCAGCTGTTTGATTTTATTTCTGTGCCGTGCCCTGGGTCATCACAGCTAGGAAGATAGCTTTTCCCCAAAATGTAGATTTAGAATGGCAGTTGAGTCAGAAGATTGATTTGTCTGGCACACGTGCCAAGGGTGGTTTTGTTTTTATAAAGGTTTTTTTAATGGTTTGTTTCAAGCCACCTAGGCAGCCATATGTACTGTATTGCATAAGAATATATTCTGTATGGACTAGGAAGTAAAAATAAGTATAAATCTAGAGAAAGACATTACTGTTGCATTAAATGCAAATGCTATTAGAGCCATGGTGGCACAGTGGTTAGAATGCAGTACTGCAGGCTACTTCTGCTGATTGCCAGCTGACTGCAATTCAGCAGTTCGAATCTCACCAGGCTCAAGGTTGACTCAGCCTTCCATCCTTCCGAGGTGGGTAAAATGAGGACTCAGATTGTTGGGGGCAATATGCTGACTCTGTAAACTGCTTAGAGAGGGCTGTAAAGCACTGTGAAGAGTCTAAGTGCTATTGCTATTGCTATTGTCAGCATTTCAGACAGTCTACCAATAAACTTTGGTTTCCTGTAAAAATAATTAAAATATATTCAAGGAACCTGAAGAAGGGACAGCTGAAATCTAGGAAATCCATTGATTCAGCTTGTTAGAATGTACTGATTAGTGTTAGCATCAAATAGCTTGTTGAACTATGAAAATTCAATTCAATTACTTCATTGCTAAATCGTACAATGATAATGTGAAGCTCAAGATTTTCAGTCACCATAATGTTAAAAATTCAGAACCCATTTATATTTATAAAGTTACTGATATATTCAATATATTTCTTTGCTTACCCAGTTGGTTAGCTATCTTCCCTTCTGGACACCGTCGACAATCATAGCAGCAAGATAATTTCCCTTCCACTTTTATCTTGCTATAGCCAAGGGGACACTTCTCATTACAGAGAGAAAGAGGCAATGTCTGTTCATCAACAAAATGATATGTCTTTCAACTGAAGAATTTATATTTAAGGATTGTTCTTTTCATCAGTTAAACATACCCCAAATCTTGGTTAGGTAAGATTGGTTAACCCCCTATGTTGCTCTTTTGATCTCATTGCAGGATACGATCATCGGATGGGGGGGGGCTCAGGGGTGGGTTCCTGCCGGTTCGGACCGGATCGTTCGAACCAGTAGCAACCCGCTGGTGACATCACAATGGCGTCATGGATCCGGTCTGGTCGGTGCCGGTCCGTGGGCGCCACCATCTTTTTAAAAAAAAAATTCTGCATTTTTTTACTGTTTGGAAGTTTTTTCCTCTGCTGCTGCTTGAAAAAGGGCCCTCCTGCCTGGTTATCCAATTAATTTAAACGAATGGGAAAAAATTTGGTCTATAAATTATAAATTAACACTGGCGATACCATACAAAGAAAACATATACAAAATGTTTTACCGGTGGTACCTTCCTCCAGCACGATTGGCAAAAATGTTCCCGAAACTTTCCCCAAAGCGAAGAACTTTTGGATTAAGATCAAAAACTGCCTTGAACAAATAACCTCAAAAACGATCCCCCTAAAGCCGGACCTTTTCTTATTAGGTATTTTCAGAGAAAAAATGACGAACGAAGACATATATAATTCTACACATTACAACAGCCGCAAGAATTATATATGCGCAAATTTGGAAAACCGAACAAATCCCAACTACGTTAAATCTCATTAATAAAGTATTTGAATGTGCAGAACTTAGTAGGATGTCATTGGAAATGCAAGACAAAGATGACTCTGAATTCTATAAAACTTGGGACAGGTGGTATAATTGGCTTAACCAAAATAAATATCAAAAATTGCTAAAATTATGTGTCATGATCTTAGACAGTATAAATAATAACAAATGTCTACTTTTTCGCAAAGACCGGAACAAAATATCAGAATGTATACAATTTTACAAGGTTTTAAAATATTAATCAAGCTGAACAAAAGAACCATTGTTGAAAAAGGGAAAATTGTTTTATTGTAATGATAATAGACTGAACATAATATAACAAGAGAAAAGAATAAGGAAAATATTGGAAGATATAAGATAGATAATGATGTAAATAATAACTATAAAGAATAAACATGTTTTTGTATCACTAGGCTGTAAAAGGATAGTGTCGACGAGATGGTTGACATGTATGTTCAATGTTCAATGTTTTCTATACTCAAAGATATTTGTTACTCTATTTATATATACATATGTTTATACATGTTTTTATGTTTGTTTGTATGTTTGTTTGTCTTTTTTACATAATTAATAAAGATTATTTAAAAGAAAAAGAAAAAGAAAAAGGGCCCTCCCACCTGCCCCGGGTTTATACTTACCTTTATTCCTTCACCCAAAGCACAGCTGATCAGCTCCTCAGCTGTGTTTTGGGCTGATTATAGCTACTGAGCATGCATGGAAGAAGAATTGCACAAGGGGATGTGCGCATGTGCGCGAGCATAGCTTTCGCGCACATGTGAAGCATCGCAATGAGAACTGGTGGCGAAAGTAAGTGGAACCCACCCCTAGGCGGCCTGTCAGGCCTGGAAACCATCTTGGGCATTGGATCATCAGGCCTGCCACATTTAGTGTTGTGGGAAACTGGGAGGGGGGGATTGCATGGAGCTCAGGAGATATGTAGTCAAAATAACATTTCTTTCTCAAAGAGTCAAGGCCACTCTGCCCTGGACCTGGAAGGGTATGACTGGGAGGCATCTCCAGTTAGGACAGTGCATTGATTGGACCATGTGATGGACATGTGGGTGCTGGGGGAAGGGACTTGGACTTTTGTTTGGGTGAGGAAAACCCAGAAGCTTTCAGATTTGGGTTTTCCCAGATGTGCCAATATGACATCTCTAATAAAATGGAACTTTGAGAAAACTCAAGCCTCAAAGTTTTTTTTGTATGGGGTGTTACTTAAATCCCTGACATATATCTAATTCAAAACTTTTTTTAACCTTCAGTTGCGTCTTCTTTCACAGCTATTGCACTAATAAACTGACCATTCCCAGGAATAGCATTCTAAACATATATTCTGAGGAAATCAGAGCCAAAAGCTGGTGTGGGAGAGTTTTCAACTCTGGACCTCTTGGAACACACTTTCATTGAGATCCAATTTTAAACTTGGGGTTCTACATTTAGTATATCTCTTTCAAAACTTGGTTGACTTTTTCATTGATGCCCTGGGCCATCTATTATTGAAATTGTTGTGAATGTTTCATAGAATAAAAATATGATTTTCAAAATTGAGCTATATTCAATTTTGCTCCCAAAAGCAGAATGATGTAGTTTTGAGAGGCCTTCTTGATTTATTTGTCTGAAAATTGGAGCAATTTGAAAACAAATTGAATTTGATCATCTATTTAAGGATTTGCTGCTAATTCTAACCATTTACTCACACTAATTTCCAGAAGATGTTTACTTTGAGGTATACCCACCAAAGATTAAAATGCTTCTCTTTATTCTCTGAAATTATTAGACTGAACTGATCTCAATGCAGAGAAAAGTAAAGTCCTACACTTAGGTAAGAAAAACCAAAAATATACATATAAACTAGGTGAAACCAGACTCATTAGCAGTGACTGTGAGAGGGATCTTGGAGTCTTAGTGGACAACCAGCTAAACATGAGCCAGCAGTGTGCAGCGGCAGCCAAAAAAGCCAATTCAATCCTAAACTGCATTAATAGAGGGATACAATCTAGGTCTAGGGAGGAACTAATACCACTCTATAAAGCCTTAGTTAGATCACACCTACATTACTGCAGTTTTGGTCACCACACTACAAAAAAGATGTCGAGACTCTAGAGCAGTGTTTCTCAACCTTGGCAGTTTGAAGATGTGTGGACTTCAACTCCCAGAATTCCCCAGCCATCTTCAAACTGCCAAGGTTGAGAAACACTGCTCTAGAGAAAGTGCAGAGGAGAGCAACCAGGATGATTAGGGGACTGGAAACTAAAACATACGAAGAACGGTTACAAGAACTGGGCATGGCTAGTCTAGCGAAGAGAAGGACCAGGGGAGACATGATAGCAGTGCTCCAATACTTGAGGGGCTGCCACAGAGAGAAGGGGGGTCAGCTATTTTCCAAGGCACCAGAAAGCCAGACAAGGAATAATGAATGGAAACTGAGCAAGGAGAGATTCAACCTGGAAATACAGAAAAACTTTCTGACAGTGAGAGCAATCAACCAGTGGAACAGCTTGCCTTCGAAGGTTGTGAGAGCTCCAACACTTGAGATTTTCAAGAGGAAATTGGACTGTCATTTGTCAGAAATGTTGTAGGGTCTCCTGCTTGAGTGGGGGGTTGGACTAGATGACCTACAAGGTCCCTTCCAACTCTGTTAATCTGTTATTTATCTATAATGTTCCTAAATCAGCTTTAGAATTCTTTTTTACTTAGAAAGAAGTAAGAAAGATATTTGTTGTGTCATATCCCTTCACTCATAGATTAGGTTATATTACACTTTTAGAAGAATGCCTTACTTCATCACTTTAATGAATCTTATAACTACTGTGCAATTCTGTTTTGAATGACGCTATTCTTTTGATGGAGATACAGAGATAGAGGTACAGAATCTATAGCATAAATTCTTCATTTTTGAATCATATATTTCAATACAATGAATTTTGATATATATATTCAGTATATTTGAAATCTATTTCAAAAACAGAGTTTCTTTAGGCTACTTCTTCTAATTGTGGCTTCTAAAAATGTAGCCCAAGTATTGTTGTTGTATTTAAATCATTTAATGATTTAAATACAACAATCAGTTAGTGACTGATTTCCCTCAAAGTGGAAAATGTTACATACCTGATTAAATATGAGTGGCCAAACAGCATCCTTGGCAGAAATGATGATAAATTTGTCTGGGGGAGCCATGGGGTCAATCTTTCCAACCTGGACTCTCAGAAAGGACTTGTTTGGGAATGTGACCCAATTTAGAATATCAAATCCAGTTACTAATTCCCCATTGGGGCCAAAATAAATCTCTTCCCCAGCACTGTTGTTAAAGGAGATTTTCTGCAAAAAACGATTGACCTAAATGAAGAAGATCAGCAAGAAAAAAGAAACCAGAAAGTTAACAGATTTTCATAAAGGGTATAAGTAACTCTGTTTCTTCATTTCAATTTGACCTATGCTCAGTGAAAAGTAAGCTGTTAAATTTTGCATCAGTCTTATACTATTTAGAACTGGAATAAAATTATGTTCTCTGTCGTATGCATTATTTATTTATTTTATTTATTCATTTAATTATTTTATTTTATTTTGTCAAGTACGTATTAGTAATATACATAGATATAACATTGTTTATATACATAGGATGGGTACTGATAAGAGGGAACATTAGGACAGGGACGGTAGGCACACTGGTGCACTTATGCACGCCCATTACTGACCTCTTAGGAATCAGGTGAGGTCAACAGTGGACAGACTAAGGGTAAAGTTTTGGGGGTTTGGTGACAAAATCACAGAGTCAGGTAGTGAGTTCCAGGCATTAACCACTCTGTTGCTAAAGTCGTATTTTCTACAGTCAAGTTTGGAGCAGTTCACTTTATTATTTTATTTATTTATTAGTTACATTTGTATGCTGCCCACTCCACAGAGACTCTGGGCGGCTTACAACAGTAAACTTTAAGTTTGTATCTGTTGTGTGCTTGTGTATTGTTGTGGTTGAAGCTGAAGTAGTCGTTGACAGGAAGGATGTTGTAGCAGATAATTTTATGAGCTATGCTTAGGTCGTGCTGAAGGCAACGTAGTTCTAAGCTTTCTAAGCCCAGGATTTCAAGCCTGGTTGCATAAGGTATTCTGTTGTGAATAGAGGAGTGGAGGACTCTTCTTGTAAAGTATCTCTGGACACTAATGTATTTATGTCCGATATGCGGTGTGGGTTCCATAATAATTTACTTATTAATTAATTTATTTATTTTATTTATTAAAATTTCTATGCCGCCCAACTCCCGGGGGACTCTGGGCGGCTCACAGCAGATATAGAAACATATAAAAATAAAACAATTTTTAAAAAGAGCCATATTAAAATACTATCTATTTAAAAAACTTTCATTCATACCCTGCCTGCCGGAAGAGCCAAGTTTTTATTGCTTTACGGAAGGCCAGCAGGGTGGGGATAATCCTGATCTCTGGAGGGAGTTGGTTCCAAAGGGAGGGGGCTCCCACAGAGAAGGCTCTCCCCCTCGGCCCCTTGCTTGGTCGATGGGACCTGGAGGAGACCAACTCTGTGGGACCTAACTGGTCGTAGGGAGGTATGCGGCAGGATGCGGTCCGGAAGGTAACCTGGCCCTGAGCCATGTAGGGCTTTAAAGGTAACGACCAACACCTTGAATTGGATCCGGAGACTAATGGGCAACCAATGCAGCTGGCGGAGAATTGGTGTTACGTGGGTGCATCTGGGTACACCCACCACAGCTCGCGCAGCTGCATTTTGCACCAATTGCACTCGCCAGACACTCTTCAAGGGTAGCCCCATGTAGAGCGCATTGCAGTAATCCAGCCGTGAGGTGATAAGGGCATGAGTGACTGTGAGAAGTGCCTCCTTCTCCAAGTAGGGTCGCAATTGGTGCACAAGACGTACTTGTGCAAAGGTCCCCCAGCCACAGCTGAAAGATGTTGCTCTAATTTTAGCTGTGGATCTAGAAGGACACCAAAATTGTGAACCTGTTCTGAGGGAGCTAATTTTCCCCCCCCCCAAGAACCAAGGAGGGACAATTGGTCAAGTCCTTAGGAGGCAATATCCACAGCCACTCAGTCTTGTCAGGGTTAAGTTTTAGCCGGTTCTTCCCCATCCAGACCCTAACATCGTCCAGGCAGCGGCCCATTACGTCTACGGCTTCCCCGAATTGAGACGGGGTGGAGATGTACAACTGGGTATCATCAGCATATTGCTGATACCTCACCCCGTGTCGTCGGATGATCTCACCCAGTGGCTTCATGTAGATGTTAAACAGGATGGGCGAGAGGAACGAGCCCTGCGGCACCCCACATAGTAGGGGCCTAGGGCTCGACCTCTGCCCCCCTGTCAGCACCGACTGCGTCCTGTCAGAGAGGAAGGAGGAGAACCACTGCAAAACAGTGCCACCCATCCCCACCTCTCCGAGACGACGCAGAAGGATACCATGGTCAATGGTATCGAAGGCCGCTGAGAGGTCAAGTAGCACCAGGATGGAGGAATAACCCCCATCCCGGGCTCGCCAGAGATCATCCATCAGGGTGACCAAAGCCGTTTCCGTACTGTAGGCATGCCTGAAACCTGATTGAAAGGGATCCAGAAAATCAGTGTCATCCAACAGTTGTAGGAGCTGGAGCGCCACCACTTTCTCAACAACCTTCCCCGCGAAGGGAAGGTTGGAGACTGGACGGAAGTTCTTTAAATCCGCCGGGTCCAGGGAAGGCTTCTTGAGGAGGGGTCTCACCACCGCAGCTTTTAAGGGCCGCGGGACGGACCCCTCTCTCAAAGAAGCATTGACCAACACCTGGAGCCAACCGCGTGAAACCTCCCTGGTGGCCGAAACCAGCCAGGAAGGACACGGGTCCAATAAACAAGTGATATTATCTATCATATCTCAAACTTAGATATGATAATTGAACATTTTTTAAAATGAGAATTCCAACAAATAATTTAGAAAGTTAGAAACCCAACAGATAAATTTGCTCTGATCAAATGATCAATTAAGTACAGTTTACATGACCGGATGACATTTCTGAATTTTGTATTATCTGACATTACCTGCCATGGTGATTGGAAGAAGAGATTCCATCTGTTCTCATCAATTATTCTAGCATTTTTGGAGACACACATGGTTGTCAAAGCATGCGCCACAGCATACACTGCATTATAGATGCTATAGCTGTGGCCAGTCATGCTCATTTCAAACACAGATTGAGAAAGAGTCTCCAGCTTCTCTTCTCCAGTGCAGATTCTGTTAGAATTCCCAGCTTTAATATCACTGGAGAATGAACATTCAAATGCATCTTTCCAGAAATCCCTAATAAAGCCATCTTCATTTTCTACCATTGGACTTCTCTTCTGCATAAATTCTCGGAAACCTGTCAGTTCCTTTGAGTGAATTGCAAAGGAAAGTGCACCATGGAGAAAATCAATGGGCAACGGTCTTTGCATAAGAATGGAGGTGAATTCCACCTGGGCTGCCATTATCCAAACTTTGGCTTTTCTCTCTTTTGGAATATCATCAGAATCTAAACCATAGATAATAACTCTCAAAGTCACCACACCTGTAATTTCAGCATTTAAGATCACTGCAATGGCTTTACTCCCCATGATGGCTTTGTATAATTTATCTGCCTCCTCCACCATCTCAGCAGCTTCATTACCGTACATTACTTGGGGGATATTTTCTATAAAGTCAAAGCAGATTCCTCTCTCTGAAAACATAGAAAGCCTCTTTTGAATGAACCTCTCTTTATCCTCCTGATACAGAGAAATTAACCCAACCCAGGTCCATCCAAAATGCAACAGTAAATATAGTATTCCTTTAAACTGGTGCATCTCGTCTGGGAACATCCAGTTGACAAAATGTCCTTCTGTTTCCTTGTTCATGAGTGGAGCAGATCCATATGTGATCTAAATAGAAGAAAACAATACAGGCAAAAAGGCATTTTTCCAAGATATACTATGCAATATGTATGTTTGTTCATTGGCATCCTTGCTTAATTTTTTAAGGCAGTCCCCATGCCTTAGTGCAGGGGTCGGCAACCTTAAACACTCAAAGAGCCATTTGGACCAGTTTCCCACAGAAAAGAAAACATCGGGAGCCACAAAACCCTTCCTGTGTCTGACTATTTCTTGAGCAGCCACAAAACTAGCAATATGTAGTTGAATTCAACATTCTGTTTTCTTCTGAAACTTTTCTTTTCTTGGATTTATCCATGGTTGGCCTATCGGGGGTCAAAAAGCTCAATAAATCATGTGCCGGTGGGTGTCACACATTGGCGGTTGTGGCACCTATTTTGAGCGACAGGGAGCAGCAGCAGAGGGATGAAAGAGCCACATGCGGCTCCAGAGCCGAGGTTGCTGACCCCTGCCTTAGTGTAAGCCAATCTTCTGGTTTTAGTAGAAAGAGCATAAGAGACTAACTGACTGACGGACTGACTTTAACAAGTTGGCATGAGGAAGTTTCATACTATATTAAAAAACAATAATGGGTCTGATTTCCATTATAGGTCATGAACTGGTTTATTCTTGCCTGATGCTTTAGTATATTTTGGGGAAAGCTACCATAAGGACTCAATATCTGAAAATGATAAATAGTTACTGGATCTTCCAATCTTGCTCCATTTCTGTTCTCACCTGAGGAAACTTGTAGTTGCACAGAGTGATTGCCATATTGAGACAGGTTTTAGTACGGGGTCCTCCAATGACAGCTACTGTATTAGTCTGGTCATTACACTTGTAGTTGGGGATAAATTTATCTTTCATAGATAGAAATTCCATTGCTAAATGATAAGTTGTAATTTCCTCAAGATAGTCAGTAGCAATGTGGAAACCAAGGGTAACATTGGGCAATATTTCTGAATGTTCATTGATCTCCTTTACAGCAAATGCCAGAGCCAAAGCGTGTTGGTAATTATGAGTGAGGAACCTTCAGTGAGAGTTATACACTATGTCAGTATATTTCCAGCTCAGAATCAGACAGTTGAAATGTTTTGACTATTAAGCATATTCTTATTCACACAGTATGCAATGCTCACTATTTGCTCTTGACACCTGAAATGTCTATGGAGATTCTCAGTCATCGAGGTCATGGTTGTCCCAAAAGTGCTTTTTCAAGAGGCAACTGGACTTTCTGATTTTTCTTTGAAGATGTTTTGCTTCTCATCTAAGAAGCTTCTTCAGCTCTGTTGAAGAAGCTTCTTGGATGAGAAGCAAAACATCTTCAAAGAAAAACCAGAAAGTTCAGTTGCCTCTTGACAAAGCACCTTTGGAATACTTGGAATGTGGTCTTTAACGAACAACAGCCCTAGATTTTATGGCTGAGAAAGAACTGACATGGGGGAAGAGTAAATCAATATTCATCTTTGACTACATTTGTAGCCTGATTTATTCTCTCTTTAAGATGTGTCTTCTAGAAAACTGTCAAAATCCTGGTTAGATGTCTCTTCCAGGATTAATTTGGATGCTTGCAATAACATTCCAATTCAGAGTGAATGGTGAGGGAGAGGATTCATATCTTTTCATTCTTATGGACGTAATATTCTAGAATTAACTTGTCATTTGGGTTTTATATTCTATAAAAATAGCTATCCACTTCCATTGTCCCACAACTTTTCATTATTTGGTTGGATTTAAGGAAAAATCTTTAGAGAGTACTAGTATACATGTAGTTTATTTTCCATGACATCCCCATAGCCTAAAGTAGTCATGTTTTCCCCCTCAAGAAGCAGAGGAATGTGAACATCCTGAGGAAAATGTAATTTTTCCTTAGGAATGTCATGTTGCGATTAAAAGCAATAATGTTTGCTTCATTTAAGACAGCAGTATTAGGAGAGAGTAAGTTTCTCTGAAGCGTAGAATTTCAGCATGGCTAAGGGCAAATGGAATTGAGTAACTATTTTACATTTGAGGAAAGATTGAGAAAGAGAGAGGGAGAGGGATAAAGAGAGAGAGAGAAAAGGGAGGGAGGAAAAGAGAGAAAGAGAAAAAGAAAGAAAGAAAGAAGGAAGGAATAAAAGAAAGAAAGAAAGAAAGAAAAGAAAAGAAAAGAAAAGAAAAGAAAAGAAAAGAAGGAAAGGAAAGGAAAGGAAAGGAAAGGAAAGGAAAGGAAAGGAAAGGAAAGGAAAGAAAAGAAAAGAAAAAGAAAAAGAAAAAGAAAAAGAAAAAGAAAAAGAAAAAGAAAATACAGCATTTAAGTGGCACTGGGGATGAGTCTGAGAATGTGGGTGAGGATACTCACATGTACTGATCAAGTATTTCATGTGAAGGAAGGCTTTGAAAAGTGATCTCATTTGAAAGAAAGAAGACTTGATAAATAATTGCAGCAATGATTAAGTCCCCAGACTGATAATACTTGTGAACAATTGGAAGTGGACTTTTGAGGTTGCAGACAGGAGAAATGCATATTGTCTCAGAAAAAAGGAATAAAACCAGTGTTCTGAATAGAAGCAATTCAGTGTATAATATAGTCATTGTACAAATCAGAGTGTAACTCCAATGTTACCATTCCACTGATGAGTTGAAGCATAATCAATCAGCCTCTCATGAATAGCATCTAAAATAAAATATCAGATAAAATGTGCATCTTTCTTACTCTCTCTACTTTTAATTCTGTACTTCTGAGCTGATATTAATGTAATGCATTTTTTTTAACCTGGGTTTATAGTTGTCTCTTGTTTGTTAGTATTCCCTTGATACATGGAAAAAAGAACAATAATTCTTAATTTGGTAATTACCTGGGAGATAATAGCTTACTTGCAGTTCTCCCTTTCTTGCATCTTTGTAAACTGTCAAAGGGAAACATGTTGATTTTATGTTAGAATAACTCCATTGCTGCAAACTTTTAAAATTTAGACAAGAAGCAAAAAATGGGGGAAGAAAATTTGGGGACATTTTGTTCTAAAGATGCTATCATGTTGGTCAGATACAGACAGTGGTGGGATTCAAATAATTTAATAACCGGTTCTCTGCCCTAATGACTGGCTGGGTAGGCGTGGCCGGGTGTTCATGTGACTGGGTGGGCATGGCCAACTCAACATCACTCATCACACCCAGCCCCGCCTCCCAGCCACTTGCCTCAAAGGCCTCAAAGGCCTCAAAGGTCTCAAAGGCCTCAAATACAATTTCCCGCTCTATTTATTTACTACTACTGAACATCCAAAACGGTCCAAAAACTGCCCCCAAACTGGCCCTAAACCGACCCAAAACTGGCCCGAAAAACAGCCCAAAAATGGGCGGGGGTGCGAGGCCAGCCAGTGATGGGATTATCCGGTTTGCTGAACTGGGCAGAATTTTAATAACCGATTCGCCTGAACCGGTCCAAACTGGCTGAATCCCACCTCTGGATACAGATGTATAATCAGGTCCCAAATTTTTATGACTTAAAACATAGTTTAAAAAAGAACATACATTCATTTACTGCAGTCATTTTGTCAATCTTCTGCTCAGTGCAGAAGCTGCTATGAAGAATGGGGATGTAACATGATTCTCAGGGTCAAGGATGGTTTGAAAGAAGGAAATAATGCTGAACTCATGGTGTGAGTCAATGAAATAAGATCTACTTTTTATTTATCCAATTTATATTGCTGCCAATCTCACAAGAAATAATTCTGGGTGGAGTGTCATAAAAAAGTATGATAAACATAACAGATAACTGAACAGAGATAACAGAATATCAGAGTTAGAAGGGTCTTAGATGTCTTCTAGTCCAACCCCCCTATCAGGCAGTAAACTTATACCAATTCAGACAAACAGTTGTTCAATCTCTTCTTACAAAATTCCATTGTTGGAGCACCACAACCTCTGGATGAAATCATTCCACTGATTAATTGTTCTCACTCTCAGGAAATTTCTCCTTAGTTCTAGGTTCTTTCTTCGATTAGTTTTCATCCATTGCTTCCTGTCAGCTGTTTTGGAGATTAGGTTGACCCCCTCTTCTTTGTGGCAGCCCCTTAGATGTTGGAAGACTGTTATCATGTCACTCCTTATCCTTGTTTTCATTAAACTAGACATATCTAATTCCACCAACTGTAAGGTGACCAGAAGTCCCGCTTTTGGTGGGACAGTCCCGATTTTTAACAATTTGTCCCGCGTCCCGCAGTGTTTTTAAAAAGTCCCGATTTTTTGAAAGAATGCAATTCCCAGAAGAGTTTGCCATGCTGATTCAGAGGGAGCAGAGGACACTACAGCTGATTTTAAAGGAATCAAAACAGCAGCTTAAAAAAAAGCATTTAAGAGTTTCCCCCCAGCTCTCCCTTAAAAGCCGATTCACATGCCTGCCTGATTTTAAATATCGAGCTGCAGAAGGGGCTTGAAATTGCTACGCAGCCTTTTTTCCCCCTTTCCTTTCTGTAACACGAGGTCGGAAAGCAAGCAAGGCTCATTTGCATAAACATGCCTCTGACGGAATCTGAACTAAAAGTTACTTTTTTAATGACAGAAAAGAGACAGAAACAGGGCAAAAGTGAAAATATGTCTAAGTCCCCCTCTGCTTCATCTTCCAGCAGGAGTCAAATTTTTAGTCAAGAAACCCCCCCCCCCTCAATGGTGTCCCGCTTTACCAATGTTAAAATCTGGTCACCTTAACCAACTGTAAAAACAACAACAATTATAGTAGATTTGATCAGCAATGGAGCCACCTCAAGATATCACAGGTTCCTGAGATCTGCAAGCCCAATAAGGAGGGATTTTGAAAAAAGAAGGAGCATTGGAGGAAGGAAAGCCTTTTCTGTCCTGATGCCCATCCTATGAAAAATGTTTCCCCAGAAATTAAGGCTCTTTCCAATCCACTTGGTGTTCTGGAAGGGCATTAAAAAGTGGTTTTGATAACTGGCCTTGGGATGTCATGATAGAGTGGAGCCTTCTAGTTGGTTATATCATAATTAATTGGACTGCAATCTTTTTTTATTGCACTTTAATTTTTATTCTATATGGACTGTATTATTATGTACAATGACCAGAGTCATTGTTACATGAGGTGAGGGGGGCTCTTAATATGTAATACTCATTAAAAAGAATGATATCATAATTAAGCAAACTGATAAAGATGGGGCGCTTGTCATCATGAATAAGGTGAATTATATCAGGGAAAATGAGAAGCAATTCTCCAATACCAACTTCTTCCAACATACTTCAATTCCTACAACAACATACAAGCTGAGGCGTAAAGCTTAGGGGAGGATTAGAAATCATGATTTTCCAATTCTAGTCCAGAAACTTTCCTACAACAGCAAAATAACTGTCAATTTTTCAGATTTGGGCAAGGGATATTAATGTGGATTTTCTTCCACATTTAAAAATATGACTGTGGACAATATCGGGAGGAGTTTTTTTTTTTTTTTTTTTTTTTTGAGAGGAAGGAATCTCAGAATCAGAATTGATCTGGAAGGGACCTTGGAGGTCTTCTAGTCCAGACCCCTGTTCAAGCAGCGGACCCTATACCATTTCAGGCAGGTGGCTGTCTCTTCCTAAAAACCTCCAGTGATGAAGCACCCATAATTTCTGAAGGCAGGCTGTTTCATTGGTTAATTGTTCTCACTGTTAGGAAGTTTCTCCTCAATTCCAGGCTGCCTCTCTCCTTGATTAGTTTCCATCCATTGTTTCTTGTCCTGTCCTCTGGTGCTTTGGAAAATAAATTTGGAAAAAACATTTTCTTTGTGGCAGCCTCTAAAAAATACTGGTCTCCCCTAGTGCTTCTTTTTTCTAGATTACCCAAATCCAAATTCTGCAACAGTTCTTCATATATTTTAGTCTCCAATCTAAAGTCTTTAATCACCTTAGTTGCTCTTCTTTGCACTTTTTCCAAAGTCTCAACATCTTTTTTATAATGTGGGGATCAAAACAGGATTATTTATTTATTTTATTTTGCGTACAACATATATAAGAACAGCTGTATACTATAAAAGATGCTATAAAAACAACACCAATAATAAGATAGTGATTAAAAGGATAAAAACAACACAAGCAACAGTCACAATCACCCCGCCTGCAGGAAGAACCATGTCTTAATGGCTTTCTGGAAGGCCAGCAAGGTGGGAATGGTTCTGATCTCAGGGGGCAGTTGGTTCCAGAGAGCCGGAGGTCCCACAGAGAAGGGCCTGCCAACCGACATTGTTTGGTTGAAGGGACCTGGAGGAGACCAACTCTGTGGGGCCTAACTGGTCATAGGGATGTATGTGGTAGGATGCAGTCCCGAAGATAACCTGGTCCTAAGCCATGTAGGGCTTTAAAGATGATAATCAACACCTTGAATTATACCCGGAGACCAATGGGCAACCAATGCAGCTGATGGAGTATAGGTGTTACGTGGGTGTATCTAGAAACACCCACCACAGCTCGCACAACCGCATTTTGCACCAATTGCAGCCTCCAAATACTTTTCAATGGTAGCCCCATATAGAGCGAATTACAGTAATCCAAACGAGAGGTGACAAGGGGATGAGTGACAATGAGTAAAGCCTCCTTCTCCAAATAAGGTCGCAACTGGTAGGCGAACCTGTGCAAAGGCACCTCTAGCCACAGCCGTAAGATGTTGGTCTAATTTTAGTCATGGATTAATATTAATGAGTATTATGAAGCTCATAAACTGCAAGATGTGAAGCTTTCATTTTGAAATTAGTGGGCATTTAAATGATTAAAAATTGATTCTCACATACCATTGTTTTAAGCATTCTCTTTTACTCTGAACAAGGCTCAGAATAATTATCCAACATATGAAAGAAAAGGTGAAGAGGTGCTATCTAGGTTTTGAAGAGAAAGTATCAGAGCTACTGCCTTGCATATCAGTTTGATTTGCTGGTGGAAGAAAGAATGTGGAACTACCAAATTGCAAATAAAAAAAATATTTAAGGTGAAAGTAAGCAATTTGGCTGTATTCAAGAGGCATGGTATAAAAAGTATTATTTCTTTATTAGTTGCCCCTTCATATTCAGATCAGGTCTCAGAATAATGATATAGCATTTGGGGGGAAAGATGCAACCCAGTAATCCAGCTGCTGAAGCCAAGATGGAGAAGATCTCCACCGCCACCATGTATTTTCCTTTGGTGCTCAGATAGGTAGGAACAAATGATACCCAGACACTGCAAAAGACCAACATGCTGAAGGTGATAAATTTGGCTTCATTAAAGCTGTCAGGTAAATTCCCAGCTAGGAAGGCCACTGTGAAGCTAACTGCAGTCAAGAACCCCATAAAGCCAAGAACAGTATAAAACATGGTGGTTGAACCTTCATTACATTGCAGGACACTTTCTTCAGTCATGGAGTGTATGTCAGAATCAGGGAAAGGGGGAAAATTAGCTAACCACACTGCACAAATAGTAAATTGTACCAGGGAGCCAGGTAGGACAATAGAAAGAGCCATCCTTTTCCCCACCCATTTCCTCATTTTGGAACCAGGCTTGGTGGCCATGAAAGCAAGAACCACTATGGTTGTTTTCCCTAATATGCAAGAAAGAGCTATAGAGAAAATTATGCCAAAAGCAGTTTGTCGCAACAGACATTTCACTTGGTCTGGTTCCCCAATGAAAAGAAAAGTGCAAAGGAAGGAGAGGAGGAGAGCAATGAGAAGAATGTAGGTGAGGTCCCTGTTGTTGGCTTTGACAATGGGAGTGTCCTGGTGTTTAATGAAGATTCCTAGTATTAAAGCTGAGATGAAAGAAAGGGAGATAGCTAAGGCTATCAAAGAAATCCCCAAAGGTTCTTGATAAGTCAAGTAAGTTATTGTTTTTTGAAGACAACTATCCTGATTTTTGTTTGGATAATGATCTTCTGGACATGGAAAACAATCATCTAAGTCTGTGAAAAGAAGACACACACACAAAAAACATTCATAAAAACACTATTTTTTTCACTGCCAATAATAAATACACCAGATCCACTAAATGGTTCTGATTGCTTTTTCTTAAAATAATTCATTATACAATTTACAGAAATTTCTGTAAAAGTAATCACCATTACCTTTACTTCCAAAAAAGAAGGTACAAAGGAAGCATTTCAAATACTCTGACAAACATTGGTTTTCTGGAAAATATTTAGAATATATTCAAGGAAACCTAAAAAGGGACTATTCAAATCTGGAAATTTGAACCTGCTACTTAGAGTGAACTGATTAGGGTTATCGTCAAATACAGTATCTTGCTGAGTTATGACAATTCTGTTCAAATATTTCATTGCTGAATGTGATGTGAAACTCAAGATTTTTAGTCACGATAATATTTATTAATAACTGAGCCCCCAATTATTAATATACAGTGAACCCTCGCTATATCGCGGTTCACCTTTCACCGTCTCGCTGCTTCACGGATTTGCATCGTGCATTGTGTTCTGCATTCTGATTGGCTAAACAGTCTCTCCACTTCTTCTCTAACTGTGTGTCAATAACATTGCGGTTTATACATGTACGTAAAACAGCTTGCCAAGAGCAGTGAAATACACGTGAGTCACTATTTGTCCTACTGTACTTTGTATTTTTTTTCATAATCATTTTTCATTTTCTCCCGTTCTAATCCAATGACTCGGGTCACGGTGGGGTGGTGCTGATCTCTCAATTTGAAGCCTTCAGTTCGTATTGATGATTAAAATTATTATTTTATAGTACAGTAGTTATTTGTAAAAAAAGCTTTTATACAGTACTTTTATTTGTTAAACAAATGCTTGGGCCTGTAAAAAGGTTTTGTTCTTTGGTTTCAATGTATTATGGAGTATTTCATTGTATCATAATTGTAAAAAAAATAAAGGTTACTACTTCACGGATTTTGCCTATCACGGGTTCTTTTTGGAACGTAACCCCTGTGAAAAACGAGGGTTCACTGTAATAAATATATCCAATATACTCCTTTGCTTACCCATTTGGTCAGCTATCTTCCCTTCTGGACAGCATCTGCAGTCATAGCAGCAAGATAATTTCCCTTCCACTTTTATCTTGCTATGGCCAAGAGGACATTTCTTGTTACAGATGGAAAGAGGCAATGTCTGTTCATAAACAAAATCAGAATTCTTTCATATGAAAAACTTATATTTTGGTATTGTTCTTTTCATGAGTTAAACATACTCAAACTCTTCATATCTAATCCAAACCTTGCTATTCCATTCTCCAGATTTGTTTCTGATATAAGTTCCCCACTCCCTCAATTGCACCTTATTTCATATGTATCATAGTAATCAACACAAGAATACGATTCTAAAGATCTGTTCTGAGGAAATCAGACTAGAATCTGGTGTGGGAGAACTTTTAACTTGGGATCCCTTCAAATAGGCTTTCTTTGAAGTTCCACATTTTGGGCTGGTGTTCTATTTTTACCATAGCTCTTTCAAAACTTGATTGACCCTTACATTGACTTTTCCAACTTTTAATGACACTTTTGTGAACTTTAAATAGTAAAAATCTGGTTTTCAATATTCAGCTATTTTCCGCCTGCCTGCTTATAGTAGAATGATGTCATTTTGGGAGGCTTTCTTTATTTGTTTCAAACCTGGAACAGATTGAAAATAAATGGAATTTGATCTTGTCTTTAAAAATTTAAAGATAATACTGATCATTTATTCACACACCCTTCCAAAAATCTTTATTTCAAGGCACATCCGTTAAAGTTTATTCATTTATTTTTTTGTCCACAGATTTAAGAATTTGGAGGGTGAGTATGATTGTCTGAAATTATTAAACTGAATAGGGATATAATGTAAATTTAAATCAGGTATAGAACTCTGTCATATAAATGTAGACAGATGGAAATTTTTGTATCATATGATTAATTTTAGTTTTAGAAAATGAATTTAGATAGCAATCGTATTTCTAATACTACTACAATTTGAAGAAATAGAAATAGATTGAATCTCCAGCTGAAATTCTTTATTTTTGAATAGTATATTCCAATACTTTAAATTTTGCTATAGATTGAATACATTTGAATTTTTTTTTTAAAAAAAGAGTTTCTTTAGGCTATTTCATCAATTTGAGGTTGCTAAAAAATTAATCCAAGTGTTGTTGTATTTAAATCATTTATTGGTATGGGGCAGTGACAAAATGATTTCCTAAAAAGTGAAAAATAAGACACACCTGATTAAACATGGGGGGCCAAACAGCATCCTGGGCAGAAATGATGAGGAGTTTGTCCGGGGGAGCCAGGGGATCAACCATTCCTACTTGAACTCTTAGAAAGGACTTGTTTGGGAATGTGACCCAACTGAAAATATCAAATCCTGTTTCTAATTCCCCATTGGGGCCAAAAGAAATCTGTTCTCCAACACTGTTGTTAAAGGAGACTTGCTGCAAAAAATGGTGGAGCTAAATAAAGAAGAAGAAAAGAAATGAGAAAGAAATGAGAAAGTTAACATGATTCATTAAAGAATATGAGGAAAACACAGTTTCTTCATTTAAATTTGGTCTATGCTTAATGAAAAGTAAGCTATTAAATTTGCCTTAGTCTACATTACTTCAAACTGGAAGGGAAACATATTTCTATGACATGCATTCTTCTATTTTATTGCTTAACATTTTTTTTTAGTTGAAAGGTTTTCAAATGAGAATGCAATGACAAAGTCCAATAAGGAATAAATTCATCAATTGCTCTGATCAATTGAGTGGTCCAAGTATTTTGACTTAATTTGCATAAAAGTAGAGAATAAAAAATTCTCCAATGTAGAAAATTGTAGGCCAAAATGGCCTTTATGTTCAACCAGATATTTACTTTTAAAAATATTAAAAGGATTGGAAAAGGAAACAAGAAAATTAATAGGATTTCTTGAAGGATATGCAGATTTGGCTTTGATTAATGAAAAGTTACATGCTAAATTTCACATCAGTCTATGCTATTTAAAACTGGAAAAGAATTATGCTCTTCGTCATCTGTATTTTTTTTACTTTACTGCCTAACTAGAATATTTCAACTAAAAATATTTCAGATGAGGATTCCATGAAAACATTGACAAAAGGAGAAAGCCAACAGATCATTTTTTCTTAGTGCAATCGAACAATCCAATACTTTTTACATAACATGATGCCCTTCCTGAATTTTGAATTAGCTAACATTACCTGCCATGGTGATTGAAGGAAGATCTTCCATCTCCTCTCGTCAATTATTTGACTCTCTTTGAATTTGGGAGTTTGGGAACATATGGCCCTCAGAGCATGTGCCACAGCATAAACTGCATTGTAGATGCTGTAACTATAACCACTCAGAGTAGTCTCAAAGACAGAATTAGGAAGAGTCTCCAGCTTCTCTTCTCCTGTGCAGAACCTTTCAGCATTCCTATCTATCATCCCACCAGGAAACGGGGCGTTGTTTCTTCCTGAACGCCCCTTCTCGTAGGGCGGAGCTAGCCTCCAAGATTGGGATGATACAATCCATCAGCCTATCAGGACTGAGTCTGACTCTATAAAAACTGTGCTGCCTATGTGCACCCCCTCTTGAGACGAAGGACGAAGTCAGACCCAATGTGTCAATTTCCCAACAAACTCTTTAATGAACAGCAGGTACGGACCACACATAACCCTATAACTTAACCAAGGGTGGGACTTGGAGGCTAGCTCCGCCCTACGAGAAGGGGCGTTCAGGAAGAAACAACGCCCCGTTCTCCATAGTGGGCGGAGCTAGCCTCCAAGATTGGGACATGCCAAAGCAGTAATCCCCGCGGGAGGGAATCACGGTAACTCGGCCAAGCCGGGATCAGGTACAACCGAATGCAACACCCGACGACCGAACGCCGCGTCCCTAGCCGCGTAAACGTCCAATTTGTAGTGTCGTATAAACGGCAAGGGTGACGACCAAGTTGCCGCACGACACACCTCTTCAATGGACGCATTGGTAGTCCATGCCGCCGTAGTGGCCGCGCTACGAGTGGAATGCGCCGTCAGTCTCGGCGGTCGTGGTAAGCCCAACTGGTCATAGGCGGAGGCTATCACCGCTCGAATCCAGCGACCTATCATCACGGAAGAAGCCTTCTTGCCCAGGGACGTGGGATGAAACCCCACGAACAGAGCTTCGGAGCACCGAAAGGACGAGGTGCGAGTCACATAGACTTCCACCGCCCGCCGTACATCAAGAAGGGAAGTTCGAAGGCCCGACGTCTGAGCGTCCGTGAAGGAAGGCAGGACCAGTTCCTGCGCTCTGTGAAAAAGGGTGTTCACTTTAGGAGCAAAGCTCGGATCGATACGTAGGACCACCCTATCCGGATGAAAAATACAAAGATCCGGGCGTACGGAGAGCGCCGCCAGCTCGGAAATGCGACGCGCCGACGTGATAGCCACGAGGAAGGCGACCTTCATGGTAAGCAGTCGCAGTGACACTTCGTCCAGAGGCTCATACGGAGCCTCGGTAAGAGACTGGAGCACCCTCTGCAAGTCCCAAGTCGGGTATCGATGCACAATCGGCGGTGAGATATTAGTTGCCGCCTTAAGAAACTGTCTCACGAGAGGGTGTCCCGAAAGCTGCTCGGTCGCAGGGCACGAAAGAACCGTCGACAGAGCTGCCAGCTGTCGTCGCAAGGTGTTGGGCGCTAGACCCCTGTTCAGTCCGGCTTGTAAGAAGCGAAGCACGTCGATAATTGTGAGATCGACAGGTGACACTGACTCACGCCCGCACCAGTCACAGAAGGTCCTCCACGTGGAGGCGTAGATGCGGGTAGTGGAAGCCCGGCGGGCGCACAACAGTGTCTGGATTATGTTCTCTGGCACCCCGCGGATCTGTAGGGTGCGCCGCTCAAGCGCCAGGCGGTCAGCTGGTACCAGTGAGGATCGGGATGCCTCACTGACCCCTGGGAGAGCGACCACTCTGTCGGAGGGATCCGCCAGGGTGGAGCTACGGATAGCGATTTCAGGTCCGCAAACCAGGGCCGGCGTGGCCAATGGGGCGCTAACAGGATCACCTCCGCGCCCTCGGACAGGATCTTGTGAATGACCCGAGGGATCAGCGGTAGAGGTGGGAATGCGTAAAGGAGCCCTCTGGGCCAAGGGCACCTCAAAGCGTTCGCGCCCTCTGCTCCCCGCGACCGGTACCGACAGAAGTAACGCGGGAGCTTCGTGTTCCCCGGCGTGGCGAAGAGATCGGCGATCGGATGGCCGAACCGGCGTGTGATGTCCTGGAACAGCTCCTGATGAAGACTCCACTCCGATGGGTCCACCTCGTTGCGGCTGAGCCAATCTGCTGTTCGATTGGACACACCCGAAATGTGTTCCGCCCGAATTGACAGGAGGTGGCGCTCCGCCCAGATGCCCAAGGCTTTGGCCTCTGACATCAGACGGCGAGAGACCGTGCCCCCTTGACGATTGACATGGGCCTTCGCCGTAATGTTGTCGGTGAGCAGTAGCACGTGCCGGCCCTCCAAAACGTGCTGGAACTGCCGAAGCGCCAAGGAGACCGCCTTCAACTCCAGGTGGTTGATGGTGAGTGAGGCCTCCGTCCGGGACCAGGTACCCTGGGCGACATGAGACATAGTGTGAGCCCCCCAGCCAAAAAGGCTGGCATCCGTGGTTACCGTGACCCTGGGCGGTTCCAGAAACTGACCCCCCTTGGAGACAGCCGGGGAG
This sequence comes from Diadophis punctatus similis, assembly GCA_023053685.1. Taxonomy (NCBI): domain Eukaryota; kingdom Metazoa; phylum Chordata; class Lepidosauria; order Squamata; family Dipsadidae; genus Diadophis; species Diadophis punctatus. Next base: position 4,335,883 of record JALIGW010000046.1, read on the forward strand.
CGCCACCACTGCAGAGAATGGCGAACGTTTGTCGGGAGACTCACCTGGATCGCCGAGTTGCTCTGGTGTTTGCGTTGAAAGGGCAACATAAACCACTGCAGCTCTCTGGAATGTAGCTGTGCCCAGGGTGTGATGTGTATGGCCGAAACCATCTTACCCAGGAGCGAGGACAGCAGGTTCAATGGCACCCGGTGTCGTCCGAGAACCTGGCCAACGAGGTCTATTAGGCCGTCCTGGCGCTCCTGGGAAAGATACACCCTGCACTCCAGGGAGTCGATGACCGATCCCAAGTGGGTGATGGTAGTGTTGGGGGACAGCTGGCTCTTCTCAAAATTAACCGAGAAACCGTGGGCTGCAAGGGCCTCCAGTGTAACCTGAATGTCCCCCTCAGCCTGCGACCGTGAGGACGACTGGATGAGAATGTCGTCCAAATAGCACTGTACTCTAATTGGACGGGACCGCAGGTCGGCGGCAAGCGCCGCCAAGACCTTAGTGAAAACCCGTGGGGCGGAAGACAACCCAAACGGGAGAGCGGTGTATTGGTAATGGTCAGTCTGGTAGCAAAACCGCAGGAACTGCTGGTGGGCGGGGCGGATGGGTACATGGAGATAAGCCTCAGTGAGGTCAATGGACGCCATGAAGTCCCCTTCCCGAATCCCGCCAAGAATAGACTGCAACGTGTGCATCTTAAACTTTTTGTACTTCAAATATTTATTGAGACGCTTAAGGTTCAGGACAGCTCTCCACCCGCCCGAGGACTTTTCCACGAGGAATAGTATGGAATAGAAGCCCTGGCCCCGCTGGTCCTCCGGCACCCGCTTGATGGCATCAATGTCTAGTAGGTGCTGGATGGCGGTCAGCATCAGCGACCGTTTCCGGGGATCAGAGGACTGGGGGCACCTCAGAAAAAATCCCGGGGGGGTGGAGATGAAATCCAGGGCGAGACCTGATGTTATCGTCTCGCGAACCCAAGCATCGGTGGTAGTGTCCTCCCATCGCCTGGCAAAAAAGCGCAGGCGACCCCCAATGGGAGGACCGGGCTCATCTACTTGTAGCGGCGGTAGGGGCGACCACCTGCCCCCCGAAAAGGCCGCTTGGTGTTATCCCTGCGCCGGTCTTGTCCCTGGTTCTGCCTCCCGCCGTAACGATTCCTGCCCTGATTAAAGGAAGGGGCCCGGTAGGGCCGACGAGGGGCAGTAGCTGCCGCGGGAGCAGGTGCAGTAGTGGCCTTGTTCTGCCCTTTTCTGGTGCAGTTGGGCAGAACCTTCCTCTTATCTTTTGATTCAATCAGGTATGGCTCCAAGGCATCACCAAACAGGGACTGACCCTTAACTGGAGCGATGGCGAGGCGCCACTTGTGGCGGGTGTCCGCCGGCCAACTCCGGAGCCAGTGCATCCGGCGAGCCACCACGGATGCACCCATGGATCTTGCTGCAAAGCGGGCCGCCTGTAGCGTTGCATCGGAGGTAAATTGCGATGCCGCCATCAACTTGTTGATGTCCTGTCTGGCTCTGACATCCGAAGATGGAAGGTGGTCCTGGAGCGCGTTAAGCCAGCGTATGGATGTCCAGCAGAAGAATGATGCCGTGGCCGAGGCCCGAAGTGCCCAGGCGGCTGCCTGGTGCGCGCGTTGGAGGGCCTGTTCTGTACGCCGGTCCTCGGGCCGCAGAAGTTCCTCCAAGTCCCCCGGCATTTGGGCCGTGGTATATAACGCCTTAATTGGGGGATCGACAGGCGGGATCGGAAGATGGTCGGCTAATGCCTGGGCGACATTAAAATACCGTTTGTCCAAAGATGACGGAACGGCTCCAGCCTGTGGTGTCTGCCACTGCTTGACCACAGAGTCCACGAACAGCCTGGGGGCCGGGATGATTTCGGCCTGGGAAGTGGCCTCCTCGAAGAGGGGGTCCGCCTCCTCATCTGCCGGTTGCTGCGCTGCGGCCGGAGCTATTTTGGCCGCTGCCCGTGCCTTGTGGAGCAGTGACTTAAAATGGTTAGGGTTAAACAGGCCTGTAGTGACTGGGGCCTCTGGGGTCATGTCCTCATCCTCTGAGAAATCGAGCTCTTGAGCCCGATCCTCAGTGTCCTGGAGAGAACCTGAAGACTCCAGAGATGATTCCAACCCTTCGCCCGACGAGTGGTGACCTGCAGACAATGTGCTGGGCCGCGGGGTCGCTTCTGAGCGGGAGGTCCTGCCCGAAGCCGGCGTGGAGGCGTTGGCGCGTTTAAGTCCTGCCTCGATCCCTTTTTCGATCGCGGCCTGGATTAGGGACTGGACCTCAGGGCAGGCAAATTGAGCCATGGCTGCAGGCGAAGGAGTGGCCGGGGCAGCACTCCTAGAAGGCCCTGGGTCCTCCCAAATATCCCCATCCCCGAGGCGAAGGTCAGGGTTGTCCAGGGAGAAGGCGCCTGATGACTGGCGCGACCTGGACAACGAGCTGCCTTTGTCCTTGTGAGGGCGTGGCTCTGGTTGAGACCGGGGCCCAGCGGGGGGGTCAGCCGCCGGTCTGTCCGACGCCTTGGCGCGCTGGCGCTCCTCCGAAGACCTGGAAGAGGAGGAGCCCTTGGACTTCTCAGCCGACGGCCGTTTTATTGGAGAACGGTCCCGTCGGTCTGAGGGAGGGGTAGAGGCCTTTTTAGACCGCCCCTCTGTGTCCTGTCCACCTCTGGACTTCGAGCGGCTTTTGCCGCTTCTGGCTGCCTCCGCCATTGCCGCTTTTACGGGCGAGGCGCGAGGCGAAGATAGCCGCTTTTACGGGCGAGAAGGTAGCTGCCGAACAGCTGATGCCCTGCCGGTCCTGCGCACGCGCGCCGGATGGAGCCGGTGATGTCGGAGCTCCGGGTGCCGGCGCTGCGGAGGGACAGCGAGACACCAGCGGGCCCGGGATCGCGGTGTGCTCAAATGAAACGCGCGGCTCGGGAAAACGGCACGTCTGGAAGCCGCAGCGTTGTGGCCAGGGAGCCGACGCCTTGCTGGATCCGTCTGCGGCTGCGCCAACCAGTCGGGAAGCGAAGGGGCGTTCCCTGATCCACCAGGGTGACGTATGCAGCAGGGGGAGTCCCTGGGCGTGCGCGCATGCGCAGCTCAGTCGGTTCGGGGCAGTCAAGGCGCGATGATCTCCTCGTCGCCGGAGCCGTTGGATCCAAGATGGCCGATGGCGCCAAAACTACCGGAGACTGGGCCTCAGGGATTTCGTCCCCCCCAGACGCGAGGAGCACCGCGGTAGGTATCCCGTCGGCCAAGGTAGTTACAGCGACAGGAGATGAGGCCGACCTTCGAGAGAGAGTGCTTGGGGCCGCGCAAGCGCTGGGCTTCTGCGGCCGGGGAAGTTCCAATCCAGGACGGCTGGGCAAGCAAGCTCTCGGGCGGACGTGGCACAGGCCACCCTGGTCGGCGGTCACAAGCGCTAGGCTTCTGTGACTGAAGAGAAGTAGAGAATGACCAGGCCGCAAGGGATCGCCGATGGCCGGCCACCCAAGGTGGCTCGGAAGGCCGATGGCGGGGCCAAGGCCCACCTGACAACTTCCACCCTCCAAGGACACACAGAAGGTGACACCAGTGGGGGGGGAAGACAAACTCACGCAGAAGATGAAATTGGAGATAAAGATCTGTCAAATCTGTCAAAAACCTGCAATGTTGGGAAGACACAATCCTTTTGGCCAAGGACTGAGTCGAAAGGGGGGGTGCACATAGGCAGCACAGTTTTTATAGAGTCAGACTCAGTCCTGATAGGCTGATGGATTGTATCATCCCAATCTTGGAGGCTAGCTCCGCCCACTATGGAGAATGAACAGTCAAATGCATCTTTCCAAAAATCCCTTATAAACCCATCTTCTCTTTCAAAGTTTGGTTTTCTCTTTAACACAAATTTTTTGAAACCTGTTAACTCTTCTGAATGAATTGCAAAGGACAGAGCACCATGGAGAAAATCAATGGGCAAGTGCCTTTGCATTAGAATGGAAGTAAAATCCATCTGAGCTGTCAAGATCCAAACTTTGGCCTTTTTCTCCTTTGGTATATCATCAGAATCTAAAACATAGATCATTAGTCTCAAAATCACAATGATTGTAACTTCAGCATTCAAGATCACTGCAGTGACTGTACTTCTCATCATCACTTTATATATTTTATCTGCCTCCTCCACCATTTCAGCAGCTTCACCACCATACATCATTTGGGGTAGACATTCTATAAAGTCAAAGCAGATTCCTCTCTCTGAAAACATGGAGAGACTCTTTCGAATAAATCTCTCTCTATCTTCCTCATACAGAGAAATCAACCCAACCCAGGTCCATCCAAAATGCAACAGTAAGTATAGTATTCCTTTAAATTGGTGGATTTCATCTGGGAACATCCATTTGACAAAATGTGCTGCTGTTTCCTTATTCATCACTGGAGCTGATCCATATGTGATCTAAAATGGGGGGAAAGAATAGAAGCAAAAAAAGTTATATTTTTTTCAAAGAGAAGTGTTTGTTAATTGTCACCCTGACTTAATTTTTGAACACAGTCGCCAAGTTTCACATAAGCCAACCTTTTCCTTTTGATACCAATGGCGTAAAAGTATTTCTTATTAGTTGAACAACTTGGCATCAGGAAGTTTCAGTGTGTTTAAGAACAGCAGTGGTGGTGATTTCCATTGCAGATCATGAATTGGTTGTATTGAGGTTATAGAAAACCTATCACGAGCACTCAACATTCCAGTTTTGATCTCACCTGGGGAAACTTGTAGTTACACAGAGCGGTTGCTATGTTGACACAGGTCTTAGTACGGGGTCCTCCAATGACAGCTACTGTATTGGTCTGGTCATTACATTTGTAGTTGGGGATAAATTTATCCTTTGTAGATAGAAATTCCATTGCTAAATGGTAAGTTGTACTGTCCACATAATAGTCAGTAGCAATATGGAAACCAAGGCTAACGTTGGGTAAAATCCCAGAATGTTCATTGATCTCCTTTACAGCAAATGCCAGAGCCAAAGTGTGTTAGTAATTATGAGTGAGGAACCTTCAGTGAAAGTTATAAACAATATCAATATGATTTTTCCTTCATAATTATATAGTAAATATTTTTAAATATATTCATAAATACAGAAAATTTTGTCCTTATTGTATACTCTGGTCATCTGGCATATGATAGCCCTACAATAGCCCTAGATTGCTTAGATTGGAAAGTACTAATGTGTGGAATTATTCTGTAGCCCACTTTCTTCCCCTATTTAAGTCTCTTTTTCTGGAAAACTGTCATATTCATGGTGAGATGTACAGTATATTCCAGGATTAATTTGGTTGTTTGCAATATTCCTATCTAGAGTGAATAAGGGGAGATATGATTTCAATCGTATGCTTATAACGTTCTTACAAGTAATTTGACATTTGGGCATTTGTATTTTGTAAAAATAATAATCCAGTTCCATTGCCCACCATAGTCTTCTGCATTCCATGGTGACATGCAAGGGAAGAAAATTCAGAAAGTACCAGGATATATATAGACTATTTTCAGAACAATTCTACAGTTTAGATTAATCATGATTTTCTCCTAATGAAACAAAGGACTGTGAATGTTCTTTATGGGAAATAACCTTTGTAATAAACAGTGAAATTAAAAGCAACAATACTTCCCTCATTTGAGACTTTAGAATTTGGGGAACTTAAGTCTCTCTTAGCTTTAGAATTAAGACATGGCTTAGAGTGATGCAGTATGGTAATCATTTTATGGATGGATGGATGGATGGATGGAAGGAAGGAAGGAAGGAAGGAAGGAAGGAAGGAAGGAAGGAAGGAAGGAAGGAAGGAAGGAATCACTATGGTGGTGATGTGTATGAGTCTGTGAATGACAATGAGGATACTTACAGATACTGATCAAGGACATCGTGTGAAGGAACACTTTGAAAAGTGATCTCATTTGAAATAAATAACATCTGATATATGATAGCAGCAATGATTAAATCTCCTGATTGATAATACTTATGAACAATTGGAAGAGGATATCTGAGGTTGTGAGTGCAGACTGCAGAAATGCACATTGTCTCATAAAAAAGGAATAAAACCAGTGTTCTGAATAGAAGCAACTCAGTATATAATATAGTCATTGTACAAATCAAAGTATAACTTCAATGTTACCATTTCCACTATATAGTCATTGTACAAAGCAAAGTTGACTCAGCCTTCCATCCTTCCGAGGTAGGTAAAATGAGGACCCAGATTGTTGGGGGCAATATAAATATACATTGCTTACCTCTTAGAGAGTGCTTGCACTGTGAGGCTTTATATAAATCTCACAAAAAATAAATAAATCAAAGTGTAACTTCAATATTACCAATTTACTGATGAGCTGAATCATAATCTATCAACCTCTCATGAATGTTATATGAAATGAAGTATCACAGATTAAATGTGCATCTTTCTTGTTCTCTCTACTTTTAATTCTATATTTCTGAGGTGATATTAATGGAATGCAATTTTCTTTAACCTGGGTTCATAGTTATCTCATATTTATTAGGATTCCCTTGATACCTGGAGAAAAGAACAATAATTTTTAATTTGATAATTACTTAGGAGATAATAGCTTACTTGTGGAACTACCTTCCTTGCATTTTTGTAAAATAGCAAAAGGAAACATTGATTTTACCTTAGCTCTACTTTTAAAACTTAGATGTAGAGCAGAAAATGAGGAAGAAACTTGGGGGAAGATTTGGTTCTAAATATGTTTTCATGTTGGGCAGATACAACCATTGCTCTCTCAGCTTGGTTGGTTTCTGGCAGAATTTCATGCAGTGGTGGGTTGCTCCCAGTTCGGCCAGGTTCTGTGAACCTGTAGCGCCAGAGGCGGGAGGCTCCGCCCATCTGCCGGCACACTTTTGCACATGTGCAGAAGTGTCACGTGCACGTGCGAGTGAGCGTGATGACCGGTAATACAAAACATTCGCCAGACCAATCCTTGAATACAGCTCATCTGTCTGGAACCCACACCATATATCGGACATAAATACATTAGAAGTGTCCAGAGATACTTTACGAGAAGAGCCCTCCACTCCTCTACTCACAACAGAATACCTTATGCAACCAGACTTGAAATCCTGGGCTTAGAAAGTTTAGAACTACGTCGCCTTCAGCAAGACATAAGCGTAGCTCATAAAATTATCCGCTACAATGTCCTTCCTGTCAACGACTAGTTCAGCTTCAACCACAACAATACACGAGCATACAATATATACAAACTCAAAGTGAACCGCTCCAAACTTGACTGTAGAAAATATGACTTTAGCAACAGAGTGGTAAATGCCTGGAACTCACTACCTGACTTTGTGGTTTCGTCACCAAACCCCCAAAACTTTACCCTTAGACTGTCCACTGTTGACCTCACCCGATTCCTAAGAGGTCAGTAAGGGGCGTGCATAAGTGCACCAGCGTGCCTACCGTCCCTGTCCTAATGTTCCCTCTTATCAGTACCCATCTTATGTATATAAACAATGTTATATTTATGTATATTACCAATATGTACTTGACATTAATAAATAAATAAATAAATAAATAAATAAATAAATAAATAAATAAATAAATAAATAAATAAATAAATAAATAAATAAATAAATAAATAAAATAAAATAAAATAAAATAAAATAAAATAAAATAAAATAAAATAAAATAAAATAAAATAAAGTAAAATAAAATAAATAAAATAAAATAAAATATAAAATAAAATAAAATAAAATAAAATAAAATGATAAAATAAAATAAAATAAAATAAAATAAAATAAAATAAAATAAAATAAAATAAAATAAAATAAAATAAATAAACAAAATAAACAAAATAAACAAAATAAATAAAATAAATAAAATAAATAAATAATAAACAAATGAATAATAAATAAAATAAATAAATAAAAGAGCAGGGGGGAAAAAACCCCAATTGGTTTTAGAACCCACTACTGATTTCATGACCCAAACTAGGTAGCATCAGCAGTGCAGCATGGTTGATGTTACCTAATTTGGGTAATGAAACATCTGCAACAAAACAGCCAAGCTCAGAAAGCACCATGAACCCCCCATTTCAACCCTGAGCTACAAATATTCTCATTTATAGATGCCCATGTATAATCAAGTCCCAGATTTTATTCCTTTAAGCATAGTTTAAAAAGAAGGTAAATTCATTTACTGCAGTCATTTTGTCAATTTCTGCTCAATGCCATATCTATTATGAAAAGTGAGGATATAACATTATTCAGGTCAAGGATGGTTTGAAAGAGGGAAATAATGCTGAACTTGAATCAATGAATTAAGATGTAATTATTTATATAGTTTTCTTATTTATCAAATTTAGATAACTGTCCTCACAAGAAATAACTCTGGGGGATGTATCATAAAAAAGTGTTAAAAGCAATAAACATGTCAAGCACAGTGATATAATATACGATCATATTATAAGCAATGTGTTCTCTTTGCTGATGATGTAAAACTATTCAACACCACCGACAATGCTGCTACCCTACAAAAAGACCTTGACTATGTGTCAGAATGGTCAAACAATTTGCAACTCCAAATCTCAACCAAAAAATGCACATTGGCAAAAAAAATCAGAACACAAAATACAAGCTGGGCGGATACGACCTCGTACATGACCCTCACTCTGTCAAGGACCTTGGAGTACTAATTTCAAATGATCTAAGTGCCAGAGCTCACTGTAACAGCATTGCCAAAAAGACATTAAGAGTTGTTAACCTAATCTTACGTAGCTTCTTCTCCAGTAATATTGAACTGCAAACTAGAGCATACAAAACTTTTGCTAGACCAATTCTTGAATACAGCTCATCTGTCTGTAACCCGTACTGCATATCAGACATTAATACAATCAAACGAGTCCAGAGATATTTCACTAGAACAGTACTCCACTCCTCTGCTCGCAACAGAATACCTTACGCCACCAGACTTGAAATTTTGGGCTTAGACAACTTAGAACTTCATCATCTTCAATCCAACCTAAGCATAGTACATAAAATTATCTACTACAATGTCTTACCTATCAATGAATATTGTGAAACTTAAAGGCTGTATTGAGTTTCACACAACATTGTCTTAGGCACTCTATTCTATTCTGAACAAGGCCAGAAAAAAATAACATTTTAAACAATGGATGAAGAGCAGCTGTTTAGATTCTGCAAAAACCTTGGAGGAGATTGTCACCTTGCATGTCACCTTGACTCCAAATATGAATATTCCCATGCAAAGCCAATAATCTTCCCTTCTCCCAGGCCTTCCCACTTGGTCATCTTGCTATTGTCCAATAAAGCTCAAATTAGTTGTATTATCTGTCATGGTTTCATAGAATGAGTGTAAGTTATATATCTGTGTACCCTATATATCATCTTGCTGCCTTGCATGTCACTTGATATGATGATACAAGAGAATAATGCAGAATAGCTAAATTGCAAAAGAAGGAAGGAAGGAAGGAAGGAAGGAAGGAAGGAAGGAAGGAAGGAAGGAAGGAAGGAAGGAAGGAAGGAAGGAAGGAAGGAGCCCTATATTCTGAAAGTAACTAATATGCCTTTATTCAAGAGGTGTGGCATAAATATCAGTTTCAATTCTTTTTTAGTTGATCCTTCTTATTCAGATCAGGTCTCAGAATAATGATCTTGGAGGAGATTGTCACCTTGCATTTCACCTTGATTTGCTAGTACAGGGAAGAATGCAGAACCGCCAAGCTGTAAAAAATAGCTAAGAGTAACCAATTTGGCTTCTTTTAAGGGGTCTAATATAAAAATAAGCTTCATTTCTTTATTAGTTGCTCCTTCTTGTTCAGGTCAGGTCTCAGAATAATGATGTAGCATTTGGGGGAAAAGATGCAGACCAGTAATCCAGCTGCTGAAGCCAAAATGGAAAAGATCTCCACAGCCACCATGTATTTTCCCTTAGTGCTCAGGTAAATTGGAACAAATGACACCCAAACACTACAAAAGACCAACATGCTGAAGGTGATAAATTTGGCTTCATTGAAGCTGTCAGGTAGATTTCTAGCTAGAAAAGCCACCGTGAAGCTGATGGCTGTCAACAACCCCATAAAGCCAAAGACAGTATAAAACATTGTGGTTGAACCTTCATTACATTGCAGGACAATTTCTTCCATCATTAAATGCATGTCAGAATCTGGGAATGGGGGGAAAGTTGCCAACCACGCTAGACAAATAGCGAATTGTACCAGGGAGCAAGGTAGGACAATTGAAACAGCCAACCTTTTCCCCACCCATTTCCTCATTTTGGAATCAGGCTTGGTGGCCATGAAAGCAAGAACAACAATGGCTGTTTTTCCCAATATACAAGAAAGAGCTACAGAAAAGATTAGGCCAAAAGCAATTTGTCGCAAGAGACATTTCACTTGGTCAGGTTGCCCAATGAAGAGAAACGTGCAAAAGAAGGAGAGGAGGAGAGCAATGAGAAGAGTATAAGTGAGGTTCCTATTATTGGCTTTGACAATGGGAGTGTCTTGGTGTTTAATGAAGATCCCCAGTACTAAAACTGAGATGAAAGACAGGAAGACTGCTGTGACCAGCAAACAAATCCCCAAAGGCTCTTGATAAGTCAAGTAAGTTATGTTTTTCTGAAGACAACCATCCCAATCTTTGTTTGGGTATTGATCTTCTGGACATGAGAAACAATCATCTAAGTCTGGAGAAAACAAACAAACAAGGAAACCATTAAGGGAAACAGTATTTTTTTTCCAGCATCAATCGTCAATAAAACAATACATCCACTAAGGTTCTGTGACTTACATAGGGGTTCTATTTATTTTTTGTTAAAATAATTCATAATACAATTTACAGTATGTTATAAGTGCCAGGTACATTTTGAACATGGCTGTTTGATATGAAGATAAACCATATTTACCCATCATTCAAAAGTGACAATATAAACCTAAGAAGGAAACCAGGACAAAACACATGCTCTAAAACCTCCATATGGCCTCAAAACTGTCTAAAACATGGGTGTCAAACTAGCAGCATCACGTTGCCATCACATGACATTACATGATTTTTTTTCATCATGGAGCCGGGGTGGGTGTGATGCATGACACATGTGCATGATGCATCTGGCCTGTGGGCCACTAGTTTGACACCCCTGGTTTAAAGAATTCAAATTTATTTATTTATTTATTTATTTTGGTTTTCTTATATGCCACCCTACTCCCGAGGGACTCAGGGCGGCGTACAGCAAAAAAGATACAAGAAACCAGCAATAAACATAATTAAAATCAAATACAAAAATTAAAAATTCAATATTAAAAAACATCCATCCACCAAACATACCCGGGGGAGAGCTCAGATGGATTAGTCTCTAACCCCCTGCCTGCAGGAAAAGCCATGTCTTGATGGCTTTTCGGAAGGCCAGCAGGGTGGGGATGGTTCAGGTCTCTGGGGAAAGTTGGTTCCAGAGCGCGGGGCTCCCCACAGAGAAGGCTCTCCCCCTAGGGCCCGCCAGCCGCCATTGCTTGGCTGACGGGACCTGGAGGAGGCCAACTCTGTGGGCCCTAACCGGTCTAAGGGAAGTATGAGGCAGAATGCGCTCCCGGAGATAGCCTGGTCCTAATCCTTGAAGGGCTTTAAAGATGATGATCAACACCTTGAATTGTACACGGAGACTGATGGGCAACCAGTGCAGCTGGTGGAGTATAGGTGTCACGTGGGTGTACCTTGGCACACCCACCACAGCACACGCAGCCGCATTTTGCACCAACTGAAGTCTCCGGATACTCTTCAAGGGTAGCCCCATGTAGAGAGCGTTGCAGTAGTCCAGACGGGAGGTGACAAGGGCATGAGTGACCGTGAGTAGAGCCTCCTTCTCCAAGTATGGCCGCAACTGGTGCACCAGGCAAACCTGTGCAAAGGCCCCCCTAGCCACAGCAGTAAGATGATGATCCAATTTTAGCTGTGGTTCTAGGAGGACCCCCAAGTTGTGGACCTGATCTGAGGGAGTTAATTTCGCTCCTTCGAGAACCAAGGAGGGACAGTTGTCATAGTCCTTAGGAGGCAATATCCAAAGCCACTCAGTCTTGTCGGGGTTGAGTCTGAGTCTGTTCCTCCCCATCCAGATCCTAACATCGTCCAGGCACCGGCACATTACATCAACTGCCACACTGAATTGAGATGGGGTGGTGATGTACAGCTGGGTGTCATCAGCGTACTGATGGAAACACACCCCGTGTCTATGGATGATCTTCCCCAGTGGTCTCATGTAAATGTTAAACAGGATGGGCGAGAGGACCGAACCCTGAGGCACCCCACATGAAAGGGGCCTGGGGGATGATCTCTGCCCTCCTGTTAACACCGACTGCATCCTATCGGCGAGATAAGAGGAGAACCACCGCAAAATGGTGCCTCCCACTCCCAAATCGCCGAGACGATGCAGAAGGATACCATGGTCGACGGTATCAAAAGCCACTGAGAGGTCAAGTAGCACCAGGATGAGGAGTTCCCCCCATCCCGGGCTCGCCAGAGATCATCCATCAGGGCGACCAAGGCAGTTTCTGTACTGTAGCCATGCCTGAAACCTGACTGATAGGCATCTAGATGATCTGTTTCCTCCAATAGCTGCAGAAGCTCCACAACTTTCCCTAAAAAAGGTAAGTTGCAGACCGGACGATAGTTCTTCAAGTCAGCTGGGTCCAGGGAAAGTTTCTTCAGGAGGGGTCTCACCACCACAGTTTTTAACAACTGCGGTACGGATCCCTCTCTCAAAGAAGCGATGACCACTGCCTGGATCCAGCCGCGTGCCACCTCCCTGCTGGCCGAAACCAACCAGGAGGGGCACGGGTCCAATAAGCAGGTGGAGGCACCCATCACCCCCACGGCTCTGTCCACATCTTCGGGAGAAACAGGCGCAAACTTTTCGGGATCCACTGCCACGCAGAGGTCGCAAAGGCACAATTCGGTCTAAAGCCCCTGATGCTGCGGTGTTCCAAGCAGTCACCAGGAAATCAGCCGAATTGTGTACCAGGGTTTCAGGTATCTCCCCAAGCTCCCTCTGGAATCGTTCCAGCTCCATTAGGCGCCTGGGGCGGAACCACCTAGTCGGTCCCACCTCTCTGTGGGGGAGGAGTGGGGCTGCGAAATCCAACCTCAGTAGGAAATGATCTGACCATGACAGTGGGGTGATGGCTATGTCCCTTATCTTCAGATCATCTCTCCACTGCCCTGAGAGAAACACTAGGTCGAGCGTGTGACCACCCTCATGAGTCGGACCCTGGATTACTTGGGTCAGGTCCATGGTTGTCATGGAATCCATGAACTCCTGAGCTATCCCAGAGGTTTCGCCAGCAGAAGGCAAGTTGAAGTCCCCCAGCACCATAAGCCTGGGGAACTCAACTGCCAAGCCGGCTACTGCCTCGAGCAGCTCAGGCAGGGCCTTACTTACGTAGCTGGGAGGCAGGTACGTTAAGAAAAGGCCCACCTGCACCCCTAAGTCTAACTTCAGAAGGAGCGTCTCACACCCAACAATCTCCGGGGCAGGGATCCTATGAGGATGCAGAGTTCCGCGCATTATTATAGCCACTCCTCCCCCCCTTCCCTGGGGTCTGGAATGATACTGCACTGAGAATCCGTCTGGGCATATCTCGGAGAGAGCAACTCCCCCCTCCTGGCCCAGCCAAGTCTCAGTTACACAAACCAGGTCAGCCCCCTCCTCTGTGATTAGATCACGTATCAGGGGGGCTTTGTTGGTAAATGAACAGCTGTCTGCAAGGAGTATCAATCCTTCCATCCCTCACCATCCAGTCAAAGCTGAAGAATCTTCTTGGACGACAAGTGAAATGTCTTAAAAGAAAAACAAGAAAATCCAGTTGCCTCTGGAAAAACATCCATGGCCTGGATGACTGAGAATCTCTATCGAGAAGCTCTGAAACACCCAACATCCAGATAAATATGGATTAAAGCAAGACAAACTATCCAGCAGAAAACCATGACCTAATCATGGAATTACCTAGGAAATTATGCCCTAATCATGGAATTACCTTGGAGAAAACAATACTCCCACCAAAGTGGTAGCACAATTTACTGCATAAAGACAGGGAGAAAACCCAACAATCACTTGTGCTGTGAAACATTTGCTAGCCAAATAACCAAGCTCAAAGAACATGAAGAACTCAACAATACAAACCTAATACTCCTATATTCTATTCTGTTGTGCCATAGAATATAGTCTGCACCCTGATTTTTACAGCATTCTCTAGCCTTATTGAAATGCCAAGGGGATTGCTGGATGCCCACTGGTGGGAGGGTATTTTTTTGTATTTTTTTTTTTACTGATTGTGGTGAGCCACCTAGGTTCATTACATAAGATAGGCAGCCATAAAAGATCAATAAGCAATGAATACATTGTGATGAAATAGAAAGTAAAATCAGGTGAAAAGATCACCACTGCTGTAAATGCAGTCACCATTACTAGTTACCTTTACTTCCCAAAAAAAGAAGGTACAAAGGAAGCATTTCAGATACTCTACCTAGAAACTTAGATTTCCTAAAAAAAATATTTAGAGTATATTCAAATAAATATTAAAAAGGGACAATTAAAATCTGGAAAATCTGTTGAACCTTCTGATTAGTCTAATTAATTAATTAATTAATTAATTAATTAATTAATCATGATTAGTCTTATCATTAGACACCTTAGACTGTGTACAGTAGACCTCTCCCCATTTCTAAGAGGTCTGTAAGGGGCATGCATAAGCGCACCACTGTGCCTACCATCCCTGTCCTACTGTCCTATTGTCCTCTTTTATCGGTACATTTTACTTATGTTATGTTTATACAAACAACTACTATCCTGTACATGTTTGACAAATAAAATAGATAAATAAAATAAATAAAACAAATAAAATAATATCGTCAAATATCTTGCTGAGCTATGAAAATTCAGTTCAAATATTTCATTGTTGAATAGTTCAATGTGATGCTCAAGATTTTCAGTCATAATAATTTTTATTAATAACTCACCCTTTATATTTATTAATATAATAAATATATTCAATATATTCCTTTGCTTACCGATTTGGTCAGCTATCTTCCCTTCTGGACAGCATCTACAGTCATAGCAGCAAGATAATTTCCCTTCAACTTTTATCTTGCTATGGCCAAGAGGACATTTCTTGTTACAAATGGAAAGAGGCAATGTCTGTTGATAAATAAAATCAGAATTATTTCACATGAAACATTTATGCTTTGGGGTTGTTCTTTTCATTGCTTAGACATACCCAAATTGTTCATATTGGATCCAGACCTTGCTATTCCATTCCCAGGTTGGTTTCTGGTTTAAATTCCTCACTCCCTCAACTGTTCCTTATTTCACACCTCTCATATTAATCAACTCAAAAATACTATTCTAAAGATCTGTTCTGAGAAAATCAGAACTAGAATCAGGTGTGGGAGAACATTTAACTTGGGAGCCCTTCAAATATGCTTTCCTTGAGGTTCCATGTTTTGAGCTGGTGTCCTACATCTGCTATAAAAATCAAAACTTGCTTGATTTTTCCATTGACATTTTCAAAATTCAGCTATTTTCTGTCTGCCTGCTTATAGTAGAATGATGTATTTGGGAGGCTTTCTTTATTTGTTTGAAACCTGGAGCAGATTGAAAACAAATGGAATTTGATCTTTTCTTTAAGGATAGACAGATAATATTGATCATTTACTCAAACACACTTCCAAAGATCTTTATTTCGAGGCACTTCCATTAAAGTTTTTTTTTTGTCCACAGACTCAAAAATTTGAGAGGTGGATATAATTGTCTGAAAATATTAAATTAAACAGGGACATGATACTTTTCTAAATCAAGTGTAGAACTGTGTCGTACAAATGTAGAAAGAAGGAAATTTTTGTGTCACCTGATTAATTTGTTTTATTTTTAGAAAATGAATTTTAGGCGGTGTGCAATCATATTTCCAATGGTACTACACTTTGAAGAGATAGACATAGAGATAGACTGAATTTCCATCTGAAATTCTTTTTGAATCATATATTTCAATTTTGCTATATATCAAATATATTTCAAATATATTTCAAAAGCAAAGTTTCTTTAGGCTATTTCAACAATGTGAGGCTGCTAAAAATTTAATCCAAGTGTTCTTATTGTATTTACATCGTTTATTGATATGGGGTAGTGGCTTAAATGATATTCTGAAAAGTACAAAATGAGACACACCTGATTAAATGTAAAAGGCCAAGCAATATCCTTCACAGAAATGGTAAGAAACTTGTCTAGGGGAGCCCTGGGGTCAATTTTTCCAACCTGGACTCTCTGAAAGGACTTGTTTGGGAATGTGACCCAATTTAAAATATCAAATCCAGTTACTAATTCCCCATTGGGGCCAAATGAAATCTCTTCCCCAGCACTGTTGTTAAAGGAGACTTTCTGCAAAAAATGATGAAGCTAAATGAAGAAAAAAGAAAAGAAAAGAAATCAGAAAGTTAACAGGATTTCTTAAAGGGTATGAGAAAACCCCATTTTCTTCATTTCAATTTGGCATATATTAATAAAAAGTAAGTTGTTAATTTTTTGCCTCAATCTGTACTATTGAAAACTGGATGGGAATGTATTTCCATGACATGTATTTTCTATTCTATTGCCTAACTTTTTTTAAGCTTGAAAATTTTTCAGAGGAAAACACCACCACAAAATCCAAAAGTTCACTTTGCTCTGATCAATTGAGCAATCCAAGAATTTTGACTTTACATGGCTTTGCTATGAAACTGAACTCCTTATCATGGAGTAGAATGTCTAAACTACCAGCCCGCAGGCTGGATGTGTCACACGCTGGCCACGGCCACAGACAGTTGGAACAGAGTTATTTTCAGGTGGGGAGGGGGAGTAGAACATCTAATTCCTTAGCATCAGAGCATGTTAATAATAATATAAGAAATAACTAATGATCTGATGGTCATTTTAAAAAATCCTTTCTTATTGAGCACCTAGAAGCCAAGAGGAACATACATGCCAAGTTTCAAGTTTGTAGGCTTTACAGTTCTTGAGATTTCATGATGATGCATCAGTGGTATTTTGCTTTTATAGATAGATAGATAGATAGATAGATAGATAGATAGATAGATAGATAGATAGATAGATAGATAGATAGATAGATAGATAGATAGATAGATAGATAGATAGATAGATAGATAGATAGATAGATATAGAGATATAGATATAGATATAGATATAGATATAGATATAGATATAGATATAGATATAGATATAGATATAGATAGATAGATAGATATAGATAGATAGATAGATAGAGATAGAGATAGAGATAGAGATAGAGATAGATAGATAGATAGATAGATAGATAGATAGATAGATAGATAGATAGATAGATAGATAGATGATAGATAGATAGATAGATAGATAGATGATAGATAGATAGATAAATAGATAGATAGATAGATAGATAGATAGATAGATAGATAGATAGATAGATAGATAGATAGATAGATAGATAGATAGATAGATAGATAGATAGATAGATAGATAGATACAGAAAGCATAAAAATAGTCAAGCATGCCTTCTATGGTTTTGGTTGCATGCCTAATCCACAGGCTATTGGTTTCCTGTAAAATTTTTGTGGCCTCAAAGGCCTGCTAAACTTAAGTTCTGCCATCTCACCATATGTCTCTCTTGGCCATTCCTGACCAACCTCTTTTGCGACCTTCTGGCAAGCAAAGTCAATGGGGTGGCCAGATTCATTTAACTACTGCTTCTAGCTTCTCCAGTGAATTCCTAATTTAACAACTGCAGTGATTCTCATAGCAAATGTGGCAAGAAAAGTCGTAATATGGGTCAAAAATCATTTGACAAATTTCTCACTTAGCAACATATGTTCTGGGCTCACGTGTGGTTGTAAGTCGAGGACTTCCTGTATTTACATTTCAACATGAGTCATTCACATTTGTTTTCCCCTTGTCTTATGTTGACAATTTAATGACGCAGGAGTAGAGGTATGGAATCATCTTCAGGAATTCTTAATACCCTCATAGAGACCTAGAAAACTATAGTAGCTAAGAGACTGTGCTATCAATCAGAAAAGCCCTACAATGGACCTTGCTATTTAGTTTACATTTCTTTAGGAAATAACATGAGCCATCTAAGATGGCTAAGGTATCCTTTATGAGTTTTAGTCCTTCCAATATTAAAACAGTAATCTGGATTAGATGAACAACATATGCATATTGGTAGAAGCAATAGCATCCCTCTTTTCTCATTAAAAAGAAATGGGAAAATTAATAGGAGTTTTTGAAGGGTATGCACAGATCTCTTTTTGTTTCTCTTAATTTGGCTTTGCTTAACTAAAAGTTACATGTTAAATTTCACATCAGTCTCTACTGTTTAAAATTGGAAGAGGATTAATGTTCTCCATCACATTCATTTTCCACCCTACTGCATAACTACAGTATTTCAAATGAAAATATTTCAGATGAGAATTATGTGAAAATATTGAGAAAAGAAGAAAAGCAACAGATCACCTTGCTGTGATTAATTGATTAATTCAGTGCTGCTTATATACCTCCTGAATTTTCTATTGGCCAATATTACCTGCCATGGTGATTGAAGCAATATCTTCCATCTCCTCTCATCAATTATTTGACCATCTTTGAATTTGGAAGTGTGGGACTGTATGGCCCTCAGAGCATGTGCCACAGCATAGACTGCATTGTAGATGCTGTAACTATGTCCACTCACAGTAGTCTCAAAGACAGAATTGGGAAGATTCTCCAGCTTCTCTTCTCCAGTGCAGATCCTTTCAGCATTCCTATCTATCATCTCACTGGAGAATGAGCAGTCAAATGCATCTTTCCAAAAATCCCTTATAAACCCATCTTCTTTTTCAAAGTTTGGACTTCTCTTCAACATAAAATTTTGGAAACCTATTAATGCTTTCGAATGAATTGCAAAGGACAGAGCACCATGGAGAAAATCAATGGGCAAGTGTCTTTGCATTAGAATGGAGGTAAAATCCATCTGAGCTGCCATGATCCAAACTTTGGCCTTTCTCTCCTTTGGAATATCATCAGAATCTAAAGCATAGATCATTATTCTCAAAATCACAATGGTTGTAATTTCAGCATTCAAGATCACTGCAATGACTGTACTTCCCATGATCACTTTATATAATTTGTCTGCCTGCTCCATCATTTCAGCAACTAAATTACCATACGTCATTTGTGGGATACACTCTATAAAGTCAAAACAGATGCCTCTTTCTGAAAACATGGAAAGACTCTTTTGAATAAATCTCTCTCTATCTTCCTCATACAGAGAAATCAACCCAACCCAGGTCCATCCAAAATGTGTCAGTAAGTATAGTATTCCTTTAAGTTGGTGGATCTCATCTGGGAACATCCATTTGACAAAATGTGCTGCTGTTTCCTTATACATCAGTGGAGCTGATCCATATGTGATCTAAATGGGGGGGGGAGAATACAGGCAAAAAAGAGATTGTTCCAAAGAGAAGTGTGTGGTGTGTACATTTGTTAATTGTCACTTTTGCTTTTGGTACAAATGACATAAAGGTCATTCTTATTAGTTGAACAACTTGGCATAAGGAAGTTTCACAGTGTGTTTAAGAACAGTTGTGGTGGTGATTTTCATTGCAGATCATGAATTGGTTGTATTGAGGTTTTAGAAGACCTATCATGAGGACTCAACATATGAAAGTAATAAATAACTGTTGAACTTTCCAACTTGTTTCAGTTTTGATCTCACCTGAGGAAATTTGTAGTTACACAGAGCGGTTGCCATGTTGACACAGGTCTTAGTACGGGGTCCTCCAATGACAGCTACTGTATTGGTCTGGTCATTACATTTGTAGTTGGGGATAAATTTATCCTTTGTAGATAGAAATTCCATTGCTAAATGATAAGTTGTAATGTCATCAAAATAGTCAGTAGTGATGTGGAAACCAAGGCTAATGTTGGGTAAAATCCCAGAATTTTCATTGATCTCTTTTACAGCAAATGCCAGAGCCAAATTGTGTTGGTAATTATGAGTGAGGAACCTTCAGTGAAAGTTATAAACTATGTTAATATGATGTTTGCTTCAGAATTATACAGTTGGTATTTTTAATTATTACATATACAGTATTTATAAATACAGAAATCTGCTTCTTATTGTTTACTCTAGACATCTGGGATGTGGTGTAGGGCAAACAATAGTCTGAGACCGAAAAGTACTGATATGGGGAATGGGATGGGTAAGCAAACATTATTCTGTAGCCCACTTCTTTCTCTATTTAAGTCTCTTTTTCTGGAAAAAAAATCATGGTGAGATGTATCTTCCAGGATTAATTTGATTGTTTGCAATAACATTGCTATCTGGAATGAATGAAGGGAGAATAGATATGATTTCAATTGTATGCTTATAATGTTCTTACAAGTAATTTAACACTTGGGCTTTGTACCTGTAAAAATATTAATCCAGTTTTATTGCCCACCACAATCTTCT
This sequence comes from Diadophis punctatus similis, assembly GCA_023053685.1. Lineage (NCBI taxonomy): Eukaryota > Metazoa > Chordata > Lepidosauria > Squamata > Dipsadidae > Diadophis > Diadophis punctatus. The sequence continues at coordinate 4,356,363 of JALIGW010000046.1, forward strand.
TCACTCCATAGTGACGGGCAAGGGAAGAAAATTCAGAAAGTGCTAGCATATACTGTATATAGACTATTATCACAACAGCCCTACAGTTTAGATTAATCATGATTTTCTCCTAATGAAACAAAGGACTGTGAATGTTCTTTATGGGAAATAACCTTTGTAATAAACAGTGAAATTAAAAGCAACAATACTTCCTTCATTTGAGACTTTAGAATTTGAGGAGTCTCTCTTAGCTTTAGAATTAAGACATGGCTAAGGGTCATGCAGTATGGTAATCATTTTATGGATGGATGGATGAATGGATGGAAGGAAGGAAGGAAGGAAAGAAGGAAGGAATCATTATGGTGGTGATGTGTACGAGTCTGTGAATGACAATGAGGATACTTACAGATACTGATCAAGGACATCGTGTGAAGGAACACTTTGAAAAGTGATCTCATTTGAAACAAATAACATCTGATATATGATAGCAGCAATGATTAAATCTCCTGATTGATAATACTTATGAACAATTGGAAGAGGATATCTGAGGTTGTGAGTGCAGACTGCAGAAATGCACATTGTCTCATAAAAAAGGAATAAAACCAGTGTTCTGAATAGAAGCAACTCAGTATATAATATAGTCATTGTACAAATCAAAGTATAACTTCAATGTTACCATTTCCACTGATGAGATGAATCGTAATCAATCAGCCTCTAGTGAATATTTTATAAAGTGAAGTATCACAGATTAAATGTGCATCTTTCTCGTTCTCTCTACTTTTAATTCTGTATTTCTGAGCCTGTATTAATGCAATGCAATGTTTTTCACCTGAGTTCATTGTTTTCTCATGTTTATTAGGATTCCCTTGATACCTGGAGAAATGAACAACAATTTTTAATGTGATAATTACCTGGGAGATAATAGCTTACTTGCGGAACTACCTTCCTTGCATTTTTGTAAAATGTCAAAGGAAACATATTGATTTTATCTTAGCTCTACTTTGAACTTAGATGTAGAGCAGAAAATGAGGAAGAAACTTGAGAACATTTTGTTCTAAATGTGTTTTTATATTGGGCAGATCAGGGATGAAATTCGACCTGCTCGCACTGGCTCGGGCGATCCAGTAGGGACGATTTAAATCCGTTTGCTGAACGAGTAAAAAATACCACACCCACTCGCCCAGGCGCTTGCCTACCTTTGCAAGCTGGGTTCTTGTAGGGAGTCAGGCAATCCAGATGCCCCATGCTGGTGCTTGTTCGGTGCAGCTGCAGCATGGTGAAATTCAAAATTTTTCCCTACCGGTTCTGTGGGCGTGGATTGGTGGGCATGGCTTGGTGGGGTCATGTGACTGGGTAGGCATGGCCACCTTGACATCATTCACATCAAGGGGCACCTCACCTAGCCCCTCCCCTCCCAGCCACTCCTTGTCACGAATGGCAGGAAAATTAGGAAGGGAATTCAGGAATGGATAACAGGCAAGATAATCCCGTTATCCATTTTCCTGCCATTCACAAAAAAGGCTCCCTTCCGAGCCTTCAGCATATCCCAGATTTGCAACACTGAAGGCTCGGAATGGAGCCATTTTCGTGATACATATATCAGGAAAACTTTATTTATTTATTTATTATTTATTTATTATTTATTTATTTATTTATTGTTTATTTATTTATTTGTCAACAAGTGCAAGGAAACAGGACACATGAAAAAATAGCACAAATAAATGGATATGAAGAAGCAAAACATAGCCATAAACACATAAAATGAGTACTTACAAATGGGTGCAGTAGGACAGGGATGGTAGGCACGTTGGTGCACTTATGCACGACCCCTTAGGGACCTCTTAAGAAACGTGTAAGGTCCACCCACGGTAGTTTAAGATAAAAGGTATGGGGGTTAGAGAAACTAATAACAGGATCAGGTAAAGTGTTCCAGACATTTACTACTCTATTGCAGAAGTTGTATTTTCTGCAATCAAGATTAGAGCGGAATACATTTAGTTTGTATCTATTGATAGACCTAGTGTTATTGCGGTTGAAATTAAAGTAGTCGTTAACAGGTAGGCCATTAATGTAGATGATCTTGTGTATTAAGCTTAGGTCGGAACATAGATGTCGTAGTTCAAGGTTATCCAGGCCTAGAATTTCAAGTCTACTGGAATAAGGAATTTTATTGCGAGCAGAGGAGTTGAGTACTCTTCTTGTAAAATACCTTTGGACCCTTTCTAATGTATTAATGTCCGAAATACAGTGTGGGTTCCAACATATGTGAGGTCCTTAGTGCTCTCTGAGCTTGGTTGGTTTTTTGCAGACATTTCATGACCCAAACTAGGTAGCATCAGCAGTGCAGCATGGTTGATGTTACCTAATTTGGGCAATGAAACATCTGCAAGAAAACAGCCAAACTCAGAAAGCACTATGAACCCCTCATTTAAACCCTGAGCTACAGATATTCTCATTTATAGAAGTCCCATATTTTATTCCTTTAAGCATAGCTTAAAAAGAAGGTAAATTCATTTACTGCAGTCACTTTGTCAATTTCTGCTCAATGCCGTATCTATTAAGAAAAGTGAGGACATAACATGATTCTTGAGGTCATGAATGGTTTGAAAGAAGGAAATAATGCTGAACACATGGTATGAATCAATGAATTAATATGTAGTTATTATGTACTTATTCATCAAATTTAGATGGCTGCCCTTCTCACAAGAAATAATTCTGGGTGGTGTATCATAAAAGAAAGTGTGAAAACAATAAACATGTCAAACGCATTGACATAAAAAGCCAATTATAATAGATACCATTGGTACCTGAGATCTGCATGTGTGATGACAAAGTCAAGTCTTGACAAATTTTGAAAAAATAAGGAGGGTTCGGCTAATTTCACTTCAGAGGAAGGAAAATCTTCTCTGCCATGTGGAGGACCCTATGAAAAAATGCTTTGCAAGAAGTTTTCTTTTAATCAAATTTTATTTTTGTTGTTTCTCCCCCTCAAACATACATATTTTATGAACAGAGTGTTGTCTAGATCAGTCTTACATATCTTTCCATATACATAGTCCATTTTATATCATCCCTCTATTTTCAATTTCAGCCATAATATTCTCTTTACATATTTTTTAGCTTAACTTATTTTCTTCTTAATATAAAAACAATGTTACTAATCGCCCACATTTCTAATCTCTTACAATAACATCAATTAACTATCATATTTATTCATTATCCATATACTTCTCAAATTTACTATCCCACTACATTTCAACTTCATCCCTAATTTAACATAATTTAATTTAAGTTGTCTTTAAAATTAAACCAAATTACCCTTTCACATTTCATCTGCTGTTCCATTTTTCTATAATCAATATACACCATTATCTTCAAATCTTACATAAAAACTTAATTAACTATAGCAATAGCACTTTACTTATATACCGCTTCATAGTGCTTTACAGCACTCTCTAAGCGGTTTACAGAGTTCAGCATATTGCCCCCAACAATCTGGGTCCTCATTTTACCCACCTCGGAAGGATGGAAGGCTGAGTCAACCTTGAGCCTGGTGAGATTTGAACAGCTGAACTAGCAATCAGCTGAAGGTTGCAATGCTGCTTTTAACCACTGCGCTATCTCAGGCCCCTTTATCCACCATTAATAATATATCAAATTTCCCTTCCCATTTTTTCTACTAATCTGTTTTGCCATAAAATGTACATCATCATATAGCTTAATTACTGCTGATCTATTTTACCATAATCAATATACATCATCATATTTGAATCTAGCATGGAAGCCCTTTAACTTAATTAACTATCCACAATTAATAATATTAATAACATTTCCTTAAATCTACTAATATGAACCTTATTTTCCTTCCTCCTTTCCACTAATCTTTAATAATTTCAAAAATTCTACTTCTTATTAATTTTCTCCTTTTCTCCCAATCCCTTAACTTCTTTTTCTTTTTCTTTTGTATCTTATATCATTTCTCCTGCATCTTTTTTCTTTCTTTTGAATATAATACTTGAGTGGTTCTTTCCCCAATTTTCCCTGGTCTCTTCCCACTATTTCCCTCTTTACTCTTTAATTGATTCTTTTTTGAGGGACATTCCCCTCTGTCAGCTCTTTTCATGTCACTGTAAATCCCAGTGAAATCATCCCCTCTGTCAGCTCTTATCATATCACTGTAAATCCCAGAAAAATCATCAAACTGTTTTTTGCTTTCAGTCCCTTCTTCTTCAATATTGTTTTCTTGTTGCTTAATTATATTTTCTTTTACCACTTTCTCTCCTTTTTCTTGCTCTGTATATTCCAACAAAATTTCTGACTCTTCTCCTGTTTTATACTCTATATGTCCCAACAAAATTTCTGACTTTTTATCACCTTTTAAAGTTTCAGAAACATTTTTAACATCTCAAATAAGTCCTCATACATCCAAATATCCATGTTGCCAATTTAACAGACTTTTAAGCTTTTTATATTATATCACATTTAATTAGTACTTAAGGTACAAAAAGTCTCTTCCCTCCCCCCAACTTCTAATATATCCAATTCAAATATTCATCCAAGTCAAACCAGTTCCACAGTTTGTTGTCTTCCACAGCCGTAGAAAAACAAATCCAAACAATGTAGGTAAAACAAACACTCCTTGAAAGTTCTCAAAATTTTCAAATTTATCTTCTTACTGTCAAGGTCAGGTTACACAGCTGCCCTTCTATTTTAGATTCCACAAAGTGTTGCAATATTTTCTTCTTTCCAACAGATGGCACTCTCCAATCCACAGTACACTCAAATCAGCTGTCTGTCAAAAAACTTTAAATCCACAAAAAACATTTTTCTCCCAGATTTCTTCCTTTTATTATTTTATATTTCTCCAATTACAATTGTAACCAAAATAATCTTGGCCTTTAGTAAGTTAGCTTCCACTTTCTTTTTTTCATCGGCACAGTTCCCAAATGCCAATTAGCCACTAATTTCAGCTCAGGAAATTCTTTAAAAGTCCAAATTTGAAGTTGCCTTTTACTTGTGAGTTGGTCACTCTCTCACCCAGTTTCAGCACTCCATTCAAATATCGCTCCTGCACCTAAACCAGGTCCAGTTGCCCCAGTTTTGTAGTGGTCATTTGAAAATGGCAGCTGCCCCCGCCGCTGGTCTGAAGAGCTGTCTCTGACTGATTGAGGAACTTACCTGCTCCTCTTTGGTCATCCGAGTCACATCTCCTTCTTCACCGTCCCTTCAGGATGGTTCCGGTCTGAAGACCCCCCTCCAACAGTGGTTTGTCAGCCTGGATTTTCACGAAGCTCATCAGAGCTCGCTATTTCCAATCTGTCTTGCTGCAATGCTTCCATTTTCTAAGGGTCATTTTGTTGGCTTCTATAGGGTCTTTAGAATATGGTTTTCACAACTGGCCTAGGGATCATATGATGGAGTGCAGCCTACTGGATGTTTATAATGTAATTAATTGGAATTCATTCTCTTATATCTTTTTTTACCATTTTGTTTCTACCCATTTATCAATTGCATTTTTTAATCCACTGCATATGGATTATACTATTATGTATGCTACCCAGTATCATGACATGAGATGAGGACTGGTGGTATAAAAATGGATAAATAAATACTCATCAAATCAGGATATCATAATTAAGTAAACAGACAAAGATGGGACACTTGTCATCATCAATTACATCAGGGAAGGTGAGAAGAAATTCTCCAACATCACTTTCTTCGAACTTTTCTTCTTGGTTCCCACAATAACAAATTAGCTGAGGCCTAAGGCTTAAGGAAATATTAGTACTCATGATTTCCCAGCTTATAGTCCAAAACCTTGCATGCTACACCAAAATAGCCATCAAATTTTCAGACCTGGGGTAGGGATTTTAATGTGGATTTTTTTTCCACATTTAAAAATTGAATATGAAAACTATTGGGAGGGCTTTTCTTTTTTGGGGAGGGAGGGATATTGTAAAACTTGTAAGCTGAAAGACACAACACCTTTCATTTTCAGATTAGTATGCATTATCTGATGAAAAATTGATTATCACACAACATTGTCTTAGGCATTCTATTCAGAACAAGGCCAGAAAAATTAACATTTGAAAGAATAGATGAGGAACAGCTGTCTAGATTCTGCAAAAAATCTTGGTGGAGATTGTCACCTTGCATGTCACCTTGATCTGATAGTAAAGGGAAGAATGCAGAACCGCCAAGCTGCAAAAAACCTGTATGCTGAGAGTAACCATTTTGGCTTCTTTCAAGGGGTCTAATATAAAAATAAGCTTCATTTCTTTATTAGTTGCTCCTTCTTGTTCAGGTCAGGTCTCAGAATAATGATGTAGCATTTGGGGGAAAAGATGCAGACCAGCAATCCAGCTGCTGAAGCCAAAATGGAAAAGATCTCCACAGCCACCATGTATTTTCCCTTAGTGCTCAGGTAAGTTGGAACAAATGATACCCAAACACTACAAAAGACCAACATGCTGAAGGTGATAAATTTGGCTTCATTGAAGCTATCAGGTAAATTCCTAGCTAGAAAAGCCACTGTGAAGCTGACTGCAGTCAAGAACCCCATAAAGCCAAGCACAGTATAAAACATTTTGGTTGAACCTTCATTACATTGCAGGACAATTTCTTCAGCCACGGAGTGCATGTCAGAATCTGGGAATGGGGGGAAAGTTGCCAACCATGCCAGACAAATAACAAATTGTACCATAGAGCAAGGTAGGACAATAGAAAAGGCCAACCTTTTCCCCACCCATTTCCTCATTTTGGAACCAGGCTTGGTGGCCATGAAAGCAAGAACAACAATGGCTGTTTTCCCCAAAATACAAGAAAGAGCTACAGAGAAGATGATGCCAAAAGCAGTTTGTCGCAGGAGACATTTCACTTGGTCAGGTTGCCCAATGAAGAGAAAAGTGCAAAGGAAGGAGAGCAGGAGAGCAATGAGAAGGCTATAAGTGAGGTTCCTGTTATTGGCTTTGACAATGGGAGTGTCTTGGTGTTTAATGAAGATCCCCAGTACTAAAGCTGAGATGAAAGACAGGAAGACTGCTGTGACCAGCAAAGAAATGCCCAAAGGCTCTTGATAAGTCAAGTAAGTTATCCTTTTTTGAAGACAACTATCCTGATCTTTGTTTGGATAATGATCTTCTGGACATGGAAAACAATCATCTAAGTCTGTGGAAAAAAGAAACAAAAAAGAAAACCATTCATAGAATTTTTTTCAACATCAATCGTCAATAATGTGCCAGATCTAAATAAGTTATATAGGGGGTTCTGATTGCTTTTTCTTAAAATAATCCATAATAGCAATAGCAATAGCACTTACACTTATATACCACTCCACAATGTTTTATAGCCCTCTCTAAGTGGTTTACAGAGTCAGCATATTGCCCACAACAATTTTGCTCCTCATTTTACCCATGGATGGAAGGCTGAGTCAACCTTGAGTCGGTGAGAATTGAACTGCCAAACTGCAGCCAGCAGTCAGCAGAAGTAGCTTGCAGTACTGCATTCTAACCACTGTACCACCATGGCTCAACTTATAGTGTGCTACCATGGAGTGTTAGGCACATTGGCCATTTAAATATAGTGAGATGGTGGTAAAAAATGCTATTACAATAAATATAATCACTATTACCTTTACTTCCCACCAAAAAAGGAGGTACAAAGGAAGCATTCCAGATACTCTAATGAGAAACTTTGGTTTCCTGGAAAATATTTAGAATATATTCAAAGAAACTTAAAAGGGAACAATTGAAATCTGGAAAATTGAAGCTGCTAGTTAGAGTGAATGGATTAGTATTATCATCAAATATTTTGCTGAGCTATGAAAATCCAGTTCAAATATTTCATTGCTGAATAGTACAATATGATGTGAATCTCAAGATTTTCAGTCATGAGAATATTTATTAAAAACTCAGCTCCCATTTTTTATTTTATTAAATCATTGGTATATACAATGTATTCCATTGCTTACCCATTTGGTCAGCTATCTTCCCTTCTGGACAGCGTCTGCAGTCATAGCAGCAAGATAATTTCCCTTCTACCTTTACCTTGCTGTGGCCAAGGGGACATTTCTTGTTACAGATAGAAAGAGGCAATGTCTGTTCATAAATAAAATCAGAATTCTTTCACATGAAACATTTATGCTTTGGGATTGTTCTTTTCATCAGTTATACATATCCAAACTCTTCATATCAAATACAAACCTTGTCATTCCATTCTCCAGATTTGTTTCTGGTTTAAATCCCCCCCCATTATACTAATCAACTTATCATTCCCAAGAATACAATTCCTCAGATCTGTTCTGAGGAAATAACAATTGAAATATGGTGTGGGAGAACATTTAACTCAGGAACCCTTCAAATATGCTTTCCTTGAGGTTCCATGTTTTGGGTTAGGGTCCTCCTTCTTCTATAGCTCTTTCAAAACTTGGTTGAAAGATAACCACAGGTTACTGACTTTTCCAGCTTTTATTGAGACTTTTATGATCTTTAAATAGCAAAAGTCTGATGTTCAAAATTCAGCTTTTTTTCAGTCTTCCTGCTTATAGTAGAATGGAAGGCTTTCTTTGTTCATTTGTTTTAATCTTGGAGCCGATAAGAGGTGGAATTCTGCTGGTTAGGACCGATTCGGGTGAACTGGTAGCTGCGAACGCGTGTGGGTCCGCCCACCTGCCTGGATGGAATGCCGTCCTATTTAGCCACGTTTTCAAGCCTGGGCACATGCATGGAAGGCGCATGTCAGGGTATGTAGATTTAATAGCTGTAAGCTGATGAGAGGTTGTAAGCGAAGGCAACCCGAAGCTGATGCAATGGGAATGAGGCAGCAGGTTTACTGCCACTTTAAGAAGCTGGGTAAAAAGCTGCCTATATAAGGGAAGCTATTAGGGGGTGTTTACCTTCTCCTCATGTTCTCTCTCATTGTGTAATCTCTTTGATCTTCTCCATGTATCAATAGCTGTATGTTAAGTTATTTAACCATGTATAAGTTTGTATATATTTAGCTGAATATAAAACTACTATTAATTATCTAAAGGTTCTGTGTGCTGAGTGCTGTGTTTTTGCTCCTGGGTTTATCTCATAATACTAGTCACACTGCAAAACTCTGACAGTGCACATGCAAGTAAAGCACATGTGCCGGAGGCTGTGCGAAGCTAGTGCATGCATGAGCTCACATTTGCAAACCGGTAGGGAAGGTAAGTGAATACCACCCCTGGAGCAGATTAAAAAAAAGTGGAATTTGATCTTCTTTTTAAGGGTTTACAGATAGCACTGATCATTTACTCATTTTGTAAAAGATCTTTATTCTGAGGCAAATGCATTAAAGTTTAAAATGGTTTCTTTTGTCCACAGAATTTGGGAGGTTATGACTATCTTAAACTATTAAACCAAACAGGGATATAAATTTGTTTCAAAATCAGGTGTAGAACTCTGCCTTACAAATGCAGAAAGAGGTAAAAGAGACATTTTTATGTCATAATGTCACCAATTGCAACCATACTTGGAAAAGGAGGCTCTACTCATGGTCACTCATGCCCTTGACACCTTCCGATTGGACTACCATAATGCGCTCTACATGGGTCTACCCTTGAAGAGTATTCGGAGACTTCAATTGGTGCAAAATGCGGCTGCGCGTGCTGTGGTGGGTGTTTCAAGATACACCCACGTAACACCTATACTCCGCCAGTTGCATTGGCTGCCCATTGGTCTCCGGGTACAATTCAAGGTGTTGATCATCATCTTTAAAGCCCTTCATGGCTTAGGACCAGGTTACCTCCAGGACCGCATTCTACCTCATACTTCCCTTCGACCGGTCAGGTCCCTCAGAGTGGGTCTCCTCCAGGTCCCGTCAACCAAACAATGTCAGCTGGCGGGGCCTAGGGGGAGGGCCTCCTCTGTGGGGGCCCCTGCTCTCTGGAACCAACTCCCCCCAGAGATACGAATTATCGCCACCTTGCTGGCCTTCCGAAAAGCCGTGAAGACATGGCTTTCCTGCAGGCGGGGTTTTGAGACAATTTCATCTTGGTCTCCCCTATGTATGTAAGATTTTGTATGGTTTTTAAAATGCATTTTAAATTGTTTTTAAATTATATTGTTTAGCGGTTCTTCAAATATTGTACATCGCCCTGAGTCCCCAGGGAGTAGGGCGACATATAAGAATCCTAAATAAAATAAATAAATAAATAAATAAATATTCCTCCCTTTCAATGAATTTTAGATAGTATGAAAACATATTTCCAATAATACTGCACTTTAAAGAAATAGAGATAAGACAGACTGAATTTCCAGCTGAAGTTCTGTACTTTTGAATCACATATTTCAAGACAATGAATTTTGCAAGGTATTTAATATATTTGAACTATATTTCAGAAATAGTTTCTTTAGGCTATTTCAGCTGTTTTAGGTTGCTAAAAAAATAATCCAAGTGTTGTTGTTGTTGTATTTCAATAATTTATTGATATGGGGCAATGACTAAATCATTTTTTAAAAAGTGGAAAATGAGACATATACCTGGTTAAACATGAGAGGCCAAACAGCATTCTTGGTAGAAATGGAGAGGAGTTTGTCTGGGGGAGCCAGGGGGTCAATTTTTCCAACCTGGACTCTCAGAAAGGAATTGTTTGGGAATGTGACCCAATTGAGAATATCAATTCCAGTTACTAATTCCCCATTGGGGCCAAAAGAAATCTCTTCCCCAACATTGTTGTTAAAGGAGACCTGCTGTAGAAAATGGTTGAGCTAAATGAAGAAAAGAAAGAAAAGAAATGAGAAAGTAAACAGGATTCCGTAAAGGGTACATGAAAAACACAGGGTGGTTTTTTTTTCATTTCAAATTGGTCTTACGCTTAATGAAAAGTAAGCTGTTAAATTTTGCCTCAGTCTACACTATTTACAACCGGTTGGGAAATACACGACAAACATTTTATATTCTGTTGCTTAACATTTTTTTAAGTTGAAAAGTTTTCAGATGAAAATACCCTCACCCAGGAAGGGAGAAATCCAACAAATCAGTTTGCTTGCATTAAATGCAGAGAATATAAAATTCTCTAACACAGAAAAAAAAATGTAGGCCAAGATGGCCATTCCATCCAACCAAAGGATTTCCCTTAAAAATATATTAAAAGGATAACTTAAAACAAATTTACATGGAAAAACCATTCAAATTAACATTGTTTGCACTTCAACCTGATTTGTTCACATCTGTTTTCTCTTTGTCTTATGTTGACAATTTAATGAAGCAGGAGTAGAGGTATGGAATTATCTTCAGGAATTCTTAACACTCACATAGAGACCTAAAAAAACCTATAGTAGCTAAGAGACTCTGCTATCAGTCAGAAAAGCCCTACAATGGACGTTGCTTCTAGTTCACTACTAGAATCTCCACTATTTAAAGAGACAGGAAAGAGAGAAATGTGAGAGAGAGAAAGGGAGAAAGAGATGAGAGAGGGAGAGAGATGAGAAAGAAAGAGGGGGGAGAAAGAAAAAGAGATGAAAGAGATGAGTGACAGGAAATGAGAGAGAGAAAGATGAGAGAGAGAAGAGAAAGAGAGAGAGAGATAGGGAGATAGAAAGAGAAAGACACACAGAGAGATACCTGTTTAAAAGAAAATAGAAAAACGGCTGTTTGAGTGTTTAAGGCTGCAGACCCCTGGGTTAGGCAAACACCATGGTCGTTAAGTGAACCTTGTGGTCATTAAGCAAACACTGGTTGTTAAATGAGTCCATTTTCCCCTATGGGCATTTTTAATTGGAAACCAGAAGAAATTGTTGGGAACTGGCAAAAAACATAGAAAACCTCAGTCACATGACTGTGTGGGATGTTGTAACTGGTCATAAATGTGTATCTGTGCGTGCGTGTGTACATGTGTGAATGCATAAGGCTGTCAAAACTCAAAAAACAGGTCAAGTAGCTCTGAGAAGGTCAGTCATAAATTTGAACATTTGCTAAGGAAGTGCTAAGCCATTAAGCAAGGACCACTTGTATTTGGTTTGCCTTAAGGGTTCAGAGCTGTATGGAATCTGGTTTCTTTTAATCCTTTGTGGGATTGAGTCCCTTGGGAGTAGGGCGGCATAGAAGAACCAATAATAAATAAATAAATAAATTGTAAAAGGTTTGGATGCAGGAATCCTTGTAGGGGTAACTAGGATCGTGACCACTTAGCCACACCCGCCCAGTCACATGACCATGAAGTCATGCCCGGCCAGTCATATGACCACGAAGCCATGCCCACCATCACATGACCATCAAGCCACTCCTACCTGGTCACATGACCATCAAGACACACCCACAAAATTAAGCAACACCCACAAAATAAAGCCATGCCCACAGAGTGGTAGTAAAAAAATTAGCAACCCGCCCCTGCTACCTAACTAATATAATGTATTTCAACTGAAAATATTTCAAATGATAATTCCATGAAAACATTGACAAAAGGAGAAAACAAATAGATCAATTTGCTTTCATTAATTGAGCAAGTCTGTGCTGCTTATACAACCTCATGCTCGTCTTGAATTTTGAATTGGCCAACATTACCTGCCATGGTGACTGAAGGAAGAGCTCCCATCTCCTCTCATCAATTATTTGACCTTCTTTGAATTTGGAAGTGTGGGACCGTATGGCCCTCAGAGCATGTGCCACAGCATAGACTGCATTGTAGATGCTGTAACTATGTCCACTCACAGTAGTCTCAAAGACAGAATTGGGAAGATTCTCCAGCTTCTCTTCTCCAGTGCAGATCCTTCCAGCATTCCTATCTATCATCTCACTGGAGAATGAGCATTCAAATGCATCTTTCCAAAAATCCCTTATAAACCCATCTTCTTTTTCAAAGTTTGGGCTTCTCTTCCACATAAATTTTTGGAAACCTGGTAACTCTTTTGAATGAATTGCAAAAGAAAGTGCACCATGGAGAAAATCAATGGGCAACTGTCTTTGCATTAGAATGGAGGTAAATTCCATCTGAGCTGTCATGATCCAAACTTTGGCCTTTCTCTCCTTTGGAATGTCATCAGCATCTAAAACATAGATCATTAGTCTCAAAGTCACAATGGTAGTAATTTCAGCATTCAAGATCACTGCAATGACTGTACTTCCCATGATCACTTTATATAATTTGTCTGCCTCCTCCATCATTTCAGCAGCTAAATTGCCATACATCATTTGTGGGATACACTCTATAAAGTCGAAGCAGATGCCTCTCTTTGAAAACATGGAAAGACTCTTTTGAATAAATCTCTCCCTATCTTCCTCATACAGAGAAATCAACCCAACCCAGGTCCATCCAAAATGTGACAGTAAGTATAGTATTCCTTTAAGTTGGTGGATCTCATCTGGGAACATCCATTTGACAAAATGTGCTGCTGTTTCCTTATACATCAGTGGAGCTGATCCATATGTGATCTAAATGTAATAATAATAATAATAATAATAATAATAATAATAATAATAATAATAATAAAAATAATAATAATAATAATAATAATAATAATAATAATAATAATAATAATAATAATAATAATAATAATAATAATAATAATAATAATAATAATAATAATAATAATAATAATAATAATAATAATAATAATAATAATAATAATAATAATAATAATAATAATAATAATAATAATAATAATAATGCCATTAACAGGCTTCCCCCCATCCCTGATCCTGCCTTTTGCCATCAAGAGGCAGTTAGATTGCTTCCCCCCCCCCATTCCGCCGTTGCCGATCCCAAGCCCGGATGAGAAAGGAGGAGGGTTGGGATCAGGTTGGCAACCTGGCCTCATAAAAAAAACTCGCCAACCCGTATAACATGGTGAAAGAAATGAAGAAAAATTCTATACCGCATCGGTCGTCATGCGTGTTAACAAGGGCCGCGGCGGATGTTGAGGTCCCTGGACATCCGTCGACAAGTGGGCTACAAGTGGACCAACCAACAAAACGACAAAAATATAGTGCAGATGAAAATCATGCCATAATGGCCTGTTATTACAAGTTATTACAAGCCTGTTATCAGAGCCAGAAAGAAGAGGTTATTTGAAGCGAATGCATGAACTATGGAAACAATATCCAGATTCAAATGTTAGCGAACAATGACTAGCAGATCAAAGGCGATTTATTATACGAAATAATGTGTTCAGTGAAATTGAACTTGAGAAAATCCAGACAAATTGCCAAATTAAAAAAATAACACCACCAGTGGAAACAACGGAAACTCACAAAACAACTGAAGACATCACACTGGAGCTTCCAACAGAAGAAACTGTTAGTGGAGAAGTAATAGCACCACTACTAGAACCAGTCATGACTGAACCAATTGATGAACTAACTGAAAAACAAAAGGAATTGAAGGACAAAATCATGGAGCATATACTGTCTAATGAGGAAAGGCAACGTTTACTATCATTAAAAACTGTGCCTAAGAAAAACTTGGCACCTATAATGAGAATGGTTAATGCAGTACTTTCAACAATTGAATCGGCATCCATCTTAGAAACAAATCAGTTAATGTACAGTGCAGCTGCAATAGTCACTAATGAACTAGGTTTTAAAAACAAAGCACCTAGTCGCAAGGCAGAAAAAGCATCGAAACCAAAATGGAAAATTCGACTGGAACAAAAAATAAAAAAACTCAGAACAGATGCTAGCAATTTAAAAAATATGAATGAACAACGGCTAAAAAATAGCAAGATCATGGATCAATTAGCCAGAAGATACAGGCTTCATACAAGGAAAATTGAAGAAGCACTTGAAATTGTAAAACAGCAAATAACAGCAATAGCCAGAAAAATTGAAAGATATGATGCAAGAATCATTCAGTACAAGCAAAATCAGAAATTTCGATCAAATCAAAGACGTTTCTACCAAAGCCTCAATGCAAATGACAATTTCAAAAGTGAAAAACCAGAAAAGCAAGCCACAGTTGAATTCTGGAAAGAACTGTGGGAAAATGCAAAGGATTACAATAAGGAAGCAAAGTGGATACAAGACTTCGAGAAAAGTGTTGGCAAGAAGCAAATGCAGTTATTAGAAATAACAACTGAGATGGTCAAAAATCGAGTAAAAAAAGTAAAGAACTGGACATCACCTGGAAATGACCAATTACATGGTTTCTGGCTCAAATATCTGACCAGTTTGCATGCAATATTGGCCAAGCAACTGAATGAAATGCTACAAAATGGTCAAATTGATGAATGGTTGACAACTGGAAAAACATACTTGATTCAGAAAGATGCAACTAAAGGAACAACACCTGGAAACTACAGACCAATAACATGCTTGCCAACAACCGTCAAATTACTCACCGAGATAATTGCAGATAACATAATGGATTATTTGGAAACAAATAACATCTTGCCAGTAGAGCAAAAAGGCAACAAAAGAAGGAGCAGGGGCACAAAAGATCAGCTCCTAATTGACAAAATGATACTAGAAAACTGTAAGAACAGAAAAACGAACTTGAATATGGTCTGGATTGATTACAAAAAGGCGTACGACTCCCTGCCACACAGCTGGATCATCAAATGCTTAGAAACTATTGGCATCAGCAAAAATATTACATCATTCACTGAAAAAGTGATGAAACAATGGAGAACTGAGTTGGCAGTAGGGAATGAGAACTATGGAATGGTTAATATCAAGAGAGGAATTTTTCAGGGAGATTCACTTTCATCCCTCCTCTTCATCATCGCAATGATCCCACTATCAATAATCTTTAAAAAAAAATGAAACTTGGATACCAAATAGCCAAAGACGCCGAAAAAATTTCACATTTATTGTATATGGATGATTTGAAACTGTATGGAAAGTCAGAAATAGAAATCCAATCACTGACCAACACAGTCCTAATATTCAGCACAGATATCTCAATGCAGTTTGGCATGGAAAAATGTGCCACTGTATCTATGAAAAGGGGCAAAATCACTACATGTGACGGAATTGAAATGCCCAATGGCCAATTAATTAAATGCAATCAAAATGAAGCCTATAAATATCTGGGCATTCTGCAGTTGGATAACATCAGACATGGAGAAGTGAAAACTATCATCAGAAGAGAGTACACCAACAGAGTTAGGAAAATTTTGAAATCTAAATTAAATGGTGGAAACACCATCAAGGCCATGAATACCTGGGCAATACCAGTCATAAGATACACTGCTGGTATAATTAACTGGACACAAGCTGATTTGGATATTTTGGACCGAAACACCAGAAAACTAATGACAATGCACTACAGTTTACATCCACGTAGTGACACTGATAGACTTTACCTGCCCAGAAAATCAGATGGCAGAGGACTACTACAAGTAAAGCAAACAGTTGAAGAAGAAAAGCATGCATTGGCGGATTATTTAAAAGAAAGTCAAGAACATCTATTAATTGAAGTAAAGAACAAAAATCTACTGAAGGTCCAACAGACGAAACAAGAATACAGAAAAAATGTGATAAAATCAAGAATGGAGAGTTGGCAAAATAAAGCATTACATGGCCAATTTCTGGAAAAAATAAAAGACAAAGTGGACAGTGAAAAAACTTGGTTATGGTTAACATCTGGTACTTTAAAGAAAGAAACAGAATCATTGATCCTGGCCGCACAAGAACAGGCAATTCGTACAAATGCCATAAAGGCCAAAATTGATAAATCTTCAAATGATGCTAAATGCAGATTATGCAAGGAAGCTGATGAAACTGTAGCCCATGTGCTCAGCTGCTGCAAGAAAATCGCACAGGCTGATTACAAATTACGACACAACTCTGTTGCACAAATGATCCACTGGAATTTATGCAAAAATTATAACATCCATACTGCTACAAACTGGTGGGAACACAAGCCTGAAAAAGTCACTGAAAATCAGATGGTCAAGATCTTGTGGGATTTTCGTATACAAACAGACAAGGTATTGGCGCATAATACACCAGACATCACGCTGGTCGAGAAAAACAAGGTGACTATCATTGACATTGCAATACCAGGGGATAGCAAGGTCGATGAAAAGGAACACGAAAAAATCGCAAAATACCAGGACTTAAAAATTGAAATCCAACGATTATGGCACAAACCAGCAGTGGTAATTCCAGTAGTGATTGGAACACTGGGTGCTATCCCAAAAGCACTGGAATTACATTTAAAACAGCTCAAAATTGACAAAATCACCATCAGTCAAATGCAGAAAGCCGCACTGCTCGGTTCCGCACATATACTTCGAAAATACATTACGACGTCCTAGGCCCCTGGGTGGGGCTCGACTAGTAATCAATGCCAAATCCGGCAAAACAACTGGCCGCTGTGATACAATTGTATAATAATAATAATAATAATAAAGTTGGAAGGGACCTTGGAGGTCTTCTAGTCCAACCCCCTGCTTAGGCAGGAAACCCTACACCACTTCAGAGAAATGGTTATCCAACATCTTCTTAAAAACGTCCAGTGTTGGAGCATTCACAACTTCTGGAGGCAAGCTTTTCCACTGATTAATTGTTCTAACTGTCAGGAAATTTCTCCTTAATTCTCAGTTGCTTCTCTCCTTGTTTAGTTTCCACCCATTGCTTCTTGTTCTATCCTCAGGTGCTTTGAAGAATACTTTGACTCCCTCTTCTTTGTGGCAACCCCTGAGATATTGGAAGACTGCTATCATATCTCCCCTAGTCCTTCTTTTCACTAAACTAGACATACCCAGTTCCTGCAACCGTTCTTCATATGTTTTAGCCTCCAGTCCCCTAATCATCTTTGTTGCTCTTCTCTGCACTCTTTCCAGAGTCTCAACATCCTTTCTACATCGTGGCGACCAAAACTGAATGCAGTATTCCAAGTGTGGCCTTACCAAGGCATTGTAAAGTGGTATTATTACTTCACGTGATCTTGATTCTATCCCTCTGTTAATGCAGCCTAGAACTGTGTTGGCTTTTTTGGCAGCTGCCAAAAATGTGGGGGAAAAATACAGGCAAAAAAAATTGTTCCAAAGAGAAGTGTATAATGTGTATTTTGTATTTGTATTTGTTTATTTGTCAAGCATATATGATTATAAGCAAAGTATAAACAGTAAAACATGATTGAATATATATGTAATAGTACAAGCATGAATAATAGTAAAAGGTATGAATATATGGGTACATTTGGACAGGAACGGTAGGCACGATTATGCGCTTATGCACGCCCCTTACCGACCTCTTAGGAATGGGGTAAAGTCAATGGAAGATAGTCTAAGGTTGAAGTTTTGGGGGTTAGGGGAAGAAACTACCGAGTCAGGTAAAGTGTTCCAGGCTTTGACCACTGGACTTAATTGTCACCCTTCCTGTCTTTTTTGAAGACAGTCTCCAAGTCTTGGCATAAGCCAACCTTTTCCTTTTGAAGAAAGGGCATAAAAAGCCTTTCTTATCAGTTTAACACATTGGCATCAGGAAATTTCACAGTGTGTTTAAGAACAGCTGTGGTGATTTTCATTGCAGATCATGAATTGGTTGTACTGAGGTTTTAGAAGACCGATCATGAGGAATCAACATCTGAAAGTAATAAATAACTTCTTGAACTTCCCCTCTTGTTCCAATTTTATCTCACCTGAGGAAATTTGTAGTTACACAGAGCGGTTGCCATGTTGACACAGGTCTTAGTACGGGGTCCTCCAATGACAGCTACCGTATTGGTCTGGTCATTACATTTGTAGTTGGGGATAAATTTATCTTTTGTAGATAGAAATTCCATTGCTAAATGATAAGATGTAATGTCATCAAAATAGTCGGTAGTGATGTGGAAACCCAGGGTAACATTGGGTAAAATTCCAGAATTTTCATTGATCTCTTTTACAGCAAATGCCAGAGCCAGATTTTGTTGGTAATTATGACTGAGGAACCTTCAGTGAAAGTTATAAATTACATTAATATGATGTTTGCTTCAGAATTATACAGTTGGTATTTTTAATTGTTACATATATTTATAAATACAGAAAATGTGGTTCTTATTGTTTATTCTGTACATCTGGCATATGAATTCCAGCAACAATAGCCATAGGTTGTATGGATTTGGAAGCACTGATGTGAGAAAGGAATAGGCTAATATTGAAGTAAGAAAGAGTTGTTTTCTCTTTTTAAGACTCTTCAGCTGAAAAACTGTCAAATTCTTAGTGTGAGCTATATTAACTAGAATACAGTAATGTTCCTATTTAAAATGAATGGAGGGAGGGATATACACAGTTCTACCCTTATGACATTCTTACAAGTAATTTGTCATTTGGACTTTGTATTCTGTAAAAAATAATAATCCAGTTCCATTGTCCACCAGTCTTCTTCATTCCATGGTGACATGCAAGGGAAGAAAATGTAGAAAGCACTAGGACATATAGATTATTTTTAGAACAGTCTTACAGCTTTGATTAGTCATACTTTTTTCCTAATGCAGGGGTCGGCAACCTTAAACACTCAAAGAGCCACAAAGGTCCTAACCGGAATCTCCCTGTTCAATTCTGGAGCCGACCGGAAGTCCAGTTCCCCCACCATAGTCTCCTCCTAGCGCGGTGTCCTTTTTCTTCTACCAGTCCTAACCAAAAGCCCTATCAATTGTGGAGCTGACCGGAAAACCCACCCCTTGCATAGAGTCTCTTCCTGGCACACCCTGCTTCCTCCCCCCAATCAGAAGCTCCTCTCAAAATTGTGGTGCCGACGGGCAACAGGGAGCCACAGCAGAGGGATGAAAGAGCCACATGCAGCTCCAGAACTGCAGGTTGCTGACCCCTGTCCTAATGAAACAAAAGGACTGTGAATTTTTTATGGGAAATAACCCTTGTAACAGTAAAATTAAAAGCAACAATACTTCCCTCTTTTGAGACTTTAGAATTTGGGGAGCTTAACTCTCTGAGATGTAGAATTTAGAGATGGCTAAGTGCCATGCAGTATGGTAATTATTTTACAGAAGGAAGGAAGGAAGGAAGGAAGGAAGGAAGGAAGGAAGGAAGGAAGGAAGGAAGGAAGGAAGGAAGGAAGGAAGGAAGGAAGGAAGGAAGGAAGGGGGGAAGGAGGGAGCATTTAGGTGGTGATGTATATGAGCCTGTGAATGACAATGAAGATACTTACAGATACTGATCAAGGACATCATGTGAAGGAACACTTTGAAAAGTGATTTCATTTGAAAGAAATAACACCTGATATATGATAGCAGCAATGATTAAATCTCCTGATTGATAATATTTGTGTACAATTGGAAGAGGATCTCTGAGGTTGCAGATGGAGATTGAAGAAATGCACATTGTTTTAGGAAAAAAGAAATAAACCAGTGTTTTGAATAGAAGCAGCTCAGTATATAATGCCATCATTGTATACATCAAAGAGCAGCACCAATATTACCATTTAACAGAGAAACTGAGTTGGAATTCATGGATGTGAAGACAATGAGGTATCATATGTAAAATATGTATCCTTCTTGTTTTCTTTACCTGCTGTTTCTGAGATTATGTTAACATGTTGTAATGTAATGTTTTAACCTGCAGGCATTGGCTTTTCAGTCTCTAGTGAGATTCCCTTGAGATGTGGAGTAGAAGGGATCATGATGATACTTAATTTGATAATTACTTTGAAGATAATAGCTTAGTTGTAATAATACTTTTTTTGCTTCTTTGAAAAATATCAAAAGGGAATATGATTTTTTTTCTAAGTAAAACAGTTGCACTGTCATTAATGTTTAGAACTTGGACAAGAAGCAGAAAATGGGGAGCCCAATATCCACCCCCCCAAAAAAGGAAACATTGCGATCTTTTTCATTCCAAAGATCCTACCATGTTGGTAGGATAAATATCTGCAGTCAGGTTCCAAAATTTGCTAATTCAAAGTACTGAACTTCGTCTGCTATGATCATTTTGTTAGTCCCCTGATTAATGCAGGGTCTGCTATGAAGAATGGCAGTAAGAGCTGAAGTGGTACAGTGGTTAAATGCAGCCATTGCAGGCTGACTGCTAGTTCAACAGTTCAGCTGTTCAAATCTCACTAGGCTCAAGGTTGACTCAGCCTTCCATCCTTCCGAGGTCGGTAAAATGAGGACCCAGATTGTTGGGGGCAATATGCTGAACTCTGTAAATCGCTTAGAGAGTGCTGTAAAGCACTATGAAGCGGTATATAAGAAAAGTGCTATTGCTATAGTATAACATGACTGCTTCAGTTCAAGGATGGTTTGAAAGAAAGAAATAATGCTGAAGTCATGATATGAGTCACTGAGTTTATATTTATTTATTTATTTATTTATTTTGGCTTTCTTATATGCCGCCCAACTCCCGAGGGACTCAGGGCGGCGTACAGCAAAAAAGAATACAAGAACAACCAACAATAAACATTGCTTAAAATCAATATAAAAATTAAAAATTCAATCTTAAAACCCTCCAACAACCATACATACTCGGGGGTGAGCTCGAATGGATTAGACTCTACCCCCAGCCTGCAGGAAAAGCCATGTCTTTTTTTAAAAAGAATAATATTTATTGAGTTTTCCTTTAAAAACATAACAATTAAATACACACAACAACAAAAATAAACACAACAGAAAAAAAACAAATACAAAAACTGTAGAAAACACTACAGTAAGCAAATAATATACGCAATCAACTACAAACATAACACTGACTAATACAAACCATAAAAGTGAAATCATGCTTCTTTAACAGCCTATTAGCTATTACTACTAATCTTTATACACTCGGTTATATATTATGTCTGTATTTATACATTATAAATATTTCTACAGCTAATTTACCCAATTCATCCTACTGTTTGCAAACATTACTTCAGTCAGAAAGTGAGGTAAAGTATCATAGTATATGAAATAAACTACAGTTTGTTATATCATTGCAAGCAGTTATACTATAATAGATTTCTGTATTTTTTTTTGTCCAAGCCAATTATACCATCTATCCCAGGTTTTATAAAAATCTGTCTCTTCTTTGTCCTGAATTTCCATCGTTAACTTGCACATCTCTGCTGCTTCCAAAATTTTATTGACCACAGTTATCATTGTTGGTATTGAGTCCAATTTCCAAGTTTGTGCGTAAGTAATTCTAGCGGCTGTAGTAATGTGTAATATTAAATATCTATCTTCTTCATCAAATTTTCCCCTAAATATGCCTAGTAAGAATAATTCTGGTTTTAATTCAAGACTTTGTGCTATAATTTGTTCTATTATAATTTTAACCTTATTCCAAAATGTTTTCACCTGGGGGCAAGTCCACCAAAGGTGGTAATATGTTCCATTTTCTATTTTACACTTCCAGCATTTAGGAGATAATTTAGTAAACATTTTTGCCAGTCGGGCCGGAGGGAGATGCCATCTATAAAACATTTTATAGATGTTCTCTTTATAAGGTATTGCCAAGATTAATTTGTAGTTCTGTTCTCAAATTTTGTCCCATTCAGAAAGATGTATATTATACCCAAAGTTTTGGGCCCAAGCTATCATTGATCCTTTAACCGTTTCTTCAAACAATTTATATTCTAGCAGATAACTATATAATTTCGATAATACTTTTCCATCAGTACCTAATAATATTTTATCTAGGCCGTTCATATTTTGGAAACCAAGTTGTTTATCTTTACTATATCTAGATTGGACCTGCAGATAGTGCCACCAATCTAGTTGTATACCGGACTCATTAAGATCTTGTTTCATTTTAAGATTATCATAATCATCCAATACTTGTTGGTAGGTTATTACTGTCTTATCACTTAATAAATTTGGGTAAATAACCGCTTCCACTGGGGAGATCCATTTTGGGAGTTTTATATAATGTTGTTTTTGAATCTTAGTCCAACTTTCTAAGAGAGGTCCTCTTATTTGATGGCGGTGAAAATACGAATGTGTAGTATGTTTCCCATCTGCCAAAAATGCATGCCAACCTATCTGTAGGTCATAGCCCTCTATGGTTAAAATTCATTTGTTTCTTAATAATATCCAATCTTTAATCCAAATTAGGTTGGCAGCTTGTTGATACACCTCCCAAATCCGCCTCTTCTTCTACTATCCTGTAGGAGTTTTGTTTTAATTCTTGCTTTTTTCTTTGACCAGATGAATTTATGTATAATTCTATTTAATGTTACAAAAAACTCTTTTTTAAGTTTTACCAGAGCAATTTGGAATAAAAATAAAATTTTGGGGAGTATATTCATTTTAATGGTTGCAATTTTACCCATAAAAGATAACTGCAGTTTTGACCAATTTTCTAAATCTTTTATAATTTCTTTGATTAATTTTGAATAGTTGTCTTCTTTTATTGTTGTACATTTAGCGGTTAACCACAGTCCCAAATATTTTACCTTTTTAACAGTTTTAATTCCTAATATTTTTTCCAGGTTGTCCTTTTGTTTTGCCATTAAGTTTTTAGTTATTACTTTTGTTTTTTCCTTATTTATCCTTAAACCTGCAATCTTTCCATATTTTTCAATTTCTTCTAACAGTTTTGGTCCCGTTTCAATTGGATTTTCCAAAATAATAACCATGTCATCGGCAAAGGCCTGGGTTTTGTACTCCTCTTTTTTTATTTTCACTCCTTTTATTTCCTGATTAGTTCTAATTTCTCTTAAAAGTATCTCCAATACCAAAATGAATATTAATGGGGCTAAAGGGAAGCCTTGTCGAACTCCTTTACATATATTTATTTTCTCTGTTACTTCGTTATTAAATATTATTCTAGCTGTTTGTTCATTATAAATTGCTTTGATTAGTCCCGTAAATTTATTCCCTAGTTCCATTTTTTCAAATAAAGTTGTGAAGAACTTCCAATAAAGATTATCAAACGCCTTCTGAGCGTCAATAAATATTAATGCTGCCTTGCTTTCAATATGCTGATCGTAATATTCAAGAACATTAAGTATTATTCTTGTGTTATATCTTATTTGCCTATTTGGCAAAAAACCAGTTTGATCTGTATGTATTATTTTATTGAGAATCTTTTTTAATCTTTCCGCAATGATCGTAGCCAATATTTTACAATCAGTATTCAAAAATGATATAGGCCTGTAATTCTGAATTTGTTGTCTGTTTGTATCTTCTTTTGGGATTAAGGTTACGTATGCTTCCTTCCAAGTATCTGGAATTTTTGCTCCCATTAAAGCCTCATTATATACCTCCAACATTATTAATTCCAAAGAGGTCTGTAATTTTTTATAAATTTCAGATGGAATACCATCTGGCCCTGGAGATTTATTATTATTTTGTTTACTTATAGCTGTTCTTAATTCTGTTATTGTTATTTTATTGTTTAGTATGGACTTATCTTCCTCCGAAACGACTGGCAGATTCTTGTCTTTCAGATATTCCTTAATCTCCATCTCTTCAATTTTCCCTTGTTTGTAAAGTTCTGTATAGAATCTTTGTATTATGTTCTTTTTCTCTATCATGCTGGTTCGAATTTCTCCTGAATCATCTATTAATGCATCAATTACTCTATCCGCTTTCTCCTTCCTGAGTTTGTAGGCTAACCACCTACCTGGTTTATTGCCAAATTCAAAAAAGTTTTGTTTTGCTTTTTTAATATCTCGTGCTAATTCTTCCTGGGTAATGAGTTTAAGTTCATGTTTTAATATTGTTATCTCTTCTGCAGTTTTTGTGTCATTTGGATTATTTTGTAGGACTTTTTCTGATTTGTTTATTTCACCAATTAATTTATTACGTTTGTCCCTTTTCTTTTTATTACGGTTGGCAAGATATGCTATAGATAAACCCCTAATATATGCCTTTGTCGTATCCCATAGGATTTGTGTTGTAGTATGTTCCTGTGTATTGGCCTGGAAGAAATATTTCAGCTCTTTTTCCATCATTTCTATATATGCTTGCTCTTTAACTACTCTTTGGTCAAGGGTCCATCTTACTTTCATTTTCTTAATTTTCCCTTTCCACTTAATTTTAATCGGATTATGATCCGCCCACATATTTGGTTCTATTTCTATTTCGCTTACTTCTGTTATTAACTCCATATTCATCCAGGCCATATCAATCCTTGACCACAACCTATGGGGATACGAAAAAAATGTATATTGTTTTCCCTCTGGATTTAAGTAACGCCAGCCATCAATCAGATTAAATTCAGTTTTCATGTCTACAAATGTTTTAGGAAGTAATCCCCTTGCTTTTTTCCTGTCTTAACGGCTTTTCGGAAGGCCAGCAAGGTGGGGATGGTACGGGTCTCCGGAGGAAGTTGGTTCCAGAGTGCGGGGCCCGCCACAGAGAAGGCCCTCCCCCTAGGGCCCGCCAGCCGGCATTGCTTGGCTGATGGGACCTGGAGGAGGCCAACTCTGTGGGCCCTATATATACCTATACTCTCCTTAAAGGGAAAGTGTATACTATCCTATTCATAGTATCTTAGAGATTGGCCCACCTCACTGGCACCAGCAGAAGAGACATGCTGCAGACCCCATTAGGCCAGGAATTTCAGCTGATGGGGTCAAGAAGAAGAGCTTTTTCTGCCACAGCTCACACCCTCTAGAACATGGGTGTCAAACTCATTGGGTCATGTTGCCATCACATTATGTTTTGTGATGTTTTTCCCTTTCGCAGAGCTGGGTTGGGCAGTGGCCTGTCCACGATGCATCCAGCACATGGGCCACCAGTTTGACACCCCTGCTCTAGAACATCATGACCTCCACGGTGAGATCTGCATTCACCATTTTGGCCTTTGAAAAGACATTGAAGACATGGCTATGCCAACTATTTATTATTTTATTTTATTTTATTTTATTTTATTTTATTTTATTTTATTTTATTTTATTTTATTTTATTTTATTTTATTTTATTTTATTTTATTTTATTTTATTTTATTTTATTTTATTATTTTATTTTATTTTATTTTATTTTATTTTATTTTATTATTATTTTATTTTATTTTATTTTATTATTTTATTATTATTTTATTTTATTATTATTTTATTTTATTTTATTTTATTATTTTATTATTATTTTATTTTATTATTATTTTATTTTATTTTATTTTTTATTTTTTTTTATTTTTTATTTTATTTTATTTTATTATTTTATTTTATTTTATTTTATTTTATTTTATTTTATTTTATTTTATTTTATTTATTTTATTTTATTTTATTTTATTTTATTATTTTATTTTATTTTATTTTATTTTATTTTATTTTATTTTATTTTATTTTATTTTATTTTATTTTATTTTATTTTATTTTATTTTATTTTATTTTATTTATTTTATTTTATTTTATTTTATTTTATTTTATTTTATTTTATAAAATCCCTGAGTCCCTAGGGATTGGGCGGCATAGAAATCCACCAAAATAATAAAATTTTATTATTTTATTTTATTTTATTTTATTTTATTTTATTTATTTATTTTATTATTTTATTATTATTTTATTTTATTTTATTTTATTTTTTATTTTTTTATTTTTTTATTTTATTTTATTTTATTTTATTTTATTTTATTTTATTTTATTTTATTATTTTATTATTTTATTATTTTATTATTTTATTATTTTATTATTTTATTTTATTTTATTTTATTATTTTATTATTATTTTATTTTATTTTATTATTTTATTATTATTTTATTTTATTATTATTTTATTTTATTTTTTATTTTTTTATTTTATTTTATTTTATTTTATTTTATTTTATTTTATTTTATTTTATTTTATTTTATTTTATTTTATTTTATTTTATTTTATTTTATTTTATTTTATTATTTTATTTTTATTTTATTTTATTATTATTTTATTTTATTTTATTTTATTTTTTATTTTTTTATTTTTTATTTTTTATTATTTTATTTTATTTTATTATTATTTTATTTTATTTTATTTTATTTTATTTTATTTTATTTTATTTTATTTTATTTTATTTTATTTTATTTATTTTATTTTATTATTATTTTATTTTATTTTATTTTATTTTATTTTATTTTATTTTATTTTATTTTATTTTATTTTATTTATTTTATTTTATTTTATTTTATTTTATTTTATTTTATTTTATTTTATTTTATTTTATTTTATTATTTTATTTTATTTTATTTTATTATTTTATTTTATTTTATTTTATTATTTTATTTTATTTTATTTTATTTTATTTTATTTTATTTTATTTTATTTTATTTTATTTTATTTTATTTTATTTTATTTTATTTTATTTTATTTTATTTTATTTTATTTTATTTTATTTTATTTTATTTTATTTTATTTTATTTTATTTTATTTTATTTTTATGCCGCCCAACTCCCAATGGGAGTCTGGGCAGCTAACAGAATATGCAGATACAAAACAATAAAAAGCAGATAAAAACAATTTAAAAACACACGTATCCCCTTACATAGCCGGATCTAATCAATTATAATCCTGGGATCAATGGCTATATGTCTGCTGGAAGAGCCAGGTCTTGACTGCCTTATGGAAGACTGGTAGAGTGGGGGTGGTCCAGATGTCCGGGGATAGCCCTCCCCCATGGGCCCGCTAGCCAATATTGTTTGGCTGACGGGACCTGGAGGAGACAGACTCTATGGCAGGGGTGGCCATGGTGCATGTGCCAAATATGGCACATTGGGTGATTACAAGTGGTGCATTGCATCCTTGTGCCTATTTATTTTTTTTAAATAGGTGTCATAACTGAATCCATCTTAATATTTTCAACACCAAAGTGATCTCAGTTCAATTCATACAGCCTTCGGTAATGTTCAACTTCTCGGTGTCTGAAACTTAGAATGGAACTTGTGAGATGTTACTTTAGCCGGGTTTACAATCATACAAATATTTTTATCAGTGTTGCCATTGCACGTTCCTGCTCAAACGATCGCAAACACCACACACTAGCAACACATCATGTGTTTGAAGTCACGTGCGAATGAGCGGCGAGCGTTCAATATGGTCAGTCAATTCTGAGTGAGCCATCGTTGCATGGAGTTTGAAGCAGTGTTTTATTGAGTGTACTAACGTGGTTTTTGTATTGAGAGTGATTGAAAGACAGATTCAAGATTAAATATATATTATGTTTGTCAAATTTTGAAATGGCGTATATTAATTAATTGAATTGCGTGATTGAGTTATTCGTTTTCTTCCCTTAAGCAAAGCAGATCCTACCTCTATCCCTATTTTACAACCCCAAATGTGAAAGTAAGAAGGTAAAAAACATGCTTGAGTTGTATGGCACATCTGAACTCGACTGTGAAAAAATTGGTGCATGGTATGCTTAAGGTTGGCCACTACTGCTCTATGGGATTTCACCGGCTGATGGGAGTTGTGTGGCAGAAGAAACTACTGTAGCCTGGTGCTCCAATGGAGCTGTCGCACTTTGGAGGTGGCTAATGTTGTAGATAACACCTTATCCTTGAACATACTTTGCTCCCTCTCTCTCAATCTTGGTTAGTTTTATTTTATTTTAATTTTAATTTTAATTTTTTGTTTTAAAGTTTTTTATTATTTTTATTTTTTATCAAAATATCAAATCAATGCGTGAATAGTGTGGCACCCGAGTGTCATACATTCTAATACAAATAAAGCTAATCAAATTCATCATACTCCTTATATTCAATCTGCTTACATATTTCTAATTATAATGCATACTTATAATATGAGCCAGCTTAATGCATACTTATAATATGAGCCAGCAGTGTGCAGCAGCTGTCAAAAAGGCCAAGACAGTTCTAGGCTGCATTAACAGAGGTCAATCAACATCAAGTGAAGTGTTAATACCACTTTACAATGCCTTGGTAAGGCCACACTTGGAATACTGCATTCAGTTTTGGTCGTCACGATGCACAAAGGATGTTGAGACTCTAGAAAGAGTGCAGAGAAGAGCAACAAAGATGATTATGGGACTAGAGGCTAAAACATACAAATAACGGTTGCAGGAACTGGGTATGTCTAGTTTAATGAAAAGAAGGACTAGGGGAAACATGACAGCAGTGTTCCAATATCTCAGGGGTTGCCACAAAGAAGAGGGAGTCAAACTATTCTCCAAAGCACCTGAGTGTAGAACAAGAAGCAATGGGTGGAAACTAAGCAAGGAGAGAAGCAATCTAGAACTAAGGAGAAATTTCCTGACAGTTGGAACAATTAATCAGTGGAACAGCTCGCCTCCAGAAGTTGTGAATGCACCAACACTGGACGTTTTTAAGAAGATGTTGGATAACCATTTGTCTGAAGTGGTGTAGGGGGTTGGACTGGAAGACCTCCAAGGTCCCTTCCAACTCTGTTATTCTATTCTATTCTATTAATTTATAGTCTATCATTTTTCAATTATTCCACATTTTCTCTTTATTACTTTCATTTTGTAATATAAAAAAGCTATACTAATATTCCCCTTTTTCTTATTTCTATCACTTATTCTAGCTTTAATCATATCACCCTTTATTTTTTTAAAAAAGCTTTTCTTTTCTTTCTTTTCTAACTTCTAATCATGACACCTAGTTAAAAGAGGAAAAAGGAAAAGGATGAAGAGGGCGAGAAAAAAACAGTAACTGATAACAACAACAAAAAGAACATTCATCTATCATCCCTTGCCCGCTTCCATACTTTCTTTGCTATGCTTTACATAAAAAGTAGGAAAGAAGAAGAGTAAATCAAAACAACAATATAAAAATAAAAAGAATATCATTTATCATTGTCCCTTGCCCGCCTCAAAAATTTAATTGCTGTGCTTTTTTTTTTACTTGCCTCCCAAATTCCTCTCTTAAATCTACTTCTTGAATGTTTAATCTAGGTAATCCTCCCATCTCTACCCTCTTCCACTGCCTAGTTTCTAACATTTCTACCCAAATCCCTATCTTGCTTTCAGACCTCTCTTCTCACTCTGATATATTCTCACCCTGGTTTAATTCATCAGCCATTATTATTTCCACTGTTGTCTCCTCTTTGTCTTTGTCTTCCTCCTCCTTCTTTAATTTGGTTTGCCGGAAGAGAGGGAGACCAGTGGGGGAGGGGAGGGGATCTCTGGTACAAGGGGGAGCGGGAGTATTATGGTCATAACAGGTAGGTAGGTATGGCGGGAGCAGAGGGGTAGGCCGCTCTCGGGGAACGAGAACTCGCTGTCTCCAAGCGATTCCTTGTTCTGGCCCCTCAGCTTTGGTTCCATCTTGCTCAACCCGAGGTCCTGGTAACCAGGGATGTCAGGGCCCTGGGCTCAAGCTGCTGCTGTTGAATGCCAGGTCAATTACCAACAAGGCCCCCCTTGTACGGGATTTAATCCTGGAAGAGGGGGCGGACCTGGCATGTATCACTGAGACCTGGCTAGGCCAGGAGGGGGGGGTTCCCCTCTCCGAGATGTGCCCGGACGGGTTCTTAGTACAGCATCAGCCGCGACCCCAGGGAAGGGGTGGAGGAGTGGCGATTATAGCTCGCCAGAACCTTAATCCTCGAAGGAGCCCTGCCCCGGAGATTGTTGGGTGTGAGACGCTCCTTCTGAAGTTGGACTTAGGGGTCCAGGTGGGCCTTTTGTTAGCGTACCTGCCTCCTAGCTACGTTACAAAGGCCCTGCCTGTTCTGCTCGAGGCGGTAGCAGGGCTGGCGATTGAGTTCCCCAGGTTGATGGTGCTGGGGGACTTTAATTTGCCATCGCCCGGTGAAACCTCGGAGGCAGTCCAGGAGTTCATGGCTTCCATGACAACCATGAACCTGACCCAAGTAGTTCAGGGTCCGACTCATGAGGGAGGTCACACGCTTGACCTTGTGTTTCTCTCGGGGCAGTGGAGAGATGATCTGAGGCTGAGGGGTTTAGTCACAACACCCTTGTCGTGGTCAGATCATTTCCTTCTGAGGTTGGATTTCATGGCACCACTCCTCCACCGCAAGGAGGCGGGACCGACTAAGTGGTTCCGCCCCAGGCGCCTAATGGAATCTGAAGGATTTCAGAGGGAACTTGGGGAAATACCTGACTCCCTGGTACACGATTCATCTGAGGCTCTAGTTGCTGCTTGGAACCAGGCGGCAATGGGGGCCTTAGACCGGATTGCGCCTTTGCGGCCTCTCCGTGGCAGCGGATCCCGGAGGGCCCCTTGGTTTACTGAGGAGCTCCGGGAGATGAAGCGCCTAAAGAGACGCCTAGAGCGACGATGGAGAGCCAGTAAAGCTGAGTCTGACCGGACACTTTTAAGAACTTACATTAAGTCTTACTTAGTGGCGATAAGGGCGGCAAAATGCGCGTATTTTCCCGCTCTTATTGCGTCCGCCGACTCCCGCCCAGCCGCTCTGTTTAGGGTGACTCGCTCCCTCCTAGCCAAGGAGGGGGCTGAAGATCCCTTGCAGGGCAGAGCTGAGGAATTTTCCCAGTTTCTGGCGGATAAAGTCGTTCAGATTCGGACAGACCTGGACTCCATTTGGACAGGGCAAGCCGAGATGACAGGGGTGAGTCTTAGTCCTGTTATATGGGACGAGTTTGAACCTGTCACTCCTGAGGATGTGGACAAGGCCATAGGAGCGATGAGCGCCTCCACCTGTTTATTGGACCCGTGCCCCTCCTGGCTGGTTTCTGCCAGCAGGGAGGTGACACGCGGCTGGCTCCAGGCGGTTGTGATCGCTTCTTTGAGAGAGGGATCCATCCCACAGCCTTTAAAAGCTGCGGTGGTGAGGCCCCTCCTCAAGAAGCCTTCCCTGGACCCAGCGGATTTAAAGAACTTCCGTCCAGTCTCCAACTTACCCTTCTTGGGTAAGGTTGTTGAGAAGGTGGTGTCGCTCCAACTCCTGTGGCTATTGGAGGATACTGATTATCTGGATCCCTTTCAATCGGGTTTCAGGCGCGGCTACAGTACGGAGACTGCTTTGGTCGCGCTGATGAATGATCTCTGGCGAGCCCGGGATGGGGATCATTCCTCCATCCTGGTGCTACTTGACCTCTCAGCGGCTTTCGATACCATTGACCATGGTATCCTTCTGCGTCGTCTTGGGGAGATGGGAGTGGGAGGCACTGTTTTACAGTGGTTCTCCTCCTATCTCTCTGACAGGACGCAGTCAGTGTTGACAGGAGGACAGAGGTCGGCCCCTAGGCCCCTGGTTTGCGGGGTGCCACAGGGCTCGGTCCTCTCGCCCATCCTGTTTAACATTTACATGAAACCGCTGGGTGAGATCATCCGACGACATGGGGTGAGGTATCAGCAGTATGCTGACGATACCCAGTTATACATCTCCACCCCGTGTCAGTTCAGTGAAGCAGTTGATGTAATGTGCCGCTGCCTGGACGATGTGAGGGTCTGGATGGGAGTGAACAGACTCAGGCTCAACCCAGACAAGACTGAGTGGCTCTGGATATTGCCTCCCAAGGACTATGTCGACTGTCCCTCCTTGGTTCTCGGGGGAGAAAAATTGACTCCCTCAGAACAGGTTCGCAATTTGGGTGTCCTCCTAGATCCACAGCTAAAATTGGAGCAACATCTTTCAGCTGTGGCTAGGGGGACCTTTGCACAAATCCGTCTTGTGCACCAATTGCGACCTTACTTGGAGAGGGAGGCCTTGCTCACAGTCACTCATGCCCTTGTCACCTCACGGCTAGACTACTGTAACGCGCTCTACATGGGGCTACCCTCAAAGAGCATCCGGAGACTCCAGCTGGTACAGAATGCAGCTGCGCGTGCAGTAGTGGGTGTACCGAGATACACCCACGTAACACCTATCCTTCGCCAGCTGCATTGGCTACCAGTCAGCCTCCGGGTGCAATTTAAGGTGTTGGTCGCTACCTTTAAAGCCCTACATGGCTCAGGGCCAGGCTACCTGCGGGACCGCATCCTACCACATACCTCCCTAAGACCGGTTAGGTCCCACAGAGAGGGCCTCCTCCGGGTCCCGTCGGCCAAACAATGTCGGTTGGCGGGACCGCGGGGGAGGGCCTTCTCTGTGGGAGCCCCGTCCCTCTGGAACCAACTGCCACCAGAGATCCGGACCATCCCCACCCTACTGGCCTTCCGTAAAGCCTTAAAAACATGGCTCTTCCAGCAGATGGGGTGAATAGGAAAATCAGATTCCCCCTGAATGTTGTGTTTATAATGTCTTCTTTTTAATTATATTTTTAATTTAAATTAATGACGACTGTTTTTAAATGTACGCCTCTTATTCATGTTGTACGCCGCCCTGAGTCCCACGGGATTGGGCGGCCTATAAGAGCGTTTAAATAAATAAATAAATAAATAAATTTAATTTAATTTAATTCAATTCAATTCAATTTAAGATTGCTATTTGTTTTATTGTTTTATGGTGCATTTTGTTTTATTGTTTTATGATGCATTTTATTGTTTTATGGTTCATTTTGTTTTATTGTTTTATGGTGCATTTATGTCTGTAAGTTATACTAGAGTTGCCTCTGGTGAGATAGGTGGTATGCAAATTTAATGAATAAAATGAAATAAATAAACATTAGATAAATAAATAAACAAGGGTGAAGTTACAAACCAAATGCTGATGTTAGTTTACAAGCAACTTTTCCACCCTTTTCCTTTATTTTTCTTCTTTATTTTTTCTACCTTTTATAAACAACAATAAATAACAGCCCAGTGGAGATTGAAATATTATGCATTAATATTAAGTTTTCAGCTCAAGATAGAAACATTTATTACATTGCAAAATACATTCATTCATTTTGTCATGGTCTATCAATGCCATGTTTAGCTTTAAATATACAATTTAAACAATCTGAACTAACATTTCAGAAACCATAGTTAATATTAACCAGAATATTTTTTCCTTATCTGTAAAATTTTAAGTTATCTAAATTATTTATAGTTACAAGTGTCTTAATCCCACTGGACATGTAAAATATAATCTAGTATTTACATCCTTGCACTATTCTATAGTCTACTACTTACATCTTATAACAAAACAATATCTTTAAGATGTGAAAAACATTGCACTCATCAATTTCAAACATAAGATAAAAAGAAAGGGAAAATGCTTTATGAAACAATCTCAGCAAACAGAATGAAATATCATCCAAGGCTTATGAATAAGGAGAGAAGCAACCTAGAACTAAGAAGAAAGTTCCTGACGGTTAG
Organism: Diadophis punctatus similis; assembly: GCA_023053685.1. Taxonomy (NCBI): domain Eukaryota; kingdom Metazoa; phylum Chordata; class Lepidosauria; order Squamata; family Dipsadidae; genus Diadophis; species Diadophis punctatus. Next base: position 4,390,286 of record JALIGW010000046.1, read on the forward strand.
AACAATCAGTGGAACAACTTGCCTCCAGAAGTTGTGAATGCTCCAACACTGGAAGTTTTTAAGAGATTGGACAACCATTTGTCTAACATGGTATAGGGTTAGGGTTACTGTTAGCATTACTCTAATTCTATTCTATTCTATTCTATTCTATTCTATTCTATTCTATTCTATTCTATTCTATTCTATTCTATTCTATTCTTGACATCAATTAAACAAGCTAACAAAAACTAGACACTTGTCATGAATAAGGTAAATTATATGAGGAAAGCTAAGAAGCAATTCTCCAACACCATCTTCTTCAATAAGGACTACAATTGATGGTTTCCCAGTTTCTGGCCCAGTGTTTTACCTGCTGCACCAAAGTCAATTTCAAACATTCAGATTTGGGGCAGTGGATATTAGTGTGGATTTTTCTCTATATATTTTTAAATGGGTGTGAAGAATATTTGGAGGCTTGGCTGTTTTCTTTTCTGGTAGGGGAATTATAAAGTCTATGGCTACAGGACATGAAAACAAGAATTTGAAGAAGAGTTCACATTGGAACATTAAAAACTGATTTTGAGACAAAATTATCTTCTGATTAGCTATTCCCATTTATTCTGATTGGGGCTCAGAATAATTATCTAATTTTTTTTTTTAAGTGCAAGGAAGGTCTCTAGGTTCTGAAGTGAACTTGGAAGAAATAATCATAGCTACTGTGTCAGGCCTGCTCTAACTTGGACGTTTAGGAAAGGAAGACCCTTGACTCCAAATCTGAAGATTCCCATGCAAAGTCGATAATCATTTATAGTTACAAGTGTCTTAATCGCACTGGACATGTTAAATATAATCTAGTATTTACATCCTTACACTATTCTATAGTCTAGTATTTACATCTTTAAGATATGTAAAAAGTTGTACTCATCAATTTCAAACACAACAAAAAAGAAAGAAAAAATGCTTTATGAAATAATCTCAGCAAGCAGAATGAAATATCACCCAAGGCTTATGAATAAGGAGAGAAGCAACCTAGAACTAAGAAGAAAGTTCCTGACAGTAAGAACAATTGATCAGTGGAACAACTTGCCTCCAAGAAGTTGTGAATGCTCCAACACTGGAAGTTTTTAAGAAGAGATTGGAGAACCATTTATCTGAAATTGTATAGGGCAGGGCTCACCAACCTTTCGGACCTCAGGGACCACTCATAATTTTAAATTCCGCAGACCACTAACATGAATCCAGGGCACTGCTCGCTGAAGTGCCTGGACTCCCAGTGATGGAATGGGGTCCTTGAGGCACTTTGCTTGGCCGCCTGTTTCTGCAACCTTATACAATCAATTTGGACCCATTTCCCACAGAAAACAAAATACCGGGATCTTTCATATCTCTCTCTCTCATCTCTCTCTCTCTCTCTCGCATCTCTCTCTTTCTCTCGCATCTCTCTCTCTCTTTCTGTCTGTCTGTCTGTCTGTCTGTCTGTCTGTCTGTCTGTCTGTCTGTCTGTCTGTCTGTCTCTCTTTCTCTCTGTCTCTCTCTCTGTCTCTCTCTCATCTCTCTCCCCCCTCTCTCTTTGTCTCTCTCTCTCTCTGTGTCTGTATCTCTTTCTCTATCTTTCTGTCTCTCTGTCTCTGTCTCTTTCTCTCTCCCCCTCTCTCTTTGTCTGTCTCTCTCTCATCTCTCTCTCATGTCTTTCTCTCTCTCATCTCTCTCTCTGTATCTTTCTCTCTTTGTCTGTCTGTCTCTCTCTCTTTCTCTCTCATCTCTCTCCCCCTCTGTCTGTCTGTCTCTCTCTCTCTCATCTCTCTCTGTCTCTCTCTCCCCCCTCTCTTTTTTCCTTGCCAAACAAATTTCAAAATTATTTTGTTTATCTCTTTACAGAATGTTTTCTCTATTCTTATTGGTATTGTTGAAAATGAAACAATAAACGTGGCAATATATTCATCTTAATCAATGATATTCTTCATTCATCAATGATAAATGAAGATTCTTCCATTTTTCAATGTGTGTCTCAATTTGTTTCTTTAATCTTAAATAATTATCTTCCATAATTGTTACACATCTTACTGACAACCGAATTCCTAAATATCTTACTTTTTCTGCAATTTGTATATTTAATTTTTCAACTAATTCCCTCTTTTGTTTTTCAGTCATGTTTTTGACTAAAAGTTTTGTTTTGTCATTGTTGATTTTCAGTCCCGCAACTTCTTCATATTGTTCAATCTGTTGCATTAATTTTGATCCCATCTCTAATGGAGCTTCTAATATAAACAACAAATCATCTGCAAATGCTTGCAATTTATATTCCTCTTTTTAAATTTTCATTCCTTTTATGTCTTTATTTTGTCTTATATTTCTGGTTAAAACCTCCAAAGTCAAAACAAATAGTAATGGTGATAACAGGCATTCTTGTCTAGTTCCTTTCATAATGTCCACTTTTTCAGTCATATCACAATTTAGAATTATTTTAGCAGTTTGTTTACTGTAAATTGTTTTAATTACTCCAATAAATCTTTCCCCAAAGTTTAATTCTATATCTTGTTATTTCTATAGCTGTATTATAATAGCTGTGGTGGTGCAGTGGTTAGAATGCAGTACTACAGGCTAACTCACTGCTCACTCCGGGATTTCAATTCTGATGGGCTCAAGGTTGACTTGAACATTGGACGCTTTCTAACAAAATGAAATTCAATGGTGAAAAAAGTAAGGTTTTATATTTAGGCAAGAACAACAAAATGCACAGGTACAGTATATGTGGTACCTTGCTCAACAGTAGTAACTGTGAGAGGGATCTTGGAGTCCTAGTGGACAACCATTTAAATATGAGCCAGCAGTGTGCAGCAGCTGCCAAAAAAGCCAACACAGTTCTAGGCTGCATTAACAGAGGGATAAAATCAAGATCACGTGAAGTGTTAATACCACTTTATAATGCCTTGGTAAGGCCACACTTGGAATACTGCATTCAGTTTTGGTCGCCACGATGCAAAAAGGATGTTGAGACTCTAGAAAGAGTGCAGAGAAGAGCAACAAAGATGATTAGGGGACTGGAGACTAAAACATATGAAGAACGGTTGCAGGAACTGGGTATATCTAGTTTAATGAAAAGAAGGACTAGGGGAGACATGATAGCAGTGTTCCAATATTTCAGGGGCTGCCACAAAGTTGAGGGAGTCAAGCTATTCTCCAAAGCACCTGAAGGTAGAACATGAAGCAATGGGTGGAAACTAAACAAGGAGAGAAGCAACTTAGAACTAAGGAGAAATTTCCTGACAGTTGGAACAATTAATCAGTGGAACAGCTTGCCTCCAGAAGTTGTGAATGCTCCAACACTGGTTCGGTGGGTGTTGCTTGGTGGGCATGGTGTGGCTTGGTGGGCGTGGCTTGGTGGGCATGGGAGGGGAAGGATACTGCAAAATCCCAATTCCCTCCCCACTCTGGGGCCAGCCAGAGGTGGAACTACTCAAAATTTCCGCTACTGGTTCTCTGAACTACTCAAAATTTATGCTACCGGTTCTCCAGAACCTGTCAGAACCTGCTGGATTTCACCCCTGGTCCGAGGGTGATGTGATGACTTTTTGCAACCTTCTGACAACAAAGTCAATAGAGAAACCAGGTTCATTTAACAAGTGTGATACTAATTTCAGAACTGCAGTAATTCAAAGTTCATAAAATGGAGCAAAATTCACTTAACAACTGTCTCATTGAGCAACAGAAATGTTGGCCTCAATTGTGGTTGCACGTTGAGGACTACTTTTACTGTATATAGCTAGTCCTCACTTACAACCATTGGTAACCTTTGAAATGGTAACCTGTTCGAAGGTTACAAAGGCACCGAAAAAAGTAACTTATGACTGTTTTTCACACTTATGACCATTGCAGAATCCCAATGGTCATGTAATCAAAATCTGGATGCTTGGCAGCTGGTTCATATTTATGATGCATGATGTGATCATCTTTGGGACCTTCTGACAGGCAAAGTCATTGGGGAAGCCAGATTCACTTAACAACTGAATTACTTACTTAAGAACTGCAGTGGTTCATTTAACATCTGCAGTGGTGGGATTCAATTTTTTTTACTACCTGTTCTGTGGGCGTGGCTTAGTGGGCATGGTGTGGCTTGGTGGGTGTGGCTTGATGGGCATGGTAGGGGAAGGATACTGTAAAATCTCCATTCCCTCCAGGGGAAGGTTACTGCAAATCCCCATTTCCTCCCGATCAGCTGGGATTCGGGAGGCAGAGAATAGTTGGGGCAGGGCCAGTCAGAGGTGGTATTTACAGGTTCTCTGAACTACTAAACATTTCTGCTACCAGTTCTCCAGAACTGGTCAGAACCTGCTGGATACCACCTCTGCAGCTGTGGCAAGAAAGGTCGTAAAATAAGGCAAATCTCACTTAAAACTGTCTCGCTTCGCAACAGAAATTGTGGTCATAGTCAAGGACTTCCTATATGGACTCTTCTATTATGTCCACTGCTCAGAGTCACAACATGAGGAGCTGGGTTATAAAAATTGATAAATAAACAAAAGGGACATTACAAACCAAATACCAATTTACGTTTACAATTTTTTTCTTTTCCTTTTTCTTCCTTTTGCTTTATTTTGTCTCTGTCATTTGTAAGCAACAATAAATAAGAATTCAGTGGAGACCTCGGTGTTAAGTACTCAACTCAAGATAAAAAACATTTATTGAGTTACAAAATAAGTTCATACATTTTGCAGTTGTCTACAAAGCCACATTTAGCTTTAAATGTACAATTTAAACAACATTTTATTTGTTAGCATTCCAGAAACCACAGTTCATACTGACATTATTTTTTCCCCTTATCTTTAAAATTTTAAGTTATGTAAATCATCCTAGGGTTAACTTTTTATAATTACCGTATTTTTCGGAGTATAAGACGCACCGGAGTATAAGACGCACCTTAGTTTTGGGGGAGAAAACAAGGAAAAAAGGCCTCTGCCTAAGGTGACCAGACGTCCCGATTTTGGCGGGACAGACCCGCTTTTTCATCATTTGTCCCGCGTCCCGCCCGTCCTCTAAAAAGTCCCGATTTTTTGAAAGAATGCACGACTAGGGCATTCTTTCAAAAAATCGGCCTGAAAGGCAGCAGGCCTCTCAGCTCGGGCCGGCCGTGGGCAGCGTTGGCGGCGGGCGGGCGTCCCGCGTTGTTGACTCCTCTGGTGGTGGCTGGAAGCTGGGGGGAGGGGGAAGGGAGGCTGCTCCTCCTCTCCTTCCCCCGCCCCATCCCTAGCCCCGCCCTCGGAGGCGCCGTTGCTGTTGGGAGGGGTGAGGGACGAGGAGCCGTCGCCGATTTGAGTTTATGAGCGGCGCAAACAGCCCTTCCTCATCCCCCTCCCCTTTCTTCCCCCCGTCGCCTCGCTGCCGCCGTTGCCCTGGGGCCGGGCGGGCGACCGGGAGACCGCGGCGCTTGGATGCTTGCAGCAGGTAAGCTGCCGGCTGCCTCCTTTCCCCGTCTCCCGCCTCCCGTTCGTTGCTTGCCAGCCCAGCCGAAGGGAAGGCGGGAGGCGAGGAAAGGAAAGGCCTTTCGGGAGGCCTTTCCTCGCCTCCCGCCTTCCCTTCGGCCGGGCTGGCAAGCAACGAACGGGAGGCGGGAGACGGGGAAAGGAGGCAGCCGGCAGCTTACCTGTCGTGAGCTGCAGGCATCCAAGCGCCCTCCCGCCTCCCCCCCATATCCCCCCACCTCACCTGGACGCCGACATTTGCTGTTTTGCCCTCTGCGCATGCACAGCGTTCTGCGCATGCGCAGAGGGCAAAACAAATGGCGGCGCCCAGGCGGCCCCCCGTCCCGCTTAAAAATAAAAAAATCTGGTCACTTTGCCTCTGCCTCCAAGCAATTTGCCAAACAGCAAACAGCAAACAGTACAGATGATATACACTGTTTGCTGTGTATTTCTTTCCATGTGTGCCTGACCCATAGAAATGGCAAAGAATTGGAGAAATGTACATTTATGGCAGTATATTAATCCCAGAAAGTTTTCTTAAATGTAATCACACTAACTCCTCCCAATTATTTAAATAGATCTACTCCAAACATGACTAATCAGGGTTTCTCAGCTGCCTTCTTTTAATACTAATACTTATTACTAATACTTAATACTAAAACAGGACATTTCAGATTATATTTTTACATATCTTTAAAATTGATGTGGCTTTCTGGAAGTATTCTCTGTTATTTAAAAGAAGATACAATAGCACTGGGCCTCTTCAGAGCAAGCATTTATTTTAAAAAGCTTCTTCATTTTGTTAAGTTGTCTAGAACAATAATAAAGCAGTCTTTAAAAAATAAGTCTAATAATTTGAACACTCTACAAATATTTAACAAAATAACATATTAACAGAATCTGCTTTTACCTAGGATAGAACTCACAACCTCCTGATTGTGAGGCAAGAGCTCTAGCTCTGAGCCATAGCAGCTATAGCTTGCCTCCATTTGATTTCAGCAGCCTAATATTGCCAGCAGTTTATCTCCCAGCATTTTGTCTCATTCCAGCCACCGTAGTTAGTTTCATTTTACCATGTGGCTTGCAAGCCTCTCAGCTGTAGATTGGGAGGCAGTTTATCTCTTCTTGTGCTCTTCTTGTGCTTTGCCCTGTTTGCTGCAAAGAGGTAAATTGCTGGCAGGCAGAGGCCAAAGGGTGGGGGTGGCTGGGTGGGGCTGCATTCGGTGTATAAGATGCACCCAGGTTTTCACCCTCTTTTTGAGAGTAAAAAGGTGCGTCTTATACTCCGAAAAATACGGTACTACTGGATTGATGCCACTGTGCTGCTGTAATACAACTGAATATTTGCTTTTTATAAGAAGACAATATATTTAAGAAGTAAAAAATGCCACACTCATCAATATAAAAAAACCACTTTCCCCTACATTTTAGCTTAATTCCAATGATTATTATTGTTATTATTATTGCTAGATATTATTACTATTATTGATAGATGAGGTGGCTGTTGTTGTTGTTTGTTGTTGTTGTTGTTGTTGTTGTTGTTGTTCTTCTTCTTCTTCTTCTTCTTCTTCTTCTTCTTCTTCTTCTTCTTCTTCTTCTTCTTCTTCTTATTCTTATTCTTATTCTTATTATTATTATTATTATTATTATTATTATTATTATTATTATTATTATTCACAATTATATCACAGCGGCCAGTTGTTTCGCCGAATTTGGCATTAATTACTAGTTGAGCCCCACCCAGGTGCATAGGACGTCGTAATGTATTTTTGAAGTATCTGTGCGGAACCTAGCAGTGCGGCTTTCTGCATTTGACTGATGGTGATTTTGTCGATTTTTGAGCTGTTTTAAATGTAATTCCAGTGCTTTTGGGACAGCACCCAGTGTTCCAATCACCACTGGAATTACCACTGCTGGTTTGTGCCATAATCATTGAATTTCGACTTTTAAGTCCTGGCATTTTGCAATTTTTTCGTGTTCCTTTTCATCGACCTTGCTTATTATTATTATTTTGTCATCCTAATAAATCCAGCAAAATACTTAGGCCTTCTGAAACATTTTGGGGTTTGGCTGCTTGAAATGCATTGAAAGCAAGAAATAAAACACCGATATAAAACCACTGTTAGACCAGAGGTGGGTTCTTGCCGGTACGTTCTTACCTGTTGGTCGCCGCAGAACTGAAGAAGCCAGTGGCGTTCGTGGCACGGGGCTTCCTCTGCCTGCTTTCCCCGCCCACCTGGATGCCGCCATTTACATTCTTTTGCCCTCTGCGCAAGCAGAACACTTTGCACACGCGCAGAGGGCAAAAGAACGCAAATGGTGGCATCTAGGCGGGCGGGAGAAAGCAGGTGGGGGAAAGCCCCATGCCTCGAACACCACCGGCTTCTTCGGTTCTGCGGCGACCAACAGGTAAGAGCGTACTGGCAGGAATCCACCTCTGTGTTAGACCATATCTTTAAGGAAAATTTATAACTGCAGAATTCTCTCTCTCTCTCCCTCTCCCTCTCCCTCTCCCTATCTCTCCCTCTCCCTCTCTCATACACACACAAAGAGAAATTAACAAACAGCAGGTGAATGCAACAGTGAATTGATTTCTAATATCATTGCTTTTGCCATCTAGATAAATCCACAATAATCAAAATGAAAAACCAAGGGGGGGGGAACTTATTTTATGCAACAATCTCAGCAGGCAGAATGAGATGTCACCCAAGACTTCTGTATGAGAGTGATATCACAATTAAATAAGATGGTAAAGATAGGGCACTTATCATAAATAAGGGAAACTAAGAAGTAATTCTCCATCACAATTTTCTTCCAAATTCTTTATTCAATTCCCACAACAACATATCGGTGGAGGCTATCATGCTTCAAGGAAGACTATAATTGATTGTTTCCCAGTTTATAGCTGTCTATCTTGTCTACAACACCAACATCTCGGTCTCAAACATCCAGATTTTGGGCAGTGGATATTAGTGGGGATTTTCATCTATTTTTTAAAACATAATTCTGAAGAATATTAGGATGGTTGGTAGTTGTTTTTTCTCCATCAGATATGTTATGAAGCTTATGACTTCCAGGACACAAAGCCAATAAGTATGAGTAAAGTGCACATTGTAATATTAAGAACTGATTTTTAGACACACTAAACTTCTTGATTAGCTACTACCATTTTTATAATCATTGCTTTCATCATATATATCAAATTATTGTCCCAAACAGAAAAAAACACTATTGCCTGAAAGTAAACAATTTGGCTTTATTCAAGGGAGCTGAAATAAATAAGCCCTTTCATTTCTTTATTAGTTGCTCCTTCTTATTCAAATCAGGTCTCAGGATAATGATATAGCACTTGGGGGAAAAGATGCAGCCCAGTAATCCAGCCGCTGAGGCCAAAATGGAGAAGATCTCCACAGCAACCACATATTTCCCCTTGGTACTCAAATAAGTGGGAACAAATGACACCCAGACACTGCAAAAGACCAACATGCTGAAGGTGATGAATTTGGCTTCATTGAAGCTGTCAGGTAAATTCCTAGCCCTGAAGGCCACCGTGAAGGTGACAGTGGTCAAGAGCCCCATGAAGCCAAGCACTGTATAAAACATTGTGGTTGAACCTTCATTACATTCCAAGATAATTTCTTCAACCATGGAGTGGATGTCTGAATCTGGAAATGGGGGAGAAATTGCCAACCACACTACACAGATTGTGAATTGAGACACAAAGACAGATAGGACGATCGTGTTGGCCATCCTTCTGCCCACCCATTTCCTTATTTTGGAGCCTGGCTTGGTGGCCATGAAAGCAAGAACTACTATGGTTGTTTTACCCAAAATACAAGAAAGGGCAATAGAAAAAATGATGCCAAAAGCAGTTTGTCTCATGAGACATTTCACTTGATCAGGTTGCCCAATGAAGAGCAGAGTGCAAAGGAAGGAGAGCAGGAGAGCATTGAGAAGAATGAAGGTGAGGTTCCTGTTGTTGGCTTTGACAATGGGAGTGTCCTGGTGTTTAATGAAGATTCCCAGCACCATCGCTGAGATGACAGAAAAGGAGACGGCAATTGTTACCAAAGAAATACCCAATGGCTCTTGGAAAGCCAAATATGTTACAGTTTTTGGAAGACAATTATCTCGACCTTTGTTTGGATGTTGGTCCTCTGGACATGGGAAACAGTCACCTAAGTCTGGGGGAAAAGAACAAATAAAGCTGTTTCACAGAACCATTATAGGTTTTAACATACTAGATTTAATAAGTTCCAATGAGTTAATATTATTTTTCTCAAAATAATTTAAAATGAAATTCATTATATAATGCATTGTTCAGTGTCAATATTCTTTAAATTATATAACTAGCTCAAACTTTTATATGACACTTTTATTCTGCAGGTGGAAAAAGAGATGAAATAGCAGGAAACAATGTTGAATGGATTGAATTTGATAGACAATGACCTTACAGTCAAAAATATATAATAAAAAGCATTCTGGATTATTTATCAACAAGCACTGGTTACCTGCCAAATGTCTAGAAGTGATAAGAAGAAGAATTCAAATCTGAGAAATCTGTTGATCCTTAAGAGAGATTATGCTATTTAAAGTGAACTGGTTGATTGTACCATTAAATATTTCCCAAATATGGTGTTTCAAAAAGCAACTGGGCTTTCTTTGTTTTTCCTTGAAGACATTTTGCTTCTCATCCAAGAAACTTCTTCAGTTCTGAGTGAAGCAAGTCAGTCAGCATGAAGAAGCTTCTTGGATGAGAAGTAAAACGTCTTCAAGGAAAAAAGGAACTTCACTTGTCTTTTGAGAAAGGACTTTGGATGATTGAGAATCTCCATAGCCATTAAATATCTCTTTGAATTATAAACAAGTAATTCACATTTTTCATTACTCAACTATACAATGTATCAAGATTTTCAGCCACCATAATACTGTTGAAAAATTCAACTTTAATAAATTATATTTATTAAATTATAGATATATTCAATATATTCCTTCGCTTACCCATTTGGTCAGCTATCTTCCCTTCTGGACATTGTCTACAGTCATAGCAGCAGGATAATTTCCCTTCTATTTTTACCTTGCTGTAGCCATAAGGACATTTTTCATTACAGATGGAAAGAGGCAAAGTCTGTTCATAAAGAAAATCAGAATTCTTTCACATGAAGAACTTATAGGTTGGGAGTGCTCATTTCATCAGGTATATACAGTATACCCAAACTTTTCACATCCTCATCAAACCTTAGTGTCCCATTTCCCCCATTTTCTTTTGTTTTAAATTCATCAAAACAATTCTTTAATTCATTTCTCAAACATCAGCACCAAAAAAGGTATGAACGTCAACTCCTTGAATGCTGCAGCTGCCAAAAAAAAAAAAAAAAGCCAACGCAGTCCTTGGCTGCATTAACAAAGAGATAGAATCAAGATCATGTGAAGTGGGTTTTTTTCATTTTTTAAAATGTTTTATTATGTATAAAAAATTCCATTTCTAAATAAACAGTGTGTTGTCTGCGTACAAATAGTTTTGAGAAATAATAATCATAATATTTACAATAGTATTCATCAAATCGGTATTGGTCTCATAATAACAATAATAATTGCTTATCTGTTTTAATAAATCTACCTTATAAAATTAATCCTTCTCTTATATTTCCATATTCCCTATTCCATATTTCTAACTTCTGTTTTAATTGGCTACTCATTGATAAAATGAGTCCCATGTTAAGAAGTATTCAGTTTCTCCCTTTTCCTTTATTTTAAGTGTTAATCTATCCATTTCTGCATATTCTAATATTTTTTTAATTATGTTTTCCTCTGTAGGAATCTCTTCACTTTTCCATTATTGTGCAAATACAATTCTAGCTGCAGTTAGTACATCAAGTATGTATTCCCTTTTATTTTTTTATAAGGGTTAGGGTTAGGATTAGGGTTAGGGTTATATTTAGGGTTAGGTTATATTATATAACCGTTAAGGTTATATTTTTCCAGTAAGGTGCCTAACAAGAATATTTCTGATTTTAAGTCTATATGTCGCTTTATCATTTTTTCCAACCATGTATTTATTTTTGTCCAATTTTTTTTTTTTTTGCCTTTGGGCATCTCCACCACATAGAATAATACGGAAAAATGTTCTTGTGTCTAGTTGTCTTGATGTGCAGTGCTCTATAGTGTCGTTTTGAGGGTAGGAGTTGAAACAATTTATGTCCAGGATGCAAGGGTCTGTAAATATTTTCTCAGCCCTCTTTTTGACCTGTGCAGTATACAGGTCCTCAATACAAGGCAGGTTGGTAGTAATTGTTTTTTCTGCAGTTCTAATTATCCTCTGAAGTCTGTATCTGTCTTGTTGGGTTGCAGAACCAAACCAGACACTTATAGAGGTGCAGATGACAGACTCAATAATTCCTCTGTAGAACTGTATCAGAAGCTCCTTGCACAGTTTGAGCTTCCAGAGTTGGCGCAGAAAGAACATTCTTTGTTGTGCTTTTTGATGAGTTTTTTGATGTTAGGTGTCCATTTTAGGTCTTGAGATATGATAGAATCTAGAAATGTGAAGGTCTCTACTGTTGATACTGTGTTGTCTAGTATTGTAAGAGGTGGAATTAAAGGAGGGTTTCTCCTAAAGTCTACCACCATTTCTACAGTTTTGAGTGTGTTCAGTTCCAGATTGTTCCGATTGCACCACAAGGTTAGTTGTTCAACCTCTCATCTGTATGCAGATTCCTCATTGTCTCGAATGAGACCGATCACTGTTGTGTCATCTGCAAACTTCAGTAGTTTAACAGATGGATTGTTAGAGATGCAATTGAGGGTATATAGAGAGAAGATGAGAGAGCAAACAGCCCGGGGGGGGGGGGAGAACTAGGGGTGACATGATAGCAGTCTTCCAATATTTTAGGGCCTGCCACAAAGAAGAGGGGGTCAACCAATTCTCCAAAACACCTGAAGGCAGGATAAGAAGCAATGGATGGAAACTAATCAAGGAGAGGACCAACCTAGAAGTAAGGAGAAATTTCCTGAGAGTTAGAACAATTAATCGGTGGAACAGCTTGCCTCCAGAAATTCTGGGTCCTCCAACATGGGAAATTTTGAGGAAGAGATTGGACAACCATTTGTCTGAAATGGTGTAGGGTTTCCTGAGTAGGGGGAGTTGGACTAGAATACCTGCAAAGTTAATCTGTAATTTCCTCAACCAGCATGCTGAATTTGGGAGTTGAAATCCACACCTCATAAACTTGTTGGGCTGGAGAAACACTTGCTTAACTGTTCCTTTTTTTCCTAATGTAGTTAAAGACACCTGACTACTTCAGATTTCCTACTCAATTGTCCATTATATGGCCCAGCAAGGACTCAATTCATAGAAATATTGCTTCACAAAGATGATATACTAGTTCAAAACAAACAAACAAACAAACAAACAAACAAACAAACAAACAAACAAACAAACAAACAAAATTCTATTTCCTTCAGGGCCCAAATATACAGTATATGTATTCACTTGAACTGTTAAGTTTATAGTCAGGCTTCTCCAAAAAGGACATCTTATATACCACACATTGAGGTTGTATGTAAAAGTAATTAATTAACTTAGTTTCCTACTGTTGTCCATCTCTAGGATTCATTTCATTATATATCTTTGCATTCTGTTTTGCTTATGTCCCATTTTATCTTACTGTTTTATCTTACCTAATTTTATTGTATTTTAATATGTCTGATGCTCATTTTAATAATATAACCCACTGAGTAATTACCGTATTTTTCAGAGTATAAGACGCATCTTTTTACCCTCAAAAAGAGGGTGAAAATTTGGGTGCGTCTTATACACCAAATGTATCCCCACCCAGCCACCCCCACCCTTTGGCCTCTGCTTGCCAGCAATTTACCTCTTTGCAGCAAACAGGGCAAAGCCTTATTAGCACACTAAGAGATTACTTGCCTCCCGACCTACAGCTGACAAGCCACGTGGTAAAATGAAACTAACTACGGTGGCTGTAATGAGACAAAATGCTGGGAGATAAACTGCTGGCAATGTTACACTGCTGAAATTGCAAGGAAATAAGCTACAGCTGCTATAGCCTAGAGGTAGAGCTCTTGCCTCACAGTCAGGAGGTTGTGAGTTCTATCCTACGTAGAGGCAGATTCTGTTAATATGTTGTTTTGTTAAATGTTTGTAGAGTGTTCAAATTATTAGACTTATTTTTTAAAAACTGCTTTAACAAAATGACAAACTTAACAAAATGAAGAAGCTTTTTAAAATAAATTCTTGCTCTGAAGAGGGCCAGTGCTATTGTATCTTCTTTTAAATAGCAGAAAGCCTTCCAGAAAGCCACATCAATTTTAAAGATCTGTAAAAGTATAATCTGAAATGTCCTGTTTTAGTATTAAGTATTAGTATTAAAATAAGGCAGCTGAATTAAACCCTGACTTAGTCATGTTTGGAGTAGATCTATTTAAATCATTGGGAGGAGTTAGTGTGATTACATTTAAGAAAACTTTCTGGGATTAATATACTGCCATAATATACATTTCTCCAATTCTTTGCTATTTCTATGGGTCAAGCACACATGCACAGAAATACACAGCAAACAGTGTATATCATCTGTGCTGTTTGCTGTTTGCTGTTTGGCAAATTGTTGGGAGGCAGAGGCCTTTTTTCCTTGTTTTCTTCCCCCAAAACTAAGGTGCGTCTTATACTTCGGTGCGTCTTATACTCCGAAAAATACGATAGTAGAGATTAGTACTGTGCCGTGTACTGGAATGATGTTGCACTGGAACTAAATAAATGCTGTAGGCATTTAGACTTTAACCACCTATATATACTTTAGTAGTTTATGTTCATATACATCAAACCAAAAAAATGAAGTTGTTAAATCCAAGTTTGATTGTGATTGAGATTTAATTATTTACTTCTGTGGCTCAATGAATACATGATTTGGAAAAATGTGAAAAATGGAACACACCTGGTTAAATATGAGAGGCCAAACAGCATCTTTGGCAGAAATGGTGAGGAGCTTTTCTGGGGGAGCCATGGGGTCGATCTTTCCAATTTGGACTTTTAGAAAGGACTTCTTTGGAAATGTGACCCAATTGAAAACATCAAACCCAGTTTCAAATTCCCCATTGGGGCCAAAGGAAACCTGTTCTCCAGCACTGTTGTTAAAAGAGAGTTGCTGCAAAAAATGATGGAGCTGAATATGGAAAAAAAGAAAAAATATAAACATTAAATGGATTCCTTGAAAAGGAATTGTAAAGATACTTTACATAGCATTTCATACATAAAATAAAGTTTTTATGTATGTTAGGGTTTTTTTAAAAAAACTTTTTCAATAGCTTAAGTTTATTTTCAAATTGCATCCAACTTTGCATAAATGACATTTATTGTTTAGATTATTCAGATAATATTTGAAAAATAATAATAGGTTTTAATTTTTTTAGTTTTTGCATAAGAGAATACCATGAACATTCAAAACTATCTGTAAAGGTAGGGAGGAGGGAGGTGAACAGTTATGAAGTATGAAATATAAATAAATAAAGACAGTTTCAAAAGGAAAGGAGAAAAGAAACCCTATAAGCCAACATTTTTTACATGATTACATGATTTTACATGATTTCTGACTTGGATTAGTAAACATTACCTGCCATGGTGATTGAAGGAAGTACTGCCACCTCCTCTTATCAATTTTTCGACTCTCTGTGAGTTTGGAGGCATGCAAGGCCCTCAGAGCATGTGCCACAGCATAGACTGCATTGTATATACTATAACTATGTCCACCCATGGTGGTCTCAAAGACAGAATTAGGAAGAGTCTCTAGCTTCTCTTCTCCAGTACAGATCCTGTCAGCATTCCCATCTGTAATATCGCTGGAGAATGAGCATTCAAATGCATTACTCCAGAAATCCTTAATAAAACCATCTCCTTTTTCTGTATTTGGGTATCTCTTCTGCATAAATTGTTGGAATCCTGTTAGCTCCTTTGAGTGAAGTGCAAAGGAAACTGCACCATGGAGAAAATCAATAGGCAACTGTCTTTGTATCAGAATAGATGTGAATTCCATCTGGGCTGTCATGATCCAGACCTTGACTTTTTTGTCCTGTGGGATATCGTCAGAATCTAAACCATAGATCATTATTCTCATAGTCACTATGCTTGTAACTTCAGCATTCAAGATCACTGCAATGACTGTACTTCTCACGATCACTTTGTATATTTTATCTGCCTTTTCCACCATTTTAGCAGCTTCACTACCATACATCATCAGGGGTAGACATTCTATAAAGTCAAAACAGATTCCCCTCTCAGAAAACATGGAAAGACTCTTTTGAACAAACCTCTCCTTATCTTCCTCATATCGAGAAATCAACCCAACCCAGGTCCATCCAAAATGCAACAGTAAGTGCAGTATTCCTTTAAGTTGGTGGATTTCATTAGGGAACATCCATTTAACATAAAGGGATGCTTTATCATTATTCATCAAAGGAGCTGATCCATATGTGATCTAAGTGGGGGAAAGATCAAAGAACATTGGATAAAAGGAAGTTTTCTAGAAAAAATAAAGGAACAATGTATTCATGTTTATTTAATAGAATATCTGGGTTTGAGTGGTAGAAAGAAGCTTCCTAAAATCTACAACATCACATCTGCAAATTTACTACTGTTCATCAAGCAAAAGGGACAACCCTTTGATGATAGTCTTCATATCTCATAAATTTCTCGTCCTTAAATGAAAAATATTTCTTGCTTCTGGATTCTTTCTCTGAAGAGTTATGATGAATACACAATTTATGAAAATAGTAAACAGTTCATGAACTTTCCATTTTCCTCCTTATTTTTTCTCACCTGTGGAAATTTGTAGTTGTATAAAGTGGTTGCCATGTTGAGACAGGTTTTAGTACAGGGTCCTCCGATGACAGCTACCGTATTGGTCTGGTCATTACATTTGTAGTTGGGGATAAATGTATCTTTTGTAGATAGAAATTCCATTGCTAAAAGATAAGTTGTAAATTCTTCATGATTGTCAGAAGCAACATGAAAACCAAGGCTAACATTAGGTAAAAGCCCATTTTCATTGATCTCCTTTACAGCAAATGCCAGAGCCAAAGTATGCTGGTAATTATGAGTGAGGAACCTTAAGTGAAAGTTATAAGCTATGTCAATATATTTGTGCTTCAGATTCAGACCCTTGATATTATACATTTTGGTATATATTTATAAACAGAGACATCTGGAATTGGGGTTTTTAGCAAACAGTAGCTCTAGATTGTATGGATAGCGAATCATTGATGTGGAGGAGAGTAAGCTATCTTCGAACTGAGAAAATATTTCTGGCCTCCTTTATTATACAATATACAAAAAATATTTTTTATTTTAGATTCTACTTCTGGAAAATTGTCAAATTCATAGTAAGATTAACTTAGATATTAAGATATGGGGGAAAGTCAGTTCCATTCTTCTGCACTAGACTAAGATAGAAAAAGGTTCTTAAATGCACTTGAGGGTTTCCCCACTTCATTTCTGGTTGAGAGGAACTGGGAAGAATATCAGGATTAACCTGTGGGCATGTCCAACATCAAGCTTTTTACTTTCAGCAGAAAGCTGAAATAATTTTTTCTCAATGTAAGCTGCATTTGGATAAGCCAATTTTCTTGGAGTTCTGGAATTAAGAATGGCTAAATATTCCCAGTGGAATTGGCATACTGACCCATTAGCATCCAATATGTTTCAGCAGAAAAATGGAAGCAAGATAATAATGCACAGGTGGCAATAAGGGAAAGAAGAGGAGGAACAGGAGGAGGAGGAAGAGAAGGATACTTACAGGTACTGATCAAACACTTCACAAGAAGGAAGGCTTTGAAAAGTGATTTCATTTGAAAGAAAGAAGACTTGATAAATAATTGCAGCAATGATTAAGTCCCCAGATTGATAATACTTGTGAGGAACTGGAAGAGGACTACTGATTCTACAGTTGCCAATGGGAGAAATTGACATCATGTTAGGGGAAAAAAGTAAAACCAAGGTCATGTATATAACCAACTCACTATAATATATGGTAATTGTAGACATTCAAGAGTAGCTCCTATGTTACCATTCAACTGAGGAGGTTAGTTGGCCACTCACTAACATTGTCTAAAGTATCACAGATAAAACACAAATCCTTCCTTTTCTCCCTACACACAGTTCTGTATTTCTGAGCAGATATTAAAAGAATGCAATATCTTAATCCGGGCTCATAAATTTCTCAGTGTCTGCTAAACTTCCCTTGACACCTTGAGTAGAAGGGACAATTACTATACTTAATTAATAATCAGTACTATTACTTGCAAATAGTACTGTGTTTCAAAAATATCAGAAGGATACTTATTTATGGTGTCTCAGTAGACAGAGTGCTATGAACTTTTGAAAGTAATACATAAAGTACAAAATTAGGCATGAAGGAATCATATACATAGAAGAAGAAAACAAAACACAGAGAAAAATAGAGATATATCTGCTGAGGTCATATTGATTTCCTCTTGCCTTAATTCAGGATCTCTCTTGAAAAGTAATATTATAACAATTACATAAGTTCTAGAAGGACATTATCCTGAAAGTATAGCAAGATAGTCAATATAAAAGAGTTCAGCAATGTGGGTTGAACCTGTAGCTTGCTATAATTCTTTCCTCTCTAAAAGATACAGTGGTACTTAATTTTTTGTGAACCCATTTAAATTTTCAATATTTTTGAATAAATATGATGTACAACATTACCTGTTCTCTTCACAAATCCTAAAAATAAAGAGAATCCAATCAAACACATGGTTCAAAAATATTATCCTTATTAATTGCTTTATTATTAAACAAAATGATCCAAGTCACCTATTTTTGTGTTGAAAATGTACATGAACCATTTTTGTGAAGCAACAGTTTGTATGTATGGCAACAGTTTCCTTTCAAGTTTGATATGCCCTCCCCCACCTGCAGTAACTCAAAGGTTTGAGCATCAACTTGAATGATTGTCATGTTAAAATGTTCTGCATGAAATCTAATTGTTATTATTTGGTCACTGATTGCATTGTAGACAAGAACTCTTTCTAGAACAGCGGTCACCAACTGATGGTCCATGAACCACTGGTGGTCTGCGATAAAATTTTGGTGGTCCACAGAAAAATTATTTGCATTTTTTAATTTGCACTAAATCAGGGGTCCTCAAACTACAGTCCGTGCGACAGATACGTGCAATGAACACTTGTGTTGCTGCAAAGAGTCTCCCCCTTCGGGCTCTTTTTGGGTGGATCAGAGGCGGACAGAAATTCCGACTTGGAGTCTGCTTCGGCCTCCTGGTGCAGGGCTTTGGGCAAAGGCTGGAGGGAAGTGCTGCTGGTGGCAAAGAGCCAGAAGGACTGTTCGAGTGGGACTGCATCATGACCTTGAACTGGCTGACCATCTCAGCCCACTGAGCCTCCAGGCACTGGTACCTAGCCTTCCACTCCTGCAGGTCTTCCCTCTGCTTGGAAAACCTATGCTCGTAGTCCTCAGTAAGGTTCTTCTGCTGAGCCTCCTTCTCAGCCAGATCCAATTTGAACTGATCCAGCTGTTTTGCCAACTCTTTCTCATGGTGGCTGCTTAGCTCCAACAACTGTTTCCTATTGGGGCCCTAAAGAGCCTGGGCAGGCAGGTGAGGTGTGGCTGGAAGGGGAGGGGTGAGTAGAGGCTGGCGAGGCACCCCTCGATGTGAGTGGCATTGAGTTGGCCACGCCCACCCAGTCACATGACCACCTAGCCACGCCCACCCAGCAGGTCATTAGGCAGATCATATTAGTGGTCCGCGAGATTTAAAATTATTAATTTAGTGGTCCCTGAGGTCCGAAAAGTTGGGGAGCCCCATTCTAGAGGACTGTGAACATTCCTGAGGAAAAGCAACCCACATAGTGTTATGTTTAAAAAGAATAAAAAAGGGGTGCTAGATTAATCTGACTGTAGAATTTACTATCGATATGAATGAGGGTTATTGCAATCAGCAATAGTGAAAGTATTTTGAGTAGAAAAGAGAAAGAGAAAGAGAGAGAGAGAGAGAGAGAGAGAGAGAGAGAGAGAGAGAGAGAGAGAGAGAGAGAGAGAGAGAAAGAAAGAAAGAAAGAAAGAAAGAAAGAAAGAAAGAAAGAAAGAAAGAAAGAAAGAAAGAAAAAGAAAGAAAGAAAGAAAGAAAGAAAGGAGGGAGGGAGGAGGGAAGGAGGGAGGGAGGGAGGATAAATGAATCAATAATAAATATATTAATGTTATTTTATTGCATGATAAAATTGATACATATCTTTAAAGAAATAGTGACAACACAACAATGGCAAAAGTAACACCATGTCTTCACAACAGAATTTTAAACACATTCAAGAGCGGATGATTTCTTAGTATGCTTCATGGTTGGAGTAAAAACCAGGGTTATCTCTTGTCTTTCCTTCCTATCTACTTACTGTTACTTCTATAATATATTAGAGAGAGGTCAGGCAGAAGAGGTATGTTACTGATTCTGTAACCCCTAAGCCTGGGCATTTTGTTAGGTGGAATCTAGCAGGAAATCATTTTCTGCCCAGGTCTTATCTTGGGTATCATTACTGCTCTCAAGGTGTGGCTGGCCCCAACCACAGTCCTTCTGGAAGACCCTTAAAAGATCGGAATGTTAAATATCCTGGGAATCATATCTTAGAGCGGAGCTGCTACATCATATGACATGAAATAACATGACCTGCCATGACATGTCAATTGACAGTCAATATGACAGTCAATTGAAGTGCACTGTCTGTTATCCTGCTTTGTCGTTTTGTTTCTATCTTTCTAATTCAATTTGGTTTTATTTTAATGTATTTTTTTAAAAAAATGCATGTGCACTGTTCTATTATGCACATTGTGCAGGCTGCTACATGAAGTGTTGGGTTATAAAAATGGGTTATAAAAACAGAAAGAAAAATAAAATAAATGCATTAAATAAATTAAATTAAATTAAATTAAATTAAATTAAATTAAATTAAATTAAATTAAATTAAATTAAATTAAATTAAATTAAATTAAATTAAATTAAATTAAATTAAATTAAATTAAATTAAATTCAAAATATACAGGGTGTTTCAAACCTTTTGGTTTTTGCCCCTTTGACAAGCAGGAAGCAAAACACAGACACTGAAGCAATGTGAAGTCAGTATCATTAAACCAAATATATAACTACAGAATTCTCTCTGTCTCTTCCTCTGTCTCCCTCCCATTCGCAGACATACATACAGACAGACCAGACAGACACAGAAAGAGAGAGAAATTAACATACAAAGAAATAAATATAACAATGAATTGGATTTTTATAATCATTGCATTCATCATATATATCAAATTATTCTCCCAAACTGAGAAAAAAAAACCTATTGCCTGAAAGTAAACAATGGGGCTTCATTCAAGGGATCTGGAATAAATAAGCCCTTTCATTTCTTTATTAGTTGCTCCTTCTTATTCAAATCAGGTCTCAGAATAATGATATAGCACTTGGGGGAAAAGATGCAGCCCAGTAATCCAGCCGCTGAGGCCAAAATGGAGAAGATCTCAACAGCAACCACATATTTCCCCTTGGTACTCAAATAAGTGGGAACAAATGACACCCAGACACTGCAAAAGACCAACATGCTGAAGGTGATGAATTTGGCTTCATTGAAGCTGTCAGGTAAATTCCTAGCCAAGAAGGCCACCATGAAGGTGACAGCGGTCAAGAGCCCCATGAAGCCAAGCACTGTATAAAACATTGTGGTTGAACCTTCATTACATTCCAAGATAATTTCTTCAACCATGGAGTGGATGTCTGAATCTGGAAATGGAGGAGAAATTGCCAACCACACTGCACAGATTGTGAACTGAGCCATGAAGACAGATAGGACGATCGTGTTGGCCATCCTTCTGCCCACCCATTTCCTTATTTTGGAGCCTGGCTTGGTGGCCATGAAAGCAAGAACTACTATGGTTGTTTTACCCAAAATACAAGAAAGGGCAATAGAGAAAGTGATGCCAAAAGCAGTTTGTCTCATGAGACATTTCACTTGATCAGGTTGCCCAATGAAGAGCAGAGTGCAAAGGAAGGAGAGCAGGAGAGCATTGAGAAGAATGAAGGTGAGGTTTCTGTTGTTGGCTTTGACAATGGGAGTGTCCTGGTGTTTAATGAAGATTCCCAGAACCATCGCTGAGATGACAGAAAAGGAGACGGCAATTGTTACCAAAGAAATACCCAACGGCTCTTGGAAAGTCAAATATGTTACAGTTTTTGGAAGACAATTATCTCGACCTTTGTTTGGATGTTGGTCCTCTGGACATGGGAAACAGTCACCTAAGTCTGGGGGAAAAGAACAAATAAAGCTGTTTCACAGAACCATTATAGGTTTTAAGCCTGAAAAAGTAATAACATACTAGATTTAATAAGATCCTATCAATTCATATTATTTTTCTCAAAAAAATTAAAATGAAATTCATTATATAATGTATAGTTCAATGTCAATATTCTTTCAGTTATGCAGTTATATCAAAACTTTTATATGACACTTTTACTCTGCAGATGGAATAGGAAGGAAAAAGAGTTGAAATAGCGGGAAAAAGTGTTGAATGGATTGAATTTGATAGACAATAACCTTACAGTCAAAAATATATAATAAAAAGCATTCTGGATTGTTTACTAACAAGCACTGGTTACCTGCCAAATGTCTAGAAGGGATAAGAAGAAGAATCCAAATCTGAGAAATCTATTGATCATTAAGAGAGATTATGCTATTTAAAGTGAACTGGTTGATTGTACCATGAAATATTTCCCAAAAGAGCTGTTTCCAAAAACAACTGGGCTTTCTTTGTTTTTCCTTGAAGACATTTTGCTTCTCATCCAAGAAACTTCTTCAGTTCTGAGTGAAGCAAGTCACTCAGCATGAAGAAGCTGCTTGGATGAGAAGTAAAACGTCTTCAAGGAAAAAAGGAACTTCACTTGTCTTTTGAGAAAGCAACCTTGGGACAAAAAGGACTTTGGATGATTGAGAATCTCCATAGCCATTAAATATCTCTTTGAATTATAAACAAGTAATTCACATTTTTCATTACTCAACTATACAGTGTATCAAGAATTTCAGTCACCATAATACTGTTGAAAAATTCAACCCGAATTATATTTATTAAATTATAGATATCTTCAATATATTCCTTCGCTTACCCATTTGGTCAGCTATCTTCCCTTCTGGACACTGTCTACAGTCATAGCAGCAGGATAATTTCCCTTCTATTTTTACCTTGCTGTAGCCAAAAGGACATTTTTCATTACAGATGGAAAGAGGCAAAGTCTGTTCATAAAGAAAATCAGAATTCTTTCACATGAAGAACTCATAGGTTGGGAGTGCTCATTTCATCAGGTATATATACCCAAACTTTTCACATCCTCATCAAACCTTAGTGTCCCATTTCCCCCATTTTCTTTTGTTTTAAATTCACCAAAACAATTCTTTAATTCATTTCTCAAACATCAGCAACCAAAAGAGGTATGAACGTCAATTCCCTGAATTCTGCAGCTGCCAAAAAAATTCAACGCAGTCCTTGGCTGCATTAACAAAGGGACAGAATCAAGATCATGTGAAGTGGTTTTTTCCCCATTTTTTAAAAATGTTTTATTACATATAAAAATTCCATTTCTAAATAAACAGTGTGTTGTCTGCGTACAAATAGTTTTGAGAAATAATAATCATAATATTTACAATAGTATTCATCACATTGATATTGGTCTCATAATAACAATAATAATTGCTTATCTGTTTTAATAAATCTTCCTTAAAAAATTAATCCTTCTCTTATATTTCCATATTCCCTATTCCATATTTCTAACTTCTGTTTTAATTGGCTACTCATTGATAAAATGAGTCCCATGTTAAGAAGTATTTAGTTTCTCCCCCTTTCCTTTATTTTAAGTGTTAATTTATCCATTTCTGCATATTCTAATATTTTTTAATTACTTTTTCCTCTGTAGGAATCTCTTCACTTTTCCATCATTGTGCAAATACAATTCTCACTGCAGTTAGTACATCAAGTATGTATTCCCTTTTATTTTTTTATAAGGGTTAGGGTTAGTATTAGGGTTAGGATTATATTTAGGGTTAGGTTATATTATATAACCGTTAGGGTTATATTTTTCCAGTAAGATGCCTAACAAAAATATTTCTGGTTTTAAGTCTATATGTCACTTTATCATTTTTTCCAGCCATGTATTTATTTCTGTCCAATGTTTTTTTTTTGCCTTTGTCATCTCCACCACATATGATAATACGGAAAAATGTTCTTGTGTCTAGTTGTCTTGATGTGCAGTGCTCTATAGTGTCGTTTTGAGGGTAGGAGTTGAAACAATTTATGTACAGGATGTGAGGGGTCTGTAAATATTTTCACAGCCCTCTTTTTGACTTGTGCAGTATACAGGTCTTCAATTGAAGGCAGGTTGGTAGTAATTGTTTTTTCTCCAGTTCTAATTATCCTCTGAAGTCTGTGTCTGTCTTGTTGGGTTGCAGAACCAAACCAGGCACTTATAGAGGTGCAGATGACAGACTCAATAATTTCTCTGGAGAACTGTATCAGCAGCTCCTTTGGCAGTTTGAGCTTCCAGATTTGGCGCAGAAAGAACATTCTTTGTTGTGCTTTTTTGGTGAGGTTTTGATGAGGTTATTGTAAGAGGTGGAAGTAAAGGAGGGTTTCTCCTGAAGTCTACCACCATTTCTAAGGTTTTGAGTGTGTTCAGTTCCAGATTGTTTCTGTCGCACCACAAGGTTAGTTGTTCAACCTCTTGTCTGTATGCAGATTCCTCATTGTCTCGAATGAGACCGATCACTGTTGTGTAATCTGCGAATTTCAGTCATTTAACAGATGGAATGTTAGAGATGCAATTGATGGTATATAGAGAGAAGTGGAGAGAGCACACAGCCCGGGGGGGGGGGAGAACTAGGAGTGACATAATAGCAGTCTTCCAATATTTAGGGCCTGCCACAAGAAAAGGGGGTCAACCAATTCTCCAAAACACCTGAAGGCAGGATAAGAAGCAATGGATGGAAACTAATCAAGGAGAGGACCAACCTAGAAGTAAGGAGAAATTTCCTGAGAGTTAAAACAATTAATCGGTGGAACAGCTTGCCTCCAGAAATTCTGGGTCCTCCAACATGGGGAGATTTTGAAGAAGAGATTGGACAACCATTTGTCTGAAATGGTGTAGGGTTTCCTGAGTAGGGGGAGTTGGACTAGAATACCTGCAACGTTAATCTGTTATTTCCCCAACCAGCATGCTGAATTTGGGAGTTGAAATCCACACCTCATAAACTTGTTGGGTTGGAGAAACACTTGCTTAACTGTTCCTTTTTTTCTAATGTAGTTAAAGACACCTGACTACTTCAGATGTCCTACTCAATTTTCCATTATATGGCTCAGCAAGAGCTCAATACATAGAAATATTGCTTCACAAAAATTATATACTAATTCACAAACAAACAAACAAACAAACAAAAAAGCAAACATAATTCTATTTCCTTCAGGGCCCAAATATACAATATATGTAGTCACTTGAACTGTTAAGTTTACAGTCAGGCTTTTCGAAAAAGGACATTTTATATACCACACATTGAGGTTGTATGTAAAAGTAATTAATTAACTTAGTTTCCTACTGTTGTCCATCTCTAGGATTCATTTCATTATATATCTTTGCATTCTGTTTTGCCTTGTCCCATTTTATCTTACTGTTTTATTAGTACAAAGTACAAAAAATTTTAAATTCCCCCCCTTCTCCCCCCCCTCACTCCCCTTCCCCGACTTCCCAGAAAGAACACAGGATATAATCTTCAAATAACCATAAACTAAAATATGCTAACAAAACATAAATTCTATTATATATGTATACACTTTTTTCTCCCCTAAAAGAAAAAGAAAACTCCACTTTATCTAAAATCTATTAAACCATTCTCCATAGTGGGTGGAGCTAGCCGCCAAGATTGGGTATTGGGACAGCGTTCTAGCCAATTATGACTGAGTCTGGAAAAGTATAAAAGGTGGCTCTAGGCCTAGATTCCCCCACTTTTGACTCAGTCACAGCCATTGACTAAGTGCCTTTTTCATCATCTATCTTCCATTAATAATTGTAAGTTTTTGGTTCTATTCAGAATTATTATTATTATTATTATTATTTTATCCTTTCCCTTTCGAGCTCCTGAGGCCCCCCTTTTCTATATGGCTATACCTGGGTGAAGCAGTTGGCCGCAAGTCTGA
Organism: Diadophis punctatus similis; assembly: GCA_023053685.1. Taxonomy (NCBI): domain Eukaryota; kingdom Metazoa; phylum Chordata; class Lepidosauria; order Squamata; family Dipsadidae; genus Diadophis; species Diadophis punctatus. The sequence continues at coordinate 4,415,984 of JALIGW010000046.1, forward strand.
CTGCTGCTCGCCCCTCCAGCCGAAGGCTCAGCAAGATTTTTGTTTTTTCTTTTTCTCCATACATTAATTTCCGGCTGTGGAGGGAGTGGGAAAGGGCCCCCTTATCACCACAGGGGCAGCGGTGACCTCACCGCACATCTGGGCGTGGAGCGAGGCTTGTATTTTTCTTTTTCTGTCTCCTTGCCAGACACCAAGGGCCAACCTGACAGGTGAAGGCCTCTAACGTTGGTTTTCACAGCTGCTAGCCTGCCTGGGAGAGCCAAGGGGCCGAGGGGCAGAGCATGCTGCCAGATTAAATTTTTGGGTGCCTTGGCATCTGGCCGGTCCAGCACAAGCGGTCCGAGCCACTAACGAGCCTTCTGATCCCCAGCTGACTCTCAAAGATAAAGGGATCGGAAGCGCCGAAGACCTCGCTCGCAGCCAGGCCGGATTTGCGCAAGCCATCCGGACCGTTTTTGATGCTGCCTATAAACAGCTGTTTCGGCCTTGGCTGGGTTCGCGCAAGCCGCCCACGCCACATTTAACTCGCTTGCAGATTGGCCGGATTCGCGCAAGCCATCCGGACCGTTTTTGATGCTGCCTATAAACAGCTGATTGTAACCTTGGCCAGACTTGCGCAAGCGATCAATGCCTCAAATAGCCTCTAAACACCAGCTGCTGTGCCCGAGAAGCTGACAGACAATTTGGCCAGACTTGCGCAAGCGGTCACGCCCAGCCAAGCCTCCAAACGTCAGCTGGAGACCTTCAAAGAGCTGAAAGCAATATTTTTGCTGGTTCCTTTTTTTGCTCCCTGTCTTGTGCCTGCTTGCAGAGGAAGCTGGCAATCTGGGTGCTGCTTGCTGAGGGCTTGTTCCCTCTTTTTTTGCTTGAAATTTCAGAAATCAGTCAGTCTCCTCCAGGGGACTCAGAAACTGACAGTTAGTGGCTAGGCCTTAGCAGACTCCATTCTCCTCGGCTGGAACTAATTGCCTCAGGAGACAGTCAGCCATTTTAGGAGTGCCTCGTGGGTGGCCGCCATTTTGAATTACACAGGACCGCCCACTTCAAAAAAAATTCTCCTTTCTTTTGAGGCCTCCTTTATTTAACTTGCCTTCTGTGCAATGGCTGACAAGAGCCAGCAATCTGGCAAGGCTCCTTTGATCCAAGGCCCTGTCGATACCTGTCTCTAGTGCCTGGGCCGTCTGCTTCCATTTGAGCTCCTCTGCATTGCTCGGCTTGTCTTCAGCCTGGTAAGTGTGCAGGCAGTCTTTGAGAGTGCCGGTGGCCATCTTGAAGTCTCCCACAGGGTGGCAGCCATTTTGATTGCCCTCAGAATTGAAGGCACTAAGGGCGTGGCCTTTTTGTTTCAAATACCAAAAGTGGGCAGAGACCATATTGAAGCCACATCAAGGGCGGTGGGCATTTTGGATGCCCTTTCTTGCCGGTGGCCATTTTTAAGGCCTAGTATGGGCATTGGCCATTTTGAAAGACCAACTAAGGGCAACTGCCATCTTGTTGACCTCATTTAAGGGCGGTGGCCATTTTAAGTGACTGTTTGGACCTACTAATTTACCCAGGCCTTTCTGAGGCCTACCTTGTTGACAGAGGCCTTAGATAAATATGGATTCTGTTATTCTAATTGAGCTGACAAAAATTCAGACTAGCTGCCTGTAGGTCTGCCTCAGGAGTACCTGTTAAAGCATCAACTTAGAATGAAGATTCTATCTATATTTTAAAAATGGTTTGAACAAGGGCTTTCAGCAGAATTTAGAAGTAGTAAGCTACAGATCTCACATAAAAGGAACAAATGAGCCTAGTGAGTAACTCCAGTAACAGTTTAAAACCAAGCTTTTTTTTTCTGGTCTGTGAGCCCAGCATAACTGGAACTATATACAATGTATATAACTATATACAAACTATCAATTTTTTCTAGTATTTGACAATATCAGTTTTTCATGAACTGAACTTTAAGACAAAGAGACCATTATTTGTAAATTGGAGTTGATTTTAAAATGATGCCTTTTACAAAGGATATTGCCCCATCCAGAGTACTCTGCCCTACTCATTCCTACCTAGCATCCCCCAGGAAGGATGCCAGGGAATTCTCATTAGCTCCCTAGCATTTGGAACCAGACAGCCCCACACTCCAGACAGCTCCACCCACAAGCCAAAATCAACCTACTGCTCAATCAGCAGCAGCTCAAGCGGATGTCCAAGCTAGGTCAATGGAGTCCACGGTGGTGACGCCCCGGATGGCCTGGCTTTGCAGCTGGCCAATTGACATGCGGTACAAGTGGAAATTAGCCTCTGCCCCGATCACCGGGCAGTCCTTGTTTGGTGAGGCCCTGAATCCCATCCTGCTTGAGACTAAGGACAAGCGCAAGGTCCTTCCCTCAGCCACCCAGAAAGCCCCTTTCCATGCCACCCCCTTACCAAGGAGGGCTTCCAGGGGGGCCTTCCAGTCTTCCAATAGACATCAGGGTAACTACTAGGGACAGTATCAGGGGCATAGCCAAGGGCAATGCAGTTCCCATCAGAGATTCTCTTCGGGCCAACCCTTCAGGGATAACCAATTCATACGGCCCTTTAGAGGGGCCGGCGGTCGCCCTTTCCACCAGAACAAGTAACCTCTGGCCGATCCTCCCACAGGGGGTCACCTGGCTCCCTATGCCAGTGGATGGGAGGAAATCACCAATGATGCATGGGTTTGTGAGTCCCTGGCTTCAGCGCTCTCACTTGAATTCATTTCCACCCCCCCCCCCCAGGTTCTTCTCCGCTGCCCCTTGTCATCAAATTCTGCAAAACGGGTCCTCATGAATCAGGCCATCCAGAACATCCTGGACATTCGAGTCATCCACCAGGTGCCTGAGGACCAACAGGGGCAGGGCTTCTACTCCATGTTGTTTGTAGTGCCCAAATCCTCGGGAGGATGGAGAGCCATTTTGGACCTCAAGTGTCTCAACAGGTATGTCATCCATTAAAAAAAAAATTCAAAATGCACACCCTGAAATCAACTCTGGCAAGTGCTCGGAAGGGAATCTACTCACATCCATAGATCTCTTGGAGGATTACCTCCACATCCCAATTCGGCCATCTCACCGCCAATACTTACGGTTTTGCTATGCAGGGGTGCATTATGAATATGGGGCGCTCCACTTTGGCCTGTCCTCAGCGCCAAGGGTCTTCACCAAGGTCCTGGCAGCCTTGACCGCTCACTCAGATCCATTTCCATCAGGATCCAGTGCTATCTGGACAATATTCTCATCTCCTCAGCCTCCCCTTCTCAGGCTGAGAGAGATGTCCAGGTAGTGCTTAACACGCTGGAACTCCATGGCTTCTTGGTCAACCGATCCAAGAGTCAGCTTGTCCCTGCCACCAGAATCGTCCATCTGGGTGCAATCATTGATTCCCTGGGGTGTAAGGTGTACCTGTCCCAGGATCGGAGAGACAGTCTATTGGCTTTAACCCAGCAAGTTCTGAGGCAAAACTCAGCTCCACTGAATTTGCTGTCCTCCCTCCTGGGCAAGATGATTTCGGCCATTCACATTGTCCCATGGGCTCACTTACACTCCAGAGACCTCCAATGGCTCCTTCCCTATCAGCATCAGGGAAGGGCCCATTCCCCAGTCAAAGTGAGACTCCAGCCCTCAGTCAGGAAGTCTCTGATTTGGTGGACCACCTCTGCTGTCCACAGGGGCACCTGCTTCCTTCCCCCAAGACAAATCTTAGTCACCACCGATGACAGCCTATCGGGTTGGGGGGCACACGCGGAAGCACAGGTGGCACAGGGCACATGGTCGTTAACTGAGACAACTCTAAGCATAAACGTTTTGGAGCTACGGGCTGTGTTCCTTGCTCTGCAGCAGTTCAGACCTCTTGTGGAGAACTCTCATGTCATGATACTTACTGACAATGTGGCCACCAAGGTCCACATAAACAGACAGTGTGGGACCATGTCAGGACAGCTCATGTCAGAGGCCATGTGGTTGGGGCTATGGGCAGAACAATACCTATTGTCTCTTTCTGCTGAACACATCTCTGGGGTAAGCAACGTCAGGGCAGACTGGCTCAGCCGGAACCAGATAGACCACTCAGAGTGGAGCTTACACCCAGACCTTTTCCACCAACTTGTGGGTCAATTCGGTCAACCTGTGATGGATCTTTTTGCCACCCTGGGGAATGCCCAGCTGCCCAGGTTTCTGTCCCAGTATCAAACTCAGGGGGTGGAAGGGGTGGACGCCCTCCGCTGCACCTGGCCTCAGGGGTTGCTTTACGCTTTCCCCCCATCCCCATCATTCCGCAGGTCATCCGGAAACTCCTGGAAGGAAGAGCTGAGGTGGTACTTCTGGCACCCGACTGGCCAAGGAGAACCTGGTATGCCGACCTGGTCTCCTTGTCGGTCTCACCCCCTTGGAGGATCCCTCCGACAGAGTGGTCACTGCTCCAGGGGTCAGTGCAGCATCCAGAGCCGCACTGGTTGCAACTGACCGCCTGGCACTTGAGCGGCTCACTCTGAGGAGCCGCGAAATCCCTGAGGATGTTATGGAGGTCTTGCTTGACTCTCGCAGACCGTCCACGCATCGTATTTATGCAGCCTCTTGGAAGGCTTTCTGCTCATGGTGTGCTAGGGAGGGTTATTCCCCACTGGATCTTTCGGTCATAAATGTCCTTTAATTCCTACGCCAGGGGCTAGCTAAGGGTCTTTCTCTGAGTACCCTCAACCGCCAGATTGCTGCCCTGTCCATGGTGCTGTCTTGTCCCTCTCTGGGGAAACTCTCTGCTCACCCCTTAGTCTCCAGGTTCCTAAAGGGGGGAATGAATAGATGCCCTCCTGTAGTGCATAGGTATCCCACCTGGGACTTGTCCAAGGTGTTATTAGCACTCATGGGGGGTGCCTTTGAGCCTTTGCACTCCATCTCTCTGGCCCACCTAACATACAAGGTGGTTTTTCCTAGTGGCTGTCACCTCTGCCCGTCTCATTTTCGAACTGGCAGCCCTTTCCATCAGGAGTGACCTCTGTGTGTTCCACCAGGACAGGGTGGTTTTGCGGTTGGATCCCACCTTTCTGCCAAAGGTAAACTCTTACTCTCATTGGGCTCAGGAGGTGGTATTACCTTCCTTTTACCCTTCTCCATCCTCAGACATTGAAAGACAGTGGCACCTCCTGGACGTGAGGTGCGCACTGGACACTTACATACAAAGGACCTCTGCCTTTCACAAGACTGAGGCCTTGTTTGTCTCTTCCACCACACTTCCTTGGGGAGGAAAGCATCCTCTGTCATGGTGGGTCGGTGGATTCGTAATGTCATTAACACTGCATATGAACAAATGTCCTTGCCACGACCCACCAGGATTACGGCCCATTCCACATGCAGTGCAGCCACCACTGTGGCTTGGAACACGAGGGCTTCCATCGAGGAGATCTGCCGGACTGCCACTTGGGCATCTCCAACGCCATTTGTCCGGCACTACAGACTGGACACTTTCGCCTCTCAGGAGGCTGACCTTGGGCGCAGAGTGCTGGAACAGGTAACATTGGAGGGCGGTGGTCCCAGCCAGAATCAGGAGGCCCTCCCTGGGGACTAAATTACTTTGGTGTGTCCCAATCTTGGCAGCTAGCTCCACCCACTATGGAGAATGAGACGTTGTACTTACCTGAGACGTCCATTCTCGTAGGGTGGAGCTAGCCGCCAAGTCCCTCCCTTCTAATGTGTTCTGGCTGGACGAGGAGCCTATTACTTGCATAGTCATTAGGTATCTAGGTGTATTAGTGTACATAGTTATCTTCTCTCTGTAGGTAGTTAGGTTAGGTAGTTAGGTCTCTCACATATCAACTCATGTGTAATTTTCTGTGATTGGACAGTTAATAAACTTGTTAGATTGATGGCACTTGAGTCTGGCATTTATCCCTCGTCATAAGAGGGGGAATCTAGGCCTAGAGCCACCTTTTATACTTTTCCAGACTCAGTCATAATTGGCTAGAAGGCTGTGCCAATACCCAATCTTGGCGGCTAGCTCCACCCTATGAGAATGGACGTCTCAGGTAAGTACAACATCTCATTCTAAAATTCTAACCATATATCATTATTGAACTATATATATTTTCTTAATCTGATACTTTTTTTGAATATACTCAGTCCATCTACTCCATTCCAATATGTATCTTTCATTTGAATGATTTTTAAAGTATGATGAGATTCTTGCCATTTCTGCCAGGTGTGTAACTTTTATTGTCCATTCCTCAATAGTAGGTATATCTTCTTTCTTCCAATATTGTGCTACCAACAATCTGGCAGCCATTATCAAGTTCAAAATCAATTTAGTCTCTATTGCAGTACAGTCCGTAATTATTCCCAGAAAGAAGAACTGTGGTGTAAACTTAATTTTTTTCTTCAAAATATTCTGAATAATCCACCATATTTTAATCCAAAAAGCCTTAATTTTCTTACAAGACCACCAAATATGAAAATAAGTTGCATCTTTACATTCACATCTCCAACATTTAGGTTGTAAATTTGGATACATACAAGCTAGTTTTTTTGGATCAAAATGCCATCTATAAAACATTACTGTTTTATCTTACCTAATTTTATTGTATTTTACTGTGTCTGATGCTCATTTTTAATAATATAACCCTCTGAGTAATTAGTAGAGATTAGTACTGTGCTATGTACTGGGATGATGTTGCACTGGAACTAAATAAATGCTGTAGGCATTTAGACTTTAACCACCTATATATACTTTAGTAGTTTATGTTCATATACATCAAACCAAAAAAATGAGGTTATTAAATCCAAGTTTGATTGTGATTGTGATTTAATTATTTACTTCTGTGCCTCAATGAATACATGATTTGGTAAAATGTGAAAAATGGAACACACCTGGTTAAATATGAGAGGCCAAACAGCTTCCTTGGCAGAAATGGTAAGGAGATTTTCTGGGGGAGCCAGGGGGTCGATCTTTCCAATTTGGACTTTTAGAAAGGACATGTTTGGAAATGTGACCCAATTGAAAACATCAAACCCAGTTTCAAATTCTCCATTGGGGCCAAAAGAAACCTGTTCTCCAGCATTGTTGTTAAAAGAGACTTGCTGTAAAAAATGATGGAGCTAAATGGAAAAAAAAAACCATAAATATAAATATGAATTGGATTCCTTGAAAAGGAATTGTAGATATTTTACATAGCATTTCATACATAAAATAAAGTTCATAAGTTAGGGTTTTTTTAAAAAACTTTTTCAATAGGTTAAGTTTATTTTCAAATTGCATCCAACTTTGCATAAATGACCTTCGTGGTTTAGGTTATTCAGATAATATTTGAAAAATAATAATAGGGTTTTTTTTTTTAGTTTTTGCATAAGAGAATACCATGAACATTCAAAACTATCTGTAAAGGTAGGGAGGAGGGAGGTGAATAGTTAAGAATTATATAAAGAAATATAAAGAAATAAAGATAGTTTCAAAAGGAAAAGAGAAAAAAAACCCTATAAGCCAACATTTTTTATTTATTTATTTATTTATTAATCGGTCTTATGGCTGCTCTACTCCCGCCGGACTCAGGGCGGCGTACAACATAAGAAAGAACAGCTCATAAAAATAATAATAACAATTAAAATGAATACAAAAATTAAAAACAAACCAACATTCGTACATGGGGGATTGATCTCTATTTCACCCCGCCTGCAGGAAGAGCCATGTTTTAATGGCTTTACGGAAGGCCAGCAGGGTGGGGATAGTCCGGATCTCTGGGGGAAGTTGGTTCTAGAGAGGTGGAGCTCCCACAGAGAAGGCTCTCCAGCACGGTCCCACAAACCAGCATTGCTTGGTTGATGGGACCTGGAGGAGACCAACTCTATGGGACCTAACTGGTCGTAGGGAGGTATGCAGTAGGATGCGGTCCCAGAAGTAACCTGGCTCTGAGCAATGTATGGCTTTAAAAGTTAAAACCAACACCTTAAATTGCGTCCAGAGATTAATGGGCAGCCAATGCAGCTGGCGAAGAACAGGTGTTACGTGGGTGTATCTAGGAACACCCACTACAGTTCGCGCAGCTGCATTTTGCACCAGTTGCAGTCTCCGGATACTCTTTAAGGGTAGCCCCATGTAGAGCGTGTTACAGTAGTCCATGTAAGAGCACGTTACATGATATTACATGATTTTACATGATTCCTGACTTGGATTAGTAAACATTACCTGCCATGGTGATTGAAGAAAGTACTTCCAGCTCCTCTTATCAATTTTTCTACTCTCTTTGAGTTTGGAGGCATGCAAGGCACTAAGAGCATGTGCCACAGCATAGACTGCATTGTAGATGCTGTAACTATGTCCACCCATGGTGGTCTCAAAGACAGAATTAGGAAGAGTCTCCAGCTTCTCTTCTCCAGTGCAGATCCTTTTATCACTCTCATTTGTTACATCACTGGAGAATGAACATTCAAATGCATCTTTCCAGAAATCCCTAATGAACCCGTCTTCTTTTTCTGTGTTTGGGTATCTCTTCTGCATAAATTGTTGGAATCCTGTTAGTTTCTTTGAGTGAATTGCAAATGATAGTGCACCGTTTAGAAAATCAATGGAAAACTGTCTTTGCATAAGGATCGAGGTGAATTCCATTTGAGCTGTCATGATCCAAACTTTGGCTTTTCTCTCCTTTGGAATATCATCAGAATCTAAAACATAGAGTATCACCCTCAAAGTCACAATGCTTGTAACTTCAGCATTCAAGATCACTGCAATGACTATACTCCCCATGATCACTCTATATAATTTATCTGCTTCCTCCATCATTTCAGCAGCTTTACTTTCATACATCATTTTGGGAAAACATTCTATAAAATCAAAACAGATTCCTTTCTCTGAAAACATGGAAAGACTTTTTTGAACAAATCTCTCCATATCTTCTTCATACAGAGAAATCATTCCAACCCAGGTCCATCCAAAATGCAACAGTAAGTGCAGTATTCCTTTAAGCTGGTGGATCTCATCAGGGAACATCCATTTTACAAAAAGTGCTGAGTTGTCATTATACATCAAGCGTGGTGATCCATAAGTAATCTAAATGGGGGAAAGACAGAAGAACCTACTTAAAAGGGAGTTTTCTAGAAAAATAAATAAAAATAAAAGACTAATGCATGTATCCATATGTAATACAATAGCTGTGTTTGAGTGGATATGCAAGGCAAGTTCCCAACAAGTTTTTTTTAACCAATTAATATCTGCAAATTTATTACTGCTCATCAAGCAACAAGGAGAGCCCTTTGGTGATCATCTTCATATCTAATAACTTTCTCATTAAATGACAATTTTATTGTTTTTTGCTTCTGGAATCCTTTTGCTTCTGAGGACTCAACATTTGAAAATAATAAACTCGTGAACTTTCCATCTTGCTCCACATTTAACTCACCTGTGGAAATTTATAGTTGCACAGAGTGGTTGCCATGTTGAGACAGGTTTTAGTACGGGGTCCTCCAATGATGGCTATCATATTCGTCTGGTCATTACATTTGTAGTTTGGGATAAGTTTATCCTTTGTAGATAGAAATTCCATTGCTAAAAGGTAAGTTGTATATTCCTCAAGATAGTTGGTAGCGATGTGGAAACCGAGGCTAACATTGGACAAAATCCTAGAAATTTCATTGATGTCCTTTACAGCAAATGCCAGAGCCAAAGTGTGTTGGTAATTATGAGTGAGGAACCTTCAGTGAGAATTATAAACTGCATGAATATACTTCTGCTTTAGATTCAGACAGTAGACATTTTAAATTTGTGTGTCTGTATATACATATACATACACACACACACACAAATTGAAAATATCTACTGTCTGAAGAGATCTACTGTCTGTCACACAAACACACATACACACAATACATACATACTTAGTGTGTGCATATGTGTGTGTGTGTGTGTGTACATACATACATACGTACGTACGTACATATATACATACACATAAAAACAGATGTCTGGCAAATCATAACTTGATTATATGGATAGGGAATCATTGATTAGGGCCAGTTTGGGCCCACAGAGTGGGTCTCCTCCAGGTCCCGTCAGCCAAACAATGCCGGCTGGCGAGCCCTAGGGTGAGGTCCTTCTCTGTGGTGGGCCCCATGCTCTGGAACCAACTTCCCCCAGAGATCCGAATTATCCCAACCCTGCTGGCCTTCCGGAAAGCTGTCAAGACATGGCTCTTCCTGCAGGCATGGGTTTGAGACTAGTTTTTATCCGAGATCTCCCCCAGTATGTATGTTGTTGAATGTCTTTTAACTTTTATAATGTTTTTAAATTGTTTTTAAATGAATGTTTAGTGTTTAGTGTTTTTCTAAAATGTACGCCACCCTGAGTCTTTAGGGAGTAGGCGGCATAGAAGAACCTAATAATAAATAATAAATAAATAAATTGATAGGGTGGAGCATTAAGCTCAAATTCAACCGAGAAAGCATTTGTAGCCTGCTTTCTCCTCTATTTAAGGCTCTTCTTCTGTACTTAGGATTTTAAGTTCATAGTAAATTATCTCTTCCAGGATTAATTTGGATGCTAAAGTAGTATTTGATTTCACTTTTGTCTATACTTTGCCTGTATTTTTCTAAGATCAGGAAGTCAGTTCCATTTGTATTTGTATTTTGTATTTATTAGTTTGCCAAACATGTACAAGATAGCAGGTATAAATATAAACATGGATATGAACAAAAGAAATGAATACAAATAAATGAGGACAGTAGGACTGGGATGGTAGGCACGCTGGTGCACTTATGCACACCCCCTTTTCTGCTGTAGAATTGTAAAAACTAAAAAAGTTTCTCAAAGACATTAGTGATTTAACTTCTGGTTGAGATGAAATGTGAAGAAGCTCAGGATTATATTGAGGACATCTCCAAGTTTTAAATTTGTCAAGCTTTTTAGTGTCCTAGAAAGTTGAGTCGTCACAGTTTAATCTCCAGTGATTGGACAATTCTGGAATTAAGAATGGCTCACCATGGACATTGGAAGTAGCATACTGATCAACTAGCAACTGAAATGTTTCAACAGAAAAGTGGAAGATGGATAATACAGTACAGGTAGAAATAAGGGAAATAAGAGGAGGAGCTGGAGGAGCAGCAGCAAGGGGATACTTACATGTACTGATCAAGTACTTCATGAGAAGGAAGGCTTTGAAAAGTGATCTCATTTGAAAGAAAGAAGACTTGATATATAATTGCAGCAATGATTAAGTCCCCAGACTGATAATACTTGTGAGGAACTGGAAGAGGACTACTGAGCTTGCAATTGTGAATAGGAGAAATTAACATGATAGGGAAAAAAGATAAAACTAGGGTCCTGAATATAACCAACTCACTGTAATATATGGTCATTATGGATATTAAAGAGCAACTTCTATGTTACCATTCAGCCGAGGACCTGGGTTGGACACTCATTTGCAGTATCTAAAGTTAATACAATGAAAATTTTCTCGAATTAAGACAAGATCTATCACAGATCAAATGCAAATCCTTCTTTGTCTCCCTGCATGCAGTTCTGTATTTCTGAGAAGATGTTAATGCAAGCAATGTCTTAATCTAAGATCATGGTTTTGTCAGTGTCTACTGAAAATCCCTTGAGAGATGGAGTAGAAGGGACACTGACTATACTTAATTAGTAATCAGTACTATTATTGTTCCAAAAGTACTGTCTTTAAAGAATATCAGAAGGAAATGTGTTTACAATATCTCAGTACTCACTGCAACACTGCTGTGAACCTTTGGAACTAATACACAAAGTAAGAAATGGTGGAATGGGAGGTTATATGCACAGAAGAAGAAAACAAAAGGCAATTAGGAAAAAAAGAAATGTCTGTTGAGGTCATAGTGTTCTCCCCTTTGCTAAATACAGGATCTACCCCATAAAGTGATACTGTAACAATTACTTAAGCTCTAGAAGGACATCATCCTGGAAGCAAGATAGATTTAATAGGAAGTGGAGCTCAGAAATTGGGGTTGAGCCTGCTATGGTGGATTTATACTCCTCCAAAGGACAGGTAGAAACAATTTTGAGTGCTCCTTTTGATATCTCTTGTTCTCTGGACACTGCAGCAACTAGAGTACATTTGTGGTACAGCACCAGGCATACCAACTGTGACAATTCCTGTGGTAGACTGCTGAGGTCATGCTTATAAATTCTGTAGCTTTCTCTTATTTATTAGCTTATCAAATTTCTTGATACTCTGAAAACACAGTGATGCTTAATTGTTTGTGAACCTAGAATTTAGGCATAGCTAAGGGCCACTGCAATCTAAAACAATGTAGTGATATTACATTGGAGGGAAAGAAAGAAAGAAAGAAAGAAAGAAAGAAAGAAAGAAAGAAAGAAAGAAAGAAAGAAAGAAAGAAAGAAAGAAAGAAAGAAAGGGAAGGATGGAAGAAAAAAGAATGAATGAAAGAATGAAAGGAAGGAAGGAAGGAAAATGAAAGAAAGAAAGAAAGAAAGAAAATGAGAGAGCGAGAAGAGGAGGGAGGGAGGAAGGAAGGAAGGAAGGAAGGAAGGAAAGAAAGAAAGAAAGAAAGGAAGGAAAGAAAATGAAAGAAAGAGAGAGAGAGAGAAAGAGAGAGAGAGAAGGAAGGAGGGAGGAAGGGAGGGAAGGAGCGAGGGAGGGAGGGAGGGAGGAAGGAAAGAAAGAAAGAAAGGAAGGAACGAAGGAGGGAGGGAGGAAGGAAGGAAAGAAAGAATGGAAGGAAGGAAGGAAAATGAAAGAAAGAAAGAAAGAAAGAAAGAGAGAGAGAAGGAAGGAGAGAGGGAGGGAGGGAGGGAAGAAGGAAGGAAAGGAAGGAAGGAAGGAAGGAAGGAAGAAAGGAAGGAAGGAAGGAAGGAAGGAGGGAGGGAGGGAGGGAGGAAGGAAGGAAGGAAGGAAGGAAAGAAAGAATGGAAGGAAGGAAGGAAAATGAAAGAAAGAAAGAAAGAAAGAGAGAGGGGGAAGGAGGGAGGGATGGATGGATGGATGGAGGGAGGGAGGGAGGAAGGAAAGGAAGGGAGGAAAGAAGGAAGGAAGGAAGGAAGGAAGGAAGGAAGGAAGGAAGGAAGGAAGGAAGGAAGGAAGGGTGAGTGCCATGTCTTCACAACAGAATTTTAATCAAATTCAAGAGAGGATGGTTTCTTAATATGCTTCATGGTTGGAGTAAAAACAAAGGTTATCTCTTGGTTTTTCCTACCTATCTACTTACTGTTGCTTCTATAATGTATTAGAGAGAGGTAAGACAGAAGAGGTAAGTTACCGATCCCGTATCCCAAAAGCCTGGGCATTTTATTAGGTGGGACCTAGCATGAAATCACTTTCTGCCCTGGCCTTATCTTGGGGATCATTCTTGCTTTCAAGGTGTGGCTGGCCCCAATCATGTCGTCCTTCTGGAAGGCCTTTAAAAGATTGGAATGTGAAATGTCCTGCGGATCATGTGATAACCTGCTACATCATATGACATAACATGACCTGCCATGACAGGACACAATATGATATTTAATTGAAATGCACTTTCTGTTATCCTATTTTGTCATTTTTTTTCTATCTTTGCAATTTAATTTGGTTTCATTTTAATATATTTTTTTTAAATGTATCTGGGCTGTTTTATTATGTATATTGCCCATGGTTATATATGTGGAGTTTGGTTATAAAAAATTAATAAATAAATCAACAAGTGGAAGTTAAAATCAAATACTGATCTATTTTCACAAGCAACTGCTTTTGTTTATTTTTTATTTTCCTTTCTTTTTTGTTCCTTTTTATTTGTTTTTCTTCTGCCATTCATAAACAACAATAAATAACAACCTAATCGACATTTCAGTATTAAGTATTAAGCTCAAGAAAGAAACATTTATTTCACCACAAAACAATTACATCCATTTTGCAATTGTCGATCAAGGATTTTAAATGTACAATTTAAGCAATCCTTTGGACATTAACTTTTTAGGAACCATTGTTAATATTGAAGTGGATACTTTTCCTCATTTTGAAAAGCTTGTTTTCCAAATCAATATAGGGCTCAAAATAATTATATAATATTTGAAAGAAAAGATGCGGAGAATCTATATTCTGAAGACAATTTTGAAGAGATTTTCACAACTATTGCTTTCTATGCCACCTTCATGTGTGGCTTTCAATGTCTCTATCTACATACATGACCTGAAAAAAGAGAAGTGTTTCTTTACAGGAACACATCTGGTGCATTGCACTAATATGAATTCTCTGTATGATTATTTTCTGGATACCCTCTAACTACTTGGGTCCTCTCACTTTCATGGGAACCTTCATGTAGAGCAAGACCAACATTTATTTATTTATTTCTATTTCATATTTCTTATCTTCCCATTTGCCTCAGAGAGAACCTTTGAGCAGTGTGCAATGTAATCACTAAAATTAACATTAAAAACAGAATAATTTAACAATAAAAACATGCTGCATTATCTCTCATGCTGTCATGGACTGACTGCAACTTAAATGTCTGTGTCCCTATATATATCAAGCTACTGTATTATATGTCATTTTGATATGGTTATATGAGGGAAGAATGCATATACCCCAAACTGCAAAAACAGAACAAAAACAAGGGCAGTTTCATGAAAGTAACCAATGTGGCTTCATTCAAGGGATCTGGTAGAAATATCAGTTTTATTTTTTTATTAGTTGCTCCTTCTTATTCAAATCAGGCCTCAGAATGATGATATAGCACTTGGGGGAAAAGATGCAGCCCAGTAATCCAGCCGCTGAAGCCAAAATGGAGAAGATCTCCACAGCAACCACATATTTCCCCTTGGTGCTCAAATAAGTGGGAACAAATGACACCCAGACACTGCAAAAGACCAACATGCTGAAGGTGATAAATTTGGCTTCATTGAAGCTGTCAGGTAAATTCCTAGCCAAGAAGGCCACCGTGAAGGTGACAGCGGTCAAGAGCCCCATGAAGCCAAGCATTGTGTAAAACATTGTGGTTGAACCTTCATTACATTCCAAGACTATTTCTTCAACCATGGAGTGCATGTCTGAATCTGGAAATGGGGGAGAAATTGCCAACCATACTACACAGATTGTAAATTGAGAAACAAAGACAGATAGGACAATCGTGTTGGCCATCCTTCTCCCCACCCATTTCCTCATTTTGGAGCCTGGCTTGGTGGCAATGAAAGCAAGAACTACTATGGTTGTTTTACCCAAAATACAAGAAAGGGCAATAGAGAAAGTGATGCCAAAAGCAGTTTGTCTCATGAGACATTTCACTTGATCAGGTTGCCCAATGAAGAGCAGAGTGCAAAGGAAGGAGAGCAGGAGAGCATTGAGAAGAATGTAGGTGAGGTTCCTGTTGTTGGCTTTGACAATGGGAGTGTCCTGGTGTTTAATGAAGATTAGCAAAACCATCATTGAGATGACAGAAAAGGAGACGGCAATCGTTACCAAAGAAATACCCAACAGCTCTTGGAAAGTCAAATATGTTACAGTTTTTGGAAGACAATTATCTCGACCTTTGTTTGGATGTTGCTCCTCTGGACATGGGAAACAGTCATCTAAGTCTGGGGTAAAAGAACAAATAAGGCTGTTTCACAGACCCATTATAAGTTTTAACATACTAGATTTAATAAGTTCCAATGAGTTCATATTATTTTTCTCAAAATAATTTAAAATGAAATTCATTATATAATGCATGGTTCAGTGTCAATATTCTTTAAATTATATAGCTATCTCAAACTTTTATATGACACTTTTATTCTGCAGGTGGAAAAAGAGTTGAAATAGCAGGAAACAATGTTGAATGGATTAAATTTGATGGAAAATGATATTACAGTCAAAAAATAGAATAAAAGGACTTCTGGATTGTTTACCAACAAGCACTGGTTACCTGCCAAACATCTACATGCAATAATAAGAAGAATCCAAATCTGAGAAATCTATTGATCCTTAAGAGAGATTATGCTATTTAAAGTGAACTGGTTGATTGTACCATTAAATATTTCCCAAATATGCTGTTTCAAAAATCAACTGGGCTTTCTTTGTTTTTCGTTAAAGACATTTTGCTTCTCATCCAAGAAACTTCTTCAGTTCTGAGTGAAGCAAGTCAGTCAGCACTGAAGAAGCTTCTTGGATGAGAAGTAAAACATCTCCAAGGAAAAAAAGAACTTCACTTGTCTTTTGAGAAAGCAACCTTGGGACAAAAAGGACTTTCGATGATTGAGAATCTCCATAGACATTAAATTTCTCTTTGAATTATAAACAAGTAGTTCACATTTTTCATTACTCAACTATACAGTGTATCAAGATTTTCAGTCACCATAATACTGTTGAAAAATTCAACCCCAATTATATTTATTAAATTATTGATATATTCAATATATTCCTTCGCTTACCCATTTGGTCAGCTATCTTCCCTTCTGGACACTGTCCACAGTCATAGCAGCAGGATAATTTCCCTTCTATTTTTACCTTGCTGTAGCCATAAGGACATTTTTCATTACAGATGGAAAGAGGCAAAGTCTGTTCATAAAGAAAATCAGAATTCTTTCACATGAAGGACTTATAGGTTGGGAGTGCTCGTTTCATCAGGTATATAGAGTATACCCAAACTTTTCACATCCTCATCAAACCTTAGTGTCCCATTTCCCCCATTTTCTTTTGTTTTAAATTCACCAAAACAATTCTTTAATTCATTTCTCAAACATCAGCAACCAAAAGAGGTATGAACGTCAACTCCCTGAATGCTACAGCTGCCAAAAAAGTCAATGCAGTCCTTGGCTGCATCAACAAAGGGACAAAATCAAGATCATTGAATCAGAATTAAGAATATTACAGTCACAATGGGGAGAGGCAGGTATGGCGGGAGCAGAGGGGTAGGCCGCTCTCGGGGAACAAGAATTCGCTGTTTGCAAGCGATTCCTTGTTCTGGCCCCTCTGGTTTGGTTCCAGCTAGCTCAACCCGAGTGCCTGGTAACCAGGGATGTCAGGGCCCTGGGCTCAAGCTGCTGCTGTTAAATGCCAGGTCGGTTACCAACAAGGCCCCTCTTATTCATGATTTAATCCTAGAAGCGTGGGCGGACCTGGCGTGCATTACCGAGACCTGGCTGGGCCAGGAAGGGGGGTGCCCCTTTCGGAAATATGCCCGGATGGGTTCTCGGTTCAGCATCAGCCGCAACCCCAGGGAAGGGGTGGAGGAGTGGCTATTATAGCTCGCAAGAATCTGTGCCCTCGAAGGAGCCCTGCCCCAGAGATTGTTGGGTGTGTGACACTCCTTCTGAAGTTGGACTTAGGGGTCCAGGTGGGCCTTTTGCTAACGTACCTGCCTCCTAGCTGCGTTGCAAAGGCCCTGCCTGTTCTGCTCCAGGTTGATGGTGCTGGGGGACTTTAATCTGCCATCACCCGGCGAAACCTTGGGGGCTGTCCAGGAGTTCATGGCTTCCATGACAACCATGGACCTGACCCAAGTAGTTCAGGGTCCGACTCATGAGGGGGGTCACACGCTTGACCTTGTGTTTCTCTCGGGGCAGTGGAGAGATGATCTGAGGCTGAGGGGTTTAGTCACAGTACCCTTGTCGTGGTCAGATCATTTCCTTCTGAGGTTGGATTTTATGGCACCACCCCTCCACCGCAAGGAGGCGGGACCGACGAAGTGGTTCCGCCCCAGGCACCTAATGGAACCCGACAGATTCCAGAGGGAACTTGGGGAAATACCTGAATCCCTGGTACACAGTTCATCCGAGTCTCTGGTCACCGCTTGGAATCATGCGGCAGCGGGGGCTCTGGATCGGATTGTGCCTTTGCGACCTCTCTGTGGAAGTGGATCCAGGAGGGCTCCTTGGTTTACCGAGGAACTCCGGGAGATGAAGCGCCACAAGAGACGTCTAGAGCGACGATGGAGATCTAGTAAAGCTGAGTCTGACCGGACACTTTTAAGAACTTTCATTAAGTCTTACTTAGTGGCGATAAGGGCGGCAAAATGTTCGCATTTTTCAGCTCTTATTGCATACGCTGACTCCCGCCCAGCCACCCTGTTTAGGGTGATCCGCACCCTTCTTGCTAAGGAGGAAGGCGGAGACCCCTTGCAGGTAGAGCTGAGGAATTTTCTCGGTTTCTGGCGGATAAAGTCACTCAGATTCGGACAGACCTGGACTCCGATTGGGCAGTACAGGCCGAGATGACTGGGGTAGGTCTTAGTCCGGTTATATGGGATAGGTTTGAACCGGTGACTCCTGAGGATGTGGACAAGGTCATAGGAGCTATGAGCTCCGCCACTTGTTTATTGGACCCGTGCCCTTCCTGGCTGGTTTTGGCCACCAGGGAGGTCTCATGCGGCTGGCTCCAGGCATTGGTCAGCGCTTCTCTGAAAGAGGGGTCTGTCCCGCAGCCCTTAAAAGCTGCGGTGGTGAGACCCCTCCTCAAGAAGCCTTCCCTGGACCCGGCGGATTTAAAGAACTTCCGTCCAGTCTCCAACCTTCCCTTTGCGGGGAAGGTTGTTGAGAAAGTGGTGTCATCCTACGACTGTTGGATGACACTGATTTTCTGGATCCCTTTCAATCTGGTTTCAGGCGTGGCTACAGTATAGAAACAGCTTTGGTCACCCTGATGGATGATCTCTGGTGAGCCCGGGATAGGGGTCATTCCTCTATCCTGGTGCTACTTGACCTCTCAGCGGCCTTCGATACCATTGACCATGGTATCCTTCTGCATCATCTCGGAGATGTGGGGGTGGGCGGCACTGTTTTGCAGTGGTTCTCCTCCTTCCTCTCTGACAGGACGCAGTCGGTGTTGACAAGGGGACAGAGGATGAGCCCTAGGCCCTACTATGTGGGGTGCCGCAGGGCTCGTTCCTCTCGCCCATCCTGTTTAACATCTACATGAAGCCACTTGGTGAGATCATCCGACGACATGGGGTGAGGTATCAGCAACATGCTGATGATACCCAGTTGTACATCTCCACCCCATCTCAATTCAGGGAAGCCGTAGACGTAATGGGCCGCTGCCTGGCCAATGTTAGGGTCTGGATGGGGAAGAACCGGCTAAATCTTAACCCTGACAAGACTGAGTGGCTGTGGATATTGCCCCCTAAGGACTTGGCCAATTGTCCCTCCTTGGTTCTTGGGAGGGAGAAATTAGCTCCCTCAGAACGGGTCTGCAATTTGGGTGTCCTCCTAGACCAGTGATGGCGAACCTATGGCACGGGTGCCACAGGTGTCACACGGAGCCATATCTGCCGGCACGCGAGCCATTGCCTAGCTTAGTTCCAGTGGGCATATGCGTTGCTGCCAGCTGATTTTTGGCTCGTGCAGAGGCTCTGGGAGGGTGATTTCGGCCTCCGGAGGGCCTCCAGGGTGGTGGGGGTGGAGCATTTTTGCCCTCCCCAAGCTCCAAGAAAGCCTCTGGAGCCTAGGGAGGGCGAAAAATGGGCCTACCGGGCCCACTGGAAGTCGGGAAATGGGGGGGTGGGGTAGTGTTGCACACGCATGCACAGGGGGGTGGGGCAAGTGAGGGGCTTTGAATTACGGGTGTGGGCACGCACGCGCATGCGATAGTGTGCGCGTGCACTATTTCGGCACCTGAGGAAAAAAAGGTTTGCCATCACTGTCCTAGACCCACAGCTAAAATTGGAACAACATCTTTCAGCTGTGGCTAGGGGGATCTTTGCACAAGTATGTCTTGTGCACCATTTGCGACCATACTTGGAGAAGGAGGCACTTCTCACAGTCTCTCATGCCCTTATCACCTCACGGCTGGATTACTGCAATGCGCTCTACATGGGGCTACCCTTGAAGAGTGTCCGGCGACTGCAATTGGTGCAAAATGCAGCTGCGCGAGCTGTGGTGGGTGCACCCAGATGCACCCACGTAACACCGATCCTCCGCCAGCTGCATTGGCTGCCCATTAGTCTCCAGATCCAATTTAAGGTGTTGGTCATTACCTTTAAAGCCCTACATGGCTCAGGGCCAGGTTACCTTCGGGACCGCATCCTGCCGTATACCTCCCTACGACTGGTTAGGGCCCTCAGAGTCGGCCTCCTCCAGGTCCCATCGACCAAGCAATGCCGGCTGGCGGGGCCGAGGGGGAGGGCCTTCTCTGTGGGCGCTCCCTCCCTGTGGAACCAGCTTCCCTGGAGATCAGGACCATCCCCACCCTACTGGCCTTCCGGAAAGCAATAAAAACTTGGCTCTTCTGGCAGGTGGGGTGAAAGTGAGACCAACTGGATTAAATAAGGGTCTCCCCCCATGATAGTAATGAGATACTCTTTTTAACTTTTGTATTTTTTGTATTTTTAATTATTGTATTTGATATTGTTATATATTTTAATTATTGCATTTTACTCTATAATGGAATCTAACATGTTGTGAGCTGCCCAGAGTCCCCAGGGAGTGGGTGGCATAGAAATCCATTAAATTATAAAATTATTATAAATTATAAATTATAAATTATAAATTATAGATTATAGATTATAAATTATAAATTATAAATTATAAATTATAAATTATAAATTATAAATTATAAATTATAAATTATAAATTATAAATTATAAATTATAAATTATAAATTATAAATTATAAATTATAAATTATAAATCATAAATCATAAATCATAAATCATAAATCATAAATCATAAATCATAAATCATAAATCATAAATCATAAATCATAAATATAATTATCATGTGAAGTGTTAATGCCACTTTATAATGTCTCAGTAAAACCACACTTGGAATATTGCATCCAGTTTTGGTTGCCACAATATAAAAAGATGTGGAGAATATAGAAAGAGTTCAGAGAAGAGCAACAAAGATGTTTAGGGGATTGGAGGCTAAAACATATGAAGAAGAGTTGGGTATGTCTAGTTCAATGAATAGAGTAGAGTAGAGTAGAGTAGAGTAGAGTAGAGTAGAGTAGAGTAGAGTAGAGTAGAGTAGAGTAGAGTAGAGTAGAGTAGAGTAGAGTAGAGTAGAGTAGGATAGGATAGGATAGGATAGGATAGGATAGGATAGGATAGAATAGAATAGAATAGAATAGAATAGAATAGAATAGAATAGAATAGAATAGAATAGAATAGAATAGAATAGAATTCTTAATTGGCCAAGTGTGATTTGACACACAAGGAATTTGTCTTTGGTGCATATGTTCTGAGTTCACATTAAAAAAAAGACAAGATACATTTGTCACGACTGGCGGGCACTCATGCACGAAGCTACATTTGCGTGACCAGCAGGTAATGCGCATGCCGCTCACACAAATAGAGCTGCATGCACTTGTGTGCACCTACCATGCACACAGACCCATTCCCCCTCTCTCCACCCCCCACCAGGCAGGAAAAGTTGGGGTCTTATGACCATTTTTCACACTTACAACTGTTGCAGCATTCCCGTGGTCACGTGATCAAAATTTAGACTCTTGGCAACTGGCTCGTCCTTATGACGGTTGCAGTGCCCAGGGTCATGTGATCCCCTTTGGTGACCTTCTGACTATCAAAATCAATGGGGGAGTCTGATTCACTTAACAACTGTGTTATCAACTTAACAACTGCAGTGATTCACTTAACAACTGGGGCAAGAAAAGTTGTAAAATGGGGCAAAAAAGTCACCCCTGTCTTGCTTAACAACAGAAACTTTGGGCTCAATTGTGGTCGTAAATCGAGGACTACCCGTAATCCTGTACATTTTTCTTGAGACAAAGCTCCATTCTGCTGAGTCATGGGTACAGGTGTAGGATTGTATTCTAGATGGAGTTACAAACTGAGCAGTCTTTTACATCTCTCCTTTACCCCCAAAAAATATATTTATTTAGGTGGCCTTTGGCAAAGTTCTCTAAGTCTCATACTGTCCATCAGGTTTATTTATTTGTTTTTACAAATAAAGTGGCGAACATAACCAACATACCTCCCTCTTCCTTTTTTCTCCACAACAACAATCCTGTGAGGTGGGTTGGGCTGAGAGAGTGATTGGCCTAAAGTCACTCAGGCGGTTTTCATGGCTACGGCAGGACCTGAACTCATAGTCTCCTGCTTTCTAGCTTGGTGCCTTAACCACTAAACCAAACTGACTGTCTTTTGGAATAGAATAGAATAGAATAGAATAGAATAGAATAGATTAGAATAGAATAGAATAGAATAGAATAGAATAGAATAGAATAGAATAGAATAGAATAGAATAGAATAGAATAGAATAGAATTCTTAATTGGCCAAGTGTGATTTGACACACAAGGAATTTGTCTTTGGTGCATTTGTTCTCAGTTCACATTAAAAAAAAAGACAAGATACGTTTGTCAAGAATCATAAGGTACAACACTTAATTATAGTCATAGGGTACAAATAAGCAATCAGGAAACAATCAATATCAATATAAATCATAAAGATACAATCAGCAAAGTTAAAATCATGCAGTCATAAGTGGGAGGAGATGGGTGATAGGAATGATGAGAAGACAAGTAGTAATAGTAATGCAGCCTTAGTGAATATTTTGACAGTATTGAGGGAATTATTTGTTTAGCAGAGTGATGGCTTTCAGAAAAAAACTATTTTTGTGTCTAGTTGTCTTGGTGTGCAGTACTCTATAGCGTCGTTTTGAGGGTAGGAGTTGAAACAATTTATGTCCAGGATGCGAGGGGTCTGTAAATATTTTCACAGCCCTCTTTTTGACTCGTGCAGTATACAGCTCCTCAATGCAAGGCAGGTTGGTAGTAATTGTTTTTTCTGCAGTTCTAATTATCCTCTGAAGTCTGTGTCTGTCTTTTTGGGTTGCAGAACCAAACCAGACACTTATAGAGGTGCAGATGACAGACTCAATAATTCCTCTGTAGAACTGTATCAGCAGCTCCTTGGGCAGTTTGAGCGTCCTGAGTTGGCGCAGAAAGAACATTCTTTGTTGTGCTTTTTTGATGAGGTTTTTGATGTTATTGTCCATTTTAGGTCTTGAGATATGATAGAACCTAGAAATTTGAAGTTCTCTACTGTTGATCCTGTGTTGTATAGTATTGTATGAGGTGGAAGTAAAGGAGGGTTTCTCCTAAAGTCTAACACCATTTCTATGGTTTTGAGTGTGTTCAGTTCCAGATTGTTCTGGTCACACCACAAGATTAGTTGTTCAACCTCTCATCTGTATGCAGATTCCTCATTGTCTCGAATGAGACCAATCACTGTTGTGTCATCTGCGAACTTCAGTAGTTTAACAGATGGATTGTTAGAGATGCAATTGATGGTATATAGAGAGAAGAGAAGTGGAGAGAGCACACAGCCCTGGGGGGGGGGAGAACTAGGGGTGACCTAATAGTAGTCTTCCAATGTCTGAGGGCCTGACACTAAGAAGAGGGGGCTCACCCAATACTCCAAAACACCTGAAGGCACTTAAGAAGCAATGGATTGAAACTAATCAAGGAGAGGACCAACCTAGAAGTAAGGAGAAATTTCCTGAGAGTTAGAACAATTAATTGGTGGAACAGCTTGCCTCCAGAAATTCTGGGTCCTCCAACATGGGGAGATTTTGAAGAAGAGATTGGACAACCATTTGTCTGAAATGGTGTAGGGTTTCCTGAGTAGGGGGAGTTGGACTAGAATACCTGCAAAGTTAATCTGTTATTTCCCCAACCAGCATGCTGAATTTGGGAGTTGAAATCCAGACCTCATAAACTTGTTGGGTTGGAGAAACACTTGCTTAACTGTTCCTCTTTTTCTAATGTAGTTAAAGACACATAACTATATCAGATGTCCTACTCATTTGTCCATTATATGGCTCAGCAAGGGCTCAATACATAGTTATATTGTGTCACAAAAATGATATACTTGTTCACAAACCAACCAACCAACCAACCAACCAACAAACAAACAAACAAACAAACAAACAAACAAAATTCTATTTCCATCAGGGCCCATATATATATAGTATGTAGACACTTGAACTGTTAAGTTTATAGTCAGGCTTCTCCACAAAGGATACCTTATATACCACACATTGAGGTTGTATGCAAAATTTATAAATTCACTTAATTGCCTACTGTTGTCCATCTCTAGGATTTATTTCATTATATATCTTTGCATTCTGTTTTGCCTTGTCCCATTTTATCTTACTGTTTTATCTTACCTAATTTTATTGTATTTTACTGTGTCTGATGCTCATTTTAATAATATGACCCACTGAGTAATTAGTAGAGATTACTGTGCCATGTACTGGGATGATGTTGCACTGGAACTAAATAAATGCTGTAGGCATTTGGACTTTAACCACCTATATATACTTTAGTAGTTTATGTTCATATACACCAAACAAAAAAATGAGGTTGTTAAATCCAAGTTTCCTTGTGATTGTGATTTAATTATTTACTTCTGTGGCTCAATGAATAATGATTTGGTAAAATGTGAAAAATAGGACACACCTGATTAAATATGAGAGGCCAAACAGCATCTTTCGCAGAAATGGTAAGGAGCTTTTCTGGTGGAGCCATGGGGTCGATCTTTCCAATTTGGACTTTCAGAAAGGATTTATTTGGAAATGTGACCCAATTGAAAACATCAAACCCAGTTTCAAATTTTGCATTGGGGCCAAAAGAAACCTGTTCTCCAGCACTGTTGTTAAAAGAGACTTGCTGTAAAAAATGATGGAGCTGAATGAAAAAAAATCCATAAATATAAATATAAAAGGAAAGTAGGGAAAAAACTATAAGCCAACATTTATTTACATGATTTTACATGATTCCTAAGTTGGATTAGTAAACATTACCTGCCATGGTGATTGAAGAAAGTACTTCCATCTCCTCTTATCATTTTTTCTACTCCATTTGATTTTGGAGGCATGCAAGGCCCTCAGAGCATGTGCCACAGCATAGACTGCATTGTAGATGCTGTAACTATGTCCACCCATGGTGGTATCAAAGACAGAATTTGGAAGAGTCTCCAGCTTCTCTTCTCCAGTGCAGATCCTGTCAGCATTCCCATCTGTAATATCACTGGAGAATGAGCATTCAAATACATCTTTCCAGAAATCCCTAATAAACCCATCATCTTTTTCAAAATTTGTGTTTTTCTTCTGTGTAAATTGTTGGAATCCCGTTAGCTCCTTTGAGTGAATTGCAAAGGAAATTGCACCATGAAGAAAATCAATGGGTACTGGTCTTTGCATTAGAATAGAGGTGAATTCCATTTGAGCTGTCATGATCCAAACTTTGGCTTTTCTCTCCTTTGGAATATCATCAGAATCTAAAACAGAGAGCATCATCCTCAATGTCACTATGCTTGTAATTTCAGCATTAAAGATCACTGCAATGACTGTACTCCACATGATCACTTTATATATTTTATCTGCCTTCTCCACCATTTCAGCAGCTTCACTACCATACATCATTTGGGGGAGACATTCTATAAAGTCAAAGCAGATTCCTTTCTCTGAAAACATGGAAAGACTCTTTTGAACAAACCTCTCCCTATCTTCTTCAAACAGAGAAATCAACCCAACCCAGGTCCATCCAAAATGCAATAGTAAGTGTAGCACTCCTTTAAGTTGATGGATCTCATCAGGGAACATCCATTTGACAAAAATCCCTGCTTGGTCATTATTCATCAATGGAGCTGATCCATATGTAATCTAATTGGGGAAATATGAGTGAACATAGGAAGAAAGGAAACAGACATTTAAAGGAATTTTAAAAAATTAAAGGAAGAATGCATTTTTTTTACTTAATACAATACTTGGATTTGAAAGAGGCTTCATAAAAATGCACAGTAAGGGTTATGGATGTTTAACACTGGTCATGAAGCAAAGAAGTGACTGCCCTTTGGTGATATTCTTGTCATTATGCAACAAATATTTCTTGCCTCTGGAATCTTTCTCATAAGAGTTATCATGAGAACTTAACATCTGAAAATAACAACTAGCTCATTAACTTTCCATCTTGCTCCACATTTCTTCTTACCTGGGGAAATTTGTAGTTGCACAGTCTGGTTGCCATGTTGAGACAGGTTTTAGTCTGGGGTCCTCCAATGACAGCTACCGTATTGGTCTGGTCGTTACATTTGTAATTAGGGATAAATTTATCTTTTGTAGATAAAAATTCCATTGCTAATAGATAAGTTATATATTCCTCAAGATAATTGGTAGCAATGTGGAAACCGACGCTAACGTTGGGTAAAATCTCAGGATGTTCATTGATCTCCTTTGCAGCAAATGCCAAAGCCAAAGCATGTTGATAATTTTGAGTGAGGAACCTTCAGTGAGAGTTAGAAATGACATCAAATATTGCTGCTTCAGATTCAGACAGTTGATATTTTTAATGTTATGGATCTAGTGCTTAAGCATTTTGATCTAAGGAATCAGTGATGTGGAGGGGAGATAAGCTAACATTGTACTGAGAAAGCGTTTGTAGCCTGCTTTCTTCTGTATTTTAGATTCTTCTTCTGGCGAACTGTCAAATGCATTGTAAAATATCTCTTCCAGGATCAACTTAGATATCAAAGTAACATTGAATTTTGGTTCTATCTATATTTTGTCTGTGATTTTTAACAGTGGGAATTCAGTTCAATTTTTCAACACTAGACTTGAAAAGTCTGAAAAAAATTGTCAAATGCATTTGGGGATTTCCTGCTTCTTTTCTGGGTGGGATGAAACAGGAGAAACAAAAATAAAAAATCAGGATTAACCTGAGGGCATGTACAACCTCTGGATTTTTTTACTTTCAACAGAGGACTTTGTTGAAGGAAGGAAGTCTCCTGAAGAAAAATTCATATAATTTATGAGTCAAATCAATTTGTCTCAATTTGAACTTCTGCATTAAAACAGGAGGTATTTGTGTGAGTTCTGTAATTAAAGATGGGCATTGGAAGTTGATTACTAAGTAACTGGCATATGATATGGTTCAGCAGAAAAATACTACAGGAAAGAGAAGTAGGAGGAGAAGCAGAAGTAGGAAGATACTTACAGATACTGATCAAGTACTTCACGAGAGGGGAAGGTTTGAAATGTGATCTCATTTGAAAGAAAGAAGATAAATAATTGCAGCAATGATTAAGTCCCCAGACTGATAATACTTGTGAACAATTGGAAGAGGACTACTAAGTTTGCAGTTGCAAGCAGAAGAGATTAATATTATGTTAGGAAAAAAGAATAAAATCAATGTTCTGAATATAACCAACTCACTATAGCATATGGCCATTGTAGATATTAAACAGTAGTTCCTATTTTATCATTCAGATGAGGAGTTGGGTTGGCCACCCATTCATGATACCTACAGTTAAGACAATGAACATTCTCTGGAATTAAGACAAGGAAATATCAGTTCCCCCCCCTACATGTAGTCCTGTATTTCTGAGCAGAGATTAATGCAATGTAATGTCTTAATCTAGGGAAACAGTTTTGTCATGGTCTGCTGGAAGGCCCTTGTGACATGGAGACGAAGGGACAATGACTATACTTAATGTGTAATCAATAATATTACTTGCAACAATACTTTGTTTGAAAAATATCAGAGAGAAACATGTTTATTATGTCTCAGTGGACACCATTGCATTGTTATGAACTTTTGGAACATTAAGTAGAAAATGGGAGAGTGAGAGGTCATATGGATAGAAGAAAAAAAATAGAGAAATAATGGAAATATATTTATTGAGCTCATTTTTCATAATCTTTGCTTAATATAACATCTATCATGATACTATTATTAATATATGATCTATCATGATACTACTACTATTACCCATTACTTGCCCCATCTCCTGGCCACCTAACATGTTCCAAAGCATGCAAAAATGAGCAGATTAATAGGTACCATTTCAGTGGGAATGTAACAGCATTCTGTGTGCCTTTGGGGTATAACCATGCTGGCCACATGACCATGCAAATATCTTTGGACAATGCTGGCTCCCTTGGCCAAGAAAAGGAGATGAGCACTGTGCCATAGAGTTGGACATGACTGACAGGGCAACCTTTACCTTTGTCTTACACGATAAGTAGTGATATAAAAATCACTTAAGTTCTAAAAGGAAGTATAGCAAGAGTGGGATTTGGGGGTTGTTATTCTTTCATTTAACATGGCTTTCACTGTCTCAGGTATTTTAGGTAGGTCACCTTTTTCCAAATATTGTTTTATTCTGTCTTCTGGAATTTTCTCCTGATCATACAGCTTTTCATAATAATCTTCTTGTTATGTATTAAGGTTTGAATCTGAGTTGACTGCTTATAGCAAGGTCCGCATTGCAGAGCGGGAAAATAAAGATCACTGATTGGTTAGCACAGCCAGCAGCCCTCTATTTAAAGAGAGCCTTGCTGGGCTGGTTCTTTGCTGGTTACTACTTCACTAAATAAGAGCTGTTAAGTCACTTCACTGTCTCCAGCCTCTTCAGTCTTAGAACCTAACATTGGTGATGAGGATGGGATTCTGAAGAGGAATTCCAAAGATGCCGAAAATCAGTCCAGCGGGAACCGCAAACAACGGCTACCTCCTGCTAGCAAGCCATGTCAGTGTTCCACCCAATGACTCCATTCAACCCAGCCAAAGAGAACTGAGGGGCCTACATGACGAGGTTCCAGTGCTTCCTTGAAGCCAATGACTTACAAGGCCTCTCTGACAATAGGAAGTGAGCATTGTTCCTGAGCCATTGCAGGCACGAAGTCTTTGACACAGCTGAGTCACTAGCCGAGCCAACCCCAGTGGAGATGGTTCCCTGGCAAACACTACAAGCAATGCTCCAGGTGCACTATGCACCAGTGCCATCGAAAGTAGTCCAAAGGGATGAATTTCGCCAGCGACTGCAATGAGATGGGGAGTCGATAAACCAGTATCTCACAGCCCTTCGAAAGGCAGCTATGCATTGCAACTTCCACGACCTCGACGATGTCCTTCTTGGACCAGTTAATATGCGGGGTCCAAGACATCTGACTACAATGGAGGCTCTTGGCCAAATCCAATGTAACCCTACAAATGGCATTGGATGAAGCCAGAGCCACCAAATCCTCAAATAAAGCTGCTGAGTCACTGCACCGCCGGAACGCACCAATGCCAAAAAAGACAACTTCTGAGATCCATGAGACCCAGTGCCATGAGGACCCCCAACAACAGCGAGGATGAGGAGGTTCACCGAACTGATTGGCGCCAAGGGCTCGAGGTACAGAAACAAATGCCATGCCTTAGCTGTGGGGGACCACACATGAGACCATCCTGCCAATTTAGGGACACTATCTGTCGCTACTGTAACAAGCTTGGGCACATCACGAGGGCTTGCAGAGCAGCATTGCTGCCACCGAGAGCCAATGCCACAGATGCCGGCTGCCACAACCATCCACGGGACCCCAAGCGAGACAGAGCCAGACCGGTGCAACAAGCCGACTATTACTGACCACCAGAGACCAATGAAACAAGGGTAGGCCAAGCGAGCACTCAGAACAACAAAAAGTTAATCATCATGGTGCTCTTGGAAGGCTCCCCTTGTGAAAGGGAGATAGAAACCGGCTCTTCCATCTCCATAATGTCTTGGGCTGCTGTGAAATTTAATTAATTTAGCAATTCCGGGTCTCAGCCAAAGGCAACTGAGAACATAACCACTCTGAATCAACAATTACCAAGGCAATCAAATTCCTGGGATGGGCTGCCGCAAATTCAATGTCAAGTTCAGCCACCATGAAGCAAGCCTGCCTCTGACCGTCATCCATGACCGCCTCCCAAGCCTACTCGGCCTAGACTGGTTCGGTGCCCTAGCAATGGGGGTAACTGGAATCAACGCTATCTCAACAACTGCGATGACCATCTCCTCGAATTTCAAGACGTGTTCGACCAGAGACTCTGCAAGTGTGTGGGCACACCTATATCTTTCAGTCTAGACTCTAAGATAGCCCTGATTAGACTAAAGCCTCGCCGAGTCCCTTTTGTGCTAAAACCAAAGATCGACCAGGAAATAGATAAGCTCATTAGCCAGAGCATACTTGAACCTGTCGGTCATGCGAAATGGGAAACACCCATTGTAACCCCCATGAAAAGTGATGGATCTATTCGCATCTGTGTGGACTATAAATGCACACTTAACAAAGCACTTCAACAGAGCACATACCCAGTATCCGTAGTACAGCATTTGTTGCACACTCTAGGCTCAGGCACCATTTTTGCAAAGCTAGATCTCATACAGGCATACTAACAATTGCCGGTTGATTGCGAGATGGCGGAGACGCAAACAATAGTTACACACTGTGGGGCATTCAAATGCAACAGGCTCCAATTCGGCATCAGTGTAGCCCCTGGCATTTTTCAAGGCATTATGGAGTGGGTGTTCAGCAAAATGCTGGGTGTCGTCCCCTATTTCGACAATGTTTTAATCATTGCCAGGGACAAAGCCAAACTAAAGGAGAGGCTTTGTGAAGTGCTGACTAGATTCCGAGCTGCTGGATTAAGGGCTAAACCTAGTAAATGCCAGATTGGGGTGCCGGAGGTTGAATTCCTGGGCTATAGGATCAATGGGTCCAGCATACACCCCACTAGGGACAAGGTTAGGGCAATCAGGGACTGAGCCCCTACCAACAGGACTGAACTTCAGGCTTTCCTGGGATTGCTGAACTTCTATAGCATTTTCCTTGCCAACAAAGCAACTATTGCTGAGCCCTTACACAAACTGCTGTCGAAAAAGACCCCATGAGTGTGGGGACCCACCAAGACTCTGCTTTTAGGGCTGTTAAAGACCTCCTTTCTGAGGACAGTTTCCTGATTCAATTCAATGAAACTCTACCAGTTGTACTTGTCTGCAATGCCTTGCCTTTCAGCATAGGGGCTGTGCTAAGCCATAGATTGCCAAATGGCCACAAAGCCCCTACAGCGTACTTTTCAAGGACACTTTCTAGTGTGGAAAGGAATTATAGTCAACTTGACTGTGAGGCCCTTGCTGCTGTCACCGGAGTGAAACAATTTTACGAATAACTCTACGGCAGAGACTTAGAGACTTGTTAGGGCTCATTGCTGGCGACAGACCCACTCCAGCCTCCCTTTCTCCACGACTGACACACTGGACTATTTCTTTAACCACCTTTTCATATAAACTGATTCACTGTCCGGGCAAGGCTGTGGGGCATGCCGATGCCCTGAGCCGTTGCCCCCTTCCAGAACTTGTGGACGACCCCACTCCAGGCGTCCCCGTCCTTCTCATTAACTGTGCTGGCTGGGACTGGTTACCTCGGCCAACATCGCAGCCCAATTGGCCAAAGACTCTCTGTTCCAAACCATTTTGAACTGGGTATGGAGAGGTTGGCCTCAGGGCCTGGTTAAGCCTGAATTCAAACCCTATGCATAAAGGCAACGCGAGATATTGGTGCAAGGGGGGTGCCTATTGTGGGGCAAACACATCATTGTTCCTCCATTGCTTCGAGAGGATATACCAAGGGCATTACCCAATGGGCACCCAGGGGTTGTGAGAATGAAAGGGTTGGCCCAGAGCTATGTATGGTGGCCCAACATGGATAAACAGGTTGAGGAGTGGGTTGCAGGTTGCACTCCGTGCCGGGAGTCAAAGTCCACCCCTCCCAAATCCCTGGTGCATGAGTGGGAACAACCCAGGGCCCCATGGTCAAGGATTCACATTGATTTCATGGGTCCATTTCATGGTCAAACATTCATGGTTGTAATAGATGTTTATTCAAAATGGCTCAAAATAATTTTAAAGTCTACTACTACCACCGATGCTGTTATTCAGGTGCTCAGAAGGTTATTCGTCACACACGGGCTGCTGGATATTTTAGTTTCTGACAATGGGCCACAATTAATGGCAACCCCTTTTGAGGGGTTCTTGGCTGAGTTGGGGATCAGGCATACACTGATTGCTCCATTCAATCCCAGTAGTAATGGCCAAGTTGAACTCATGGTGCGAGCAGCCAAGGAGGCTTTGGGGCGATTAGGGCTGGGGGATTGGCAAGCCCATGTGGACAAATTCCTTCTAGTATAACATATCACCCCTAACACAGTCACTGGGAAAAGCCCAGCTGAACTACTGATGGGTCAGAGACTCCGGTCTGTACTAGACAGACTGCATCCGAATTACTCAAATCGAAAAGAGCTGAACAATCCTGGCCAAGTAAGAACTTTCCAAACAAACGACCCAGTGTTCGCTAGGAACTTTGCAGAGGGTCCCCTATGGCTACCTGGGGAAATACTAGAGGTAACTGGTCCCTAATCATATGTAGTACTCTTAACAGATGGTAGAAAATGGCGGCGCCACATTGAAAAACTGCACAGCTGCCACCCATTAAATGCTGCCTGCCAGCTAGACTCTAATGATGATCTTCCTACAGCTGATGCTACTCTGAGGGAACCAGCACACTTATCTGAAGAGTCAGAATCACCACCCATCGATGACCATGAACCGGTTCCCAATGAATCTTCGGCCCCGCCACAGGCGGAGTCAGAGAGTGAAAACCCGTCCTCTCCGCCCAAAGCCAATGCCCAAACTGAATTGTGCAGGTCAAGTAGGGTGCCACAACATCCTGCACACTTAAAAGACTAAGTATGCAAATGTGTTGGACTAAACCAAATGGGGAGGGGTATTATGTATTAAGGTTTGGATCTGAGTTGACTGCTTACACCAAGGTCCGCTTTGCAGAGTGGGAAAATAAAGATCACTGATTGGTTAGCCCAGCCGGCAGCCTTCTATTTAAAGAGAGCCTTGCCGGACTGGTTCTTTACTGGTTACTACTTCACTAAATAAAGAGCTGTTAAGTCACTTCACTGTCTCCAGCCTCTTCAGTCTCAGAACCCAACACTTCTATTATTATTTTTATTAGCATTTTGATAATGGAGACTTCCTTTCTCATCTACCAATCGATGTATCAGTTTATTTTCTTTCTCCTTTTTCAATTTATATGCCAACCATCTTCCTGGTCTATTCACATTTTCAAAAAAGTTCTGTTTAGCACTTTTTATTTTTTTTGTGTGTCAATTCTTCTTTATCTAATACATTCAGTTTATGTTTTATTAATTCCATTTGATTTTTTTAAATTCTTTTTTTGTGGTACTTTCTGTAATTCTATTCTTTTGTATTCTTCTTCT
Organism: Diadophis punctatus similis; assembly: GCA_023053685.1. Taxonomy (NCBI): domain Eukaryota; kingdom Metazoa; phylum Chordata; class Lepidosauria; order Squamata; family Dipsadidae; genus Diadophis; species Diadophis punctatus. The sequence goes on from JALIGW010000046.1 coordinate 4,448,943, forward strand.
AGTATTTTATGTCTTTGTTTCTTCTTATTTTTTTCTTTCCCATATGTTATGACTAGTCCCCTGATATACACCTTAGCAGTATCCCATAAATTGTGCAGTGAAGTCTCTTCTTTCCTATTCTCTTTAAAAAAGAAATCCAGTTCTTTTTCCATAGTTTGAATAAATCCCTGTCATTTAATATTGACTGATTCAGCATCCATCTCAATTTTCTCTTTTGTCCTTTCCACTTAACTGTTACTGGATTGCGGTCTGCCCAAATGCTTGTTTCTATTTCAATTTATTGCACATTTGATTTTTAACTCCGGTGATATCCATATCATATCTATTCTTGACCAAGACATGGATCTATTTGAATAAAATGAATATTGGTTTTTCTTAGTGTATATCTCTCTCCATACATCTTGAATACCTATTTATTCTGCCATTTTGAAAAAGGTTCTTGGAAGTGTTTTCCTAGCTTTTTTGCTTACTTTACTACTTTTGTAATCCAGTTCTGCATCTACAATCGCATTAAAGTCCTTACCACTCTCTGTATGGACTTTCTGAGGCACTGCTTCCACCAAACTGACATTGACACAGTTTGTTAAAACGCTCTCAATTGTGCCTCTGTAAAAAGTGGCCAGGACAAAAGGAGAAAAATGTGATCTCCTCATCTGACACGGGAAATGCAGAGGCTTTCCTAAGAATGATGTGTGGAGAGACCAGTATACAATATAATCAATAAAATTAACATTAAAATCAGAATAATTTAACAATAAAACATTTTAAAAATGCTGCATTATCTCTCATGCTGCCATAGACTGTCTGCAACTTAAATATCTGTGTCCCTAAGTCTACCATAGCAGGTTCAATCCCCATTCCTGAGCTCCATTTCCTATTGGTTCTATCTTGCTGTACTTCCTTTTAGAACTTAAGTGATTTTTATATCTTGTAAGACAAAGGTAAAGGTTGCCCTGTCAGTCATGTCCAACTCTATGGCACAGTGCTCATCTCCTTTTCTTGGCCAAGGGAGCCAGCATTGTCCAAAGATATTTGCATGGTCATGTGGCCAGCATGGTTATACCCCAAAGGCACACAGAATGCTGTTACATTCCCACTGAAATGATACCTATTAATCTGCTCATTTTTGCATGCTTTGGAACATGTTAGGTGGCCAGGAGATGGGGCAAGTAATGGGTAATAGTAGTAGTATCATGATAGATCATATATTAATAATAGTATCATGATAGATGTTATATTAAGCAAAGATTATGAAAAATGAGCTCAATAAATATATTTCCATTATTTCTCTATTTTTTTTCTTCTATACATATGACCTCTCACTCTCCCATTTTCTACTTAATGTTCCAAAAGTTCATAACAATGCAATGGTGTCCACTGAGACATAATAAACATGTTTCTCTCTGATATTTTTCAAACAAAGTACTGTTGCAAGTAATATTATTGATTACACATTAAGTATAGTCATTGTCCCTTCATCTCCATGTCACAAGGGCCTTCCAGCAGACCATGACAAAACTGTTTCCCTAGATTAAGACATTACATTGCATTAATCTCTGCTCAGAAATACAGGACTACATGTAGGGGGGGGGAACTGATATTTCCTTGTCTTAATTCCAGAGAATGTTCATTGTCTTAACTGTAGGTATCATGAATGGGTGGCCAACCCAACTCCTCATCTGAATGATAAAATAGGAACTACTGTTTAATATCTACAATGGCCATATGTTATAGTGAGTTGGTTATATTCAGAACATTGATTTTATTCTTTTTTCCTAACATAATATTAATCTCTTCTGCTTGCAACTGCAAACTTAGTAGTCCTCTTCCAATTGTTCACAAGTATTATCAGTCTGGGGACTTAATCATTGCTGCAATTATTTATCAGGTCTTCTTTCTTTCAAATGAGATCACATTTCAAACCTTCCCCTCTCGTGAAGTACTTGATCAGTATCTGTAAGTATCTTCCTACTTCTGCTTCTCCTCCTACTTCTCTTTCCTGTAGTATTTTTCTGCTGAACCATATCATATGCCAGTTACTCAGTAATCAACTTCCAATGCCCATCTTTAATTACAGAATTCACAGAAATACCTCCTGTTTTAATGCAGAAGTTCAAATTGAGACAAATTGATTTGACTCATAAATTATATGAATTTTTCTTCAGGAGACTTCCTTCCTTCAACAAAGTCCTCTGTTGAAAGTAAAAAAAATCCAGAGGTTGTACATGCCCTCAGGTTAATCCTGATTTTTTATTTTTGTTTCTCCTGTTTCATCCCACCCAGAAAAGAAGCAGGAAATCCCCAAATGCATTTGACAATTTTTTTCAGACTTTTCAAGTCTAGTGTTGAAAAATTGAACTGAATTCCCACTGTTAAAAATCACAGACAAAATATAGATAGAACCAAAATTCAATGTTACTTTGATATCTAAGTTGATCCTGGAAGAGATATTTTACAATGCATTTGACAGTTCGCCAGAAGAAGAATCTAAAATACAGAAGAAATCAGGCTACAAACGCTTTCTCAGTACAATGTTAGCTTATCTCCCCTCCACATCACTGATTCCTTAGATCAAAATGCTTAAGCACTAGATCCATAACATTAAAAATATCAACTGTCTGAATCTGAAGCAGCAATATTTGATGTCATTTCTAACTCTCACTGAAGGTTTCTCACTCAAAATTATCAACATGCTTTGGCTTTGGCATTTGCTGCAAAGGAGATCAATGAACATCCTGAGATTTTACCCAACGTTAGCATCGGTTTCCACATTGCTACCAATTATCTTGAGGAATATACAACTTATCTATTAGCAATGGAATTTTTATCTACAAAAGATAAATTTATCCCTAATTACAAATGTAATGACCAGACCAATACGGTAGCTGTCATTGGAGGACCCCAGACTAAAACCTGTCTCAACATGGCAACCAGTCTATGCAACTACAAATTTCCCCAGGTGAGAAGAAATGTGGAGCTAGTTGTTATTTTCAAATGTTAAGTCCTCATGATAACTCTTATGAGAAAGATTCCAGAGGCAAGAAATATTTGTCATATAATGACAAGAATATCACCAAAGGGCAGTCACTTCTTTGTTTCATGACCAGTGTTAAACATCCATAACCCTTACTGTGCATTTTATGAAGCCACTTTCAAACCCAAGTATTGAATTAAGTTTTTAAAAAATGCATTCTTCCTTTAATTTTTTAAAATTCTTTTAAAAGTCTCTTTCCTTTCTTCCTATGTTCACCCATATTTCTCCAATTAGATTACATATGGATCAGCTCCTTTGATGAATAATGACCAAGCAGGGATTTTTGTCAAATGGATGTTCCCTGATGAGATCCATCAACTTAAAGGAGTGCTACAATTACTATTGCATTTTGGATGGACCTGGGTTGGGTTGATTTCTCTGTTTGAAGAAGATAGGGAGAGGTTTGTTCAAAAGCGTCTTTCCATGTTTTCAGAGAAAGGAATCTGCTTTGACTTTATAGAATGTCTACCCCCAATGATGTATGGTAGTGAAGCTGCTGAAATGGTGGAGAAGGCAGATAAAATATATAACGTGATCATGTGGAGTACAGTCATTGCAGTGATCTTTAATGCTGAAATTACAAGCATAGTGACATTGAGGATGATGCTCTCTGTTTTAGATTCTGATGATATTCCAAAGGAGAGAAAAGCCAAAGTTTGGATCATGACAGCTCAAATGGAATTCACCTCTATTCTAATGCAAAGACTGTTACCCATTGATTTTCTTCATGGTGCAATTTCCTTCGTACTTCACTCAAAGGAGCTAACAGGATTCCAACAATTTACACAGAAGAAAAACCCAAATTTTGAAAAAGATGATGGGTTTATTAGGGATTTCTGGAAAGATGCATTTGAATGCTCATTCTCCAGTGATATTACAGACGAGAATGCTGAAAGGATCTGCACTGGAGAAGAAAAGCTGGAGACTCTTCCAAATTCTGTCTTTGAGACCACCATGGGTGGACATAGTTACACCATCTACAATGCAGTCTACGCTGTGGCACATGCTCTTAGGGCCTTGCATGCCTCCAAACTCAAATGGAGTCAAAAAATTGATAAGAGGAGGTGGAAGTACTTCCTTCAATCACCATGGCAGGTAATGTTTACTAATCTAACTTAGGAATCATGTAAAATCATGTAAATAAATGATGGCTTATAGTTTTTTTCCCTCCTTTCCTTTTGAAACTGTCTTTATTTATTTATATTTCATAATTCTTAACTGTTCACCTCCATCCTCCCTCCCTTTACAGATAGTTTTGAATGTTCATGGTATTCTCTTATGCAAGATCTAAAAAAATTAAAACCCTATTTTTTTTCCAAATATTATCTGAATAATCTAAACCGCGAAGGTCATTTATGCAAAGTTGGATGCAATTTGAAAATAAACTTAAGCTATTGAAAAAGTTTGAAAAAAACCCTAACATATGAACTTTTTTTATGTATGAAATGCTATGTAAAATATCTACAATTCCTTTTCAAGGAATCCAATTCATATTTATATTTATGGTTTTTTTTTCATTTAGCTCCATCATTTTTTACAGCAAGTCTCTTTTAACAACAATGCTGGAGAACAGGTTTCTTTTGGCCCCAATGGAGAATTTGAAACTGGGTTTGATGTTTTCAATTGGGTCACATTTCCAAACATGTCCTTTCTGAAAGTCCAAATTGGAAAGATTGACCCCCTGGCTCCCCCAGAAAATCTCCTTACCATTTCTGCCAATGATGCTGTTTGGCCACTAATATTTAACCAGGTATCTCTTATTTTCCACATTTTTTGAAATCATATATTCATTGATCCACAGAAATAAATAATTAAATAATAATCACAATCAAACTTGGATTTAACAACCTCATTTTTTGTTTGGTTGATGTATATGAACATAAACTGCTAAAGTATATGTTGTTGTTAGTTGCGAAGTTGTGTCCCACTCATCGCGACCCCATGGACAACATTCCTCCAGGCCTTCCTATTCTTATATACATATATAGGTGGCTGAAAGTCTAAATGCCTACAGCATTTATTTAGTTCCAGTGCAACATCATCCAGTACATACCACAATAGTAATCTCTACTAATTTCTCAGTGGGTTATATTATTAACATCAGACACAGTAAAATACAATAAAATTAGATAAGATAAAACAGAAAGATAAAATGGGACATGGCAAAACAGAATGCAAAGATATATTATGAAATGAATCCTAGAAATGGACAACAGTAGGCAATTAAGTGAATTAATTAATTTTACCTACAACCTCAATGTGTGGTATATAAGGTATCCTTTTTGGAGAAGGCTGACTATAAACCTAACAGTTCAAGTGTCTACATACTGTATATATTTGGGCTCTGAAGGAAATAGAATTATTTTGTTTGTTTGACTCCTAGTATATCGTTTTTGTGAAGCAATATTTCTATGTATTGAGTCCTTCTTGAGCCATATAATGGGCAATTGAGCAGGACATCTGAAGAAGTCAGGTGTCTTTAACTACATTAGAAAAAAAGGAACAGTTAAGCAAGTGTTTCTCCACCCCAGCAAGTTTATGAGGTGTGGATTTCAACTCCAAAGTTCAGCATGCTGGTTGGGGAAATAACAGATTAACTTTGTAGGTATTCTAGTCCAACTCCCCCTACTCAGGAAACCCACAACATTTCAGTCAAATGGTTGTCCAATCTCTTCTTCAAAATCTCTCCATGTTGGAGGACCCAGAATTTCTGGAGGCAAGCTGTTCCACTGATTAATTGTTCTAACTGTCATGAAATTTCTCCTTAGTTCTAGGTTTGTCCTCTCATTAATTAGTTTCCATCCATTGCTTCTTACCCTGCCTTCAGGTGTTTTGGAGAATAGGTTGACCCCTTCTTCTTAGTGTCTCTTAGCTTCAGACTATCATCTCTTCGGCCCCATGAAAGAGGGTTTGAGAGGCAAACATTATTCCAGTAATGAGGAAGTGAAAACTGCAGTGAAGAAGTGGCTCAAAGAACAGTCAACAAAATTTTACGAGGCAGGGACACATGCTCTCATTTGAAAGTGGAACATTGCTATTGAGAGAAACGGTGACTATGTTGAGAAGTAGGGATGTGATCCACAGAGGACCAGCTTCATTTTGATGTATGCTACATGTTCCTGTGTTGGTAATTATACCTGTCTTAAAGAACATGGCATTACTTTATGACTCACTCTCGTATAACCCTAACCCTAACCCTTATAAAAAATAAAAGGGAATACATACTTGATGTACTAACTGCAACTAGAATTGTATTTGCACAATAATGGAAAAGTGAAGAGATTCCTATACAGGAAAACGTAATTAAAAAATATTAGAATGTGCAGAAATGGATAGATTAACACTTAAAATAAAGGAAAAGGAAGAAACTGAATACGTATTAACATGGGACTCACTTTATCAATGACTAGCCAATAAAAACAGAGGTTAGAAATATGGAATATGGAATACAGAAATTTTAGATTTTAGATTTATTATTAGACTTGGAAGGGACCTTGTAAGTCATCTAGTCCAACCCCCTGCTCAAGCAGGAGTTCCTACACCATTTGAGACAGATGGCAGGCCAGTCTCCCCTTGAAGGTCGCAAGTGTTGGGGCTCTCACAACCTCCGCTGGCAAGCTGTTCCACTGGTTGATCGCTCTCACCATCAGAAAGTGTCTCCTCACTTCCAGGTTGAATCTCTCCTTGGTCAGCTTCCATCTATTATTCCTTGTTTGGCTTTCTGGTGCCATAGAGAACAGCCTGCCCCCCTCCTCTCTGTGGCATCCCCTCAAGTATTGGAACACTGCTATCATGTCACCCCTGGTCCTTCTCTTTGCCAGACTGTCCAAGCTCAGTTCCTGAAACCGCTCTTTGTAGGTTTTTTTTTCAGACCCTTTATCATCCTGGTTGCTCTCTTCTGCACTTTCTCTAGAGTTTCAATGTCTTTTTTTGTAGTGTGGTGACCAAAACTGGATGCAGTACTCTAGGTGTGGTCTGACCAAGGCTTTATAGAGTGGTACTAGTACCTCTCTGGTCCTTGATTGTATCCCTCTATTTATGCAGCTCAGGACTGCATTGGCCTTTTTGGCTGCTGCTGCACACTGGTGGCTCATATTTAGTTGGCTGTCTACCAAGACTCCGAGATCCCTCTCGCAATCGCTGCTATTGAGTGTGGTTTTGCCCAGTTTGTATGTGTATTTTTGATTCTTCTTACCTAGGTGCAGAGTTTTACTTTTGTCCGTATTAAATTTCATTTTGTTGGTTTGGGCCCAGTGTTCGAGTCTGTCGAGGTCCCTCTGGATTTTGAATCTGTCCTCTGGGGTGTTTGCTACTCCTGCCAACTTGGTATTATCTGCAAATTTGGTTAGTTCTCTTGCTATTCCCTCATCTAGGTCATTTATGAAGATATTAAAGAGTACTGGGCCTAGGACGGAACCTTGTGGTACCCCACTGCTTTCTTCTCTCCATGTGGACTTAGAGCGGTTGAGGACTACTCGCTGAGTATGGTTGGTCAGCTAGTTGTTAATCCATCTGGTTGTGTAGCTGTCTATCCCGCTTTTTTCTAGCTTATGAAGAAGTAGGTTGTGGTCTACTTTGTCAAATGCTTTGCTGAAGTCCAGGTATATTATGTCTACTGCATTTCACTGGTCTACTAATTTGGTCATGGTGTTGAAGAATGAAATGAGGTTGGTTTGGCATGACTTGTTCTTAACAAATCCATGCTGGCTGTTGGTTATTACTTGGTTTGTTTCTAGGTGATGTGAGATCTGGTTTTTAATTATTTTTTCCAGTATTTTCCCAGGTATTGATGTTAGGCTGATTGGTCTGTAGTTTCCTGGGTCTGTTTTTTTACCTTTTTTGTAGATGGGGACCACGTCAGCTCTTTTCCAGTCCTCAGGTAGTTCCCCTGTGTTCCAGGATATGTGGAAGATGTGGTGCAGTGGTTCTGAAATGACTTCTGTTAGTTCTTTTAGGACTCTGGGGTGTAATCCGTCTGGTCCTGGTGCTTTGTATTCGTTAAGTTCAGATAGGTGATGTCTTACTATATTTTTGCTTAAGTTGAGTCTTGCTTCAAATCTGTTTTTTATGTTTGTGTTGCTGGGTAGTTGAGCTGCAGTTTCCTTTTGTGTGAAGACTGATGCGAAGAATGTGTTCAGTAGCTCTGATTTGTCTGTGTTGTCTGTTACTTCTTTGCCGTCTTCTCTCTTTAGTGGACCGACTGTTTCTTTGATTTTTTTCTTGTTGTTTATGTGTTGGAAGAAGCTTTTTTGTTGTCTTTGACTTTTGTTGCAAGTCTTTGTTCATTCTGGGCCTTTGCTGTCCTGATTTTTTCTTTATAGATTCTGGCTATCTGTTGGTACTCTGCCTTGGTTATGTTCCCCTCTTTCCATATTTTGTATTTATCTTTTTTTTCATTCAGTTTATCGGTGAGGTCTTGGTGTAGCCATGCTGGTTTTCTTTTGGATTTCTTGTTTTTCTTCCTCATCAGTATTGTGGTTTTTTGGGCTTTTATGATCGTGTTTTTCAGGATCTCCCAGGCTTCTTGTGTTGTTTTACCCTTTAGTACTTTCATCCAAGGGATCTTCCCCAAGTTTTCTCTGAGTTTGTTGAAGTCGGCTTTTTTAAAGTCTGGAATATAGGTGTCGTTATGTTCAGTTATTTGTGTTTGCATTATGGTGAATTTTAGTATTACGTGGTCACTCTCGCCCAGTGTTCCTGCAGCTTCAACTCCTTCTATTGTTTCTTCTCTGTTTATAAGTATTAAATCCAGTATGGCTGCCCCTCTAGTTCCCGCCTCAACTTTTTGGACAATGAAGGTGTCTGCTAGACCGGTTAGGAATCTTTTAGATTTCTCACTTGGTGCTGAGTTGGTTTTCCAATTGATATCTGGGTAGTTGAAGTCTCCCATTATTACAATGTTGTTTTTCTTGCATATGTTCTTTAGCTGGTTTGTAAAAAGGGTGTCCATTGTTTCTGTTTGGTTTGGTGGTCTGTAGTAAACTATTGTTGTGTTGCTCTTTTTTTCTTTTATGTTGACCCATATGCATTCTAATGGGTTTTCTTCCTTGGTTATTTGTAGCTCTGAAGTTACATAGTTGTCCTTTATATACAGTGCAACACCACCTTCTTTGTGTGATCTGGTTTTTTTTGAAGAGTTTGTATCCTTTTATCTGTGTGTTCCAATCGTATGATTAGTCCCACCAAGTTTCTGTTATTCCAACTATGTTGTATGTACCTTCATGCATTAACATTTCAAGTTCACCCTGTTTATTCCCTAGGTTTTGTGCATTTGTGTAGAGGCATTTGAGTTCTTTGTGCCTGATTGTGGGTGTTCTTTCCTTGTCTCTTGTTTGGCGTTTGTGTTTGTTTTCTTCCCCATCCCTTTTTGGGTCGTTGTTTGTTTTGTTTGCTTGGGGTCCATGCTTGGAGTTGGGTCCCGGGGATCCTGTAGATTGGTTACCCTCCCCTCACGATTTTAGTTTAAAGCCCTCCTGACAACTTGGGCCAGTCTTTTACCGAAGACATTCTTCCCAGTCTTTGTGAGGTGTAACCCGTCCCTTGCCAATAGTCCATCTTGGAGGTAGTACAGTCCGTGTATATAAGAATATAAGAGAAGGATTAATTTTATAAGGAAGGTTTATTAAAACAAATAAGAAATTATTATTGTTATTATGAGACCAATACCAATGTGATGAATACTATTGTAAATATTATGATTATTATTTCTCAAAACTATTTAATTTAATTTAATTGTTCTTATTGTTCTTATTTGTATGCAGACAACACACTGTTTATTTAGAAATGGAATTTTTTATATGTACCATAATAAAACATTTTAAAACATGAAGAAAAAAAGCCACTTCATATGATCTTGATTCTGTCCCTTTGTTAATGCAGCCAAGGACTGCATTGACTTTTTTTGGCAGCTGCAGAATTCAGGGAATTGACGTTCATACCTCTTTTGGTTGCTGAGGTTTGAGAAATGAATTAAGGGATTGTTTTGGTGAATTTAAAACAAAAGAAAATGGGGGAAATGGGACACTAAGGTTTGATGAGGATGTGAAAAGTTTGGGTATATATACCTGATGAAATGAGCACTCCCAACCTATGAGTTCTTCATGTGAAAGAATTCTGATTTTCTTTATGAACAGACTTTGCCTCTTTCCATCTGCAATGAGAAATGTCCTTATGGCTACAGCAAGGTAAAAATAGAAGGGAAATTATCCTGCTGCTATGATTGTAGACAGTGTCCAGAAGGGAAGATAGCTGACCAAATGGGTAAGCAAAGGAATATATTGAATATATCAATTATTTAATAAGTATAATTGGGGATGGATTTTTAATCAGTTGGTTAATTATGGTGACTGTTGGTAAATCTTGAGCTGTCTGATAGTTTGTATAGATGAGCAAAGAAAAACATGAACTACTTGTTTCTAATTCAAAGGGATATTTAATGTCTATGGGGATTCTTAGTCATCAAAGTGCTTTTTGTACCAAGGTTGCTTTTTCAAAAGACAGCTGAACTTTCTTTTTTCCTTGAAGACATTTTACTTCTCATCTAAGAAGCTTCTTCAGTTTTGACTGACTTGCTTCACTCAGAACTGAAGAAGTTTCTTGGCTAAGAAGCAAAATGTCTTCAAGGAAAAACAAAGAAAGCCCAGTTGCTTTTTGAAGCAGCATATTTGGGAAATATTTAAAGGTACAATCAACCAGTTCACTTTAAATAGCATAATCTCTCTTAAGGATCAATAGATTTCTCAGATTTGGATTCTTCTTCTTATTGCATGTAGATGTTTGGCAGGTAACCAGTGCTTGTTGGCAGGGGCGGGTTCCTAATTTTTTTACTACCACTCTGTGGGCGTGGCTTATTTTGTGGGTATGGCTTGCCAGCCATGTGACCGGGTGGCCGTGGCTTCTCGGACTGCTGAAGGGAGGGGAACTGAGATAGGTCCTGCTGCCCATTCCCCCTCCCCTCAGCAGCTTGAGAAGCCTCAAACGTGCGAAAATGCCTAGGATCATCACCGTGTGTTCGTGGCTTCTCGGACTGCTGAAGGGAGGGGAATGGAGATAGCTCCTGCCGCCCGTTCTTTCAGCGTCTCACACGCTCCCTCAGCCATCCTTCCCTGCTTGGACTCACTGTGGGGTAGGAAGGCAGCGCATGCGCAGTGCCAGAAACTCGGCTTCTGGGCATGCACAGAAGAATTTTTTTTAAATGTAAATTTTTTTTAAAAAAAAATGGCGGCGCCCAGGGACCGGCAACCGACCGTACCAGTACTGTGACATCACCAGCAGGCCGCTACCGGTGCTATAGAGTGGACCGCACTGGTAGGAACCCACCACTGCTTGTTGGTAAACAATCCAGAAATCTTTTTATTATCTTTTTTGACTGTAATATCATTTTCCATCAAATTCAATCCATTCAACATTGTTTCCTGCTATTTCAACTCTTTTTCTACCTGGAGAGTAAAAGTGTCATATAAAAGTTTTGAGATAACTGCATAACTTAAAGAATATTGACACTGAACAATGCATTATATAATGAATTTCATTTTAAATTATTTTGAGAAAAATAATATGAATTGATAGGATCTTATTAAATCTAGTATGTTATTACTTTTTCAGGCTTAAAATGGTTCTGTGAAACAGCTTTATTTGTTTTCCCCCCCAGACTTAGATGACTGTTTCCCATGTCCAGAGGACCAACATCCAAACAAAGGTCGAGATAATTGTCTTCCAAAAACTGTAACTTATTTGACTTTCCAAGAGCCGTTGGGTATTTCTTTGGTAACAATTGCCGTCTCCTTTTCTGTCATCTCAGTGATGGTTCTGGGAATCTTCATTAAACACCAGGACACTCCCATTGTCAAAGCCAACAACAGGAACCTCACCTTCATTCTTCTCATTGCTCTCATGCTCTCCTTCCTTTGCACTCTGCTCTTCATTGGGCAACCTGATCAAGTGAAATGTCTCTTGCGACAAAGTACTTTTGGCATCACTTTCTCTATCGCCCTTTCTTGTATTTTGGGTAAAACAACCATAGTAGTTCTTGCTTTCATGGCCACCAAGCCAGGCTCCAAAATGAGAAAATGGGTGGGGAGAAGGATGGCCAACATGATCGTCCTATCTGTCTTCATGGCTCAGTTCACAATATGTGCAGTGTGGTTGGCAATTTCTCCTCCATTTCCAGATTCAGACATGCACTCCATAGTTGAAGAAATCGTCTTGGAATGTAATGAAGGTTCAACCACAATGTTTTACACAATGCTTGGCTTCATGGGGCTCTTGACCGCTGTCACCTTCACGGTGGCCTTCTTGGCTAGGAATTTACCTGACAGCTTCAATGAAGCCAAGTTCATCACCTTCAGCATGTTGGTCTTTTGCAGTGTCTGGGTGTCGTTTGTTCCCACTTATTTGAGCACCAAGGGGAAATATGTGGTTGCTGTGGAGATCTTCTCCATTTTGGCTTCAGCGGCTGGATTACTGGGCTGCATCTTTTCCCCCAAGTGCTATATCATTATTCTGAGACCTGATTTGAATAAGAAGGAGCAACTAATAAAAAAATAAAACTGATATTTATACCAGATCCCTTGAATGAAGCCTCATTGTTTACTTTCATGAAACTGGGCTTTTTTTTTGTTCTGTTTTTGCAGTTTGGGGTGTATGCATTCTTCCTTTGGTGAAAAATATAGGAGTGTTTCATTATTGCCTTTTCCCTTGCTGTATTAATTAAGCCTTTTGCCACTGTCCCTATAGTGATATATGGATAAACCATGCTCTGTATATAAGGAGCATGATGGCTGACATGGTTAGAATGCTGAGTAGGAAGCCCACCTTTGAGACCCAAGTGCTACCATGGGGTGGGTTGAGCTCCCATCCTGTACAACTCCTGCCAGGGACATGAAAGGAGTCCCCAATTGGGCATCCTGTGGGCAATGGTGATATCTCAGACTAATCCTTTCAACCTGGAAGCATCACGGTGCTTCTGACATAAATACAATGCAATAATCTTCTGGCATCTTCCTTAACTGATGCACCCCCCTATAGGTGCCTGTTTGCTTTAACTGGGCAGCTGCAATGACCTTCCCCCCTTGGGTGATCCTGTTGGTGATCAGGGATGTGCTTCAAAAATTTTAGCAACGAATTCTCTTCCCTGTTCCTGGGCGGGCATGGCCTTATAAGCGAGGCTTAATCAGTCTCCTGCGCCATGGCAGGGGGCTGTTTTTCACTCTCCCTGGGCTCCGGGAGGGCAAATTTCCAGCCTTCTGGAGCCTCCAGGAGGCCCGTTTCTCCCTTTCCCAAGCCTCTGCATGGGTGCCGCACTTACCTGGCATCCAAAATGGGCCGTGTGGAGACTTCTGGGATGGGATGGTGGGAGGAGAGGGACAGGGAGGGGTGTTGTGGTGTGGGAGGGGCCAGTCAGGACTGGGATTTTGGGGTTCACCGAACCATGCAGAATGTTTGCTAGAGGATTGCCTGAACCCAGGCGAACCCGGAGCAGCCCACCCCTGTTTGTGATATATTGTATACTCACAGCATATACTCACAATATTTCTTGTTCACCCCTCTCGGAAACACCCACTACTACCACAATGAGGCACCATGATATGATTTGAGGAGGGAGAATTATTTTAATACATTTGCAACATGATCTGCATTGCTTACCAATGTCCCACCTATTAAACCATGTCTCTTATATAGGAAGCCCTTCTTCTGCAATGCAGAGTGCCCCTGGGATAGTATCAATCCAGAGGTGTATTGTGCTCCACTATTGCAAGCCTTTAAATCAGGGATGTCAAACTCAATTTCATTGAGGGCTGCATTAGAATTGTATTGACCTCAGGGGTGGGCGTGGCCAGGGTAGAATAGAATAGAATAGAATTCTTTATTGGCCAAGTGTGATTGGACACACAAGGAATTTGTCTTTGGTGAATATGCTCTCAGTGTACATAAAAGAAAAGATACATTTGTCAAGAATGGTTGTCATAGGGTTCAAGTAAGTAATCAGGAAACAATCAATATGAAAATAAATTGTAAGGATACAAGCAACAAGTTACAGTCATACAGTCATAAGTGGGAGGAAATGAGTGATAGGAGCCATGAGAAAAACTAATAGTAATAGTAATGCAGCCTAGTGAATAGTTTGACAGTGGTGAGGGAATTATTTGTTTAGCAGAGTGATGGCGTTCGGGAAAAAACTGTTCTTGTGTCTAGTTGTCTTGGTGTGCAGTGCTCTATAGCGAGCACTTGGGTAGGCGTGGCCCAAGTGCTCTGCCAGTGAAAACAGGTTCCCAAGCTCCATTTTCAGCTGCAATGGCCTCCTACAAGCCTCTGTCAGAGCTCAGGGGTGTATGAGTTCCATTTTCGCTGACAGAGGCACTGCAGGCTGGCCCTTCGCTGTTTCCAGGATGGCCCCATGGGCCAGATCTAACTACCCTGTGAACCAGATCCTGCCCCGGGCACCCCTACTTTATATGGTCTTTTAAAACATGTTTTACCCTCAACCTATCGTGCAGGTTTACCCTACCTGCACAATAGGTCAATGATGTGCCCTTGTGTTTAGTACTGTTTGGCTTGGTTCAAAATGTTTTCCTTCTGTCACATGAGTTGCCATTTAGGTTGTGGTTTAGTTATTATGCTGGGTTTAATGGTATGCTGCCAAAAGTAAGTTTTGGATTAGTGTAATTAATCCAAGGAAGGAAGGAAGGAAGGAAGGAAGGAAGGAAGGAAGGAAGGAAGGGAGGGAGGGAGGGAGGGAGGGAGGGAGGGAGGGAGGAAGGAAGGGAGGAAGGGAGGAAGGGAGGAAGGAAGGAAGGCTTTTCCAACTCAAGAAAAAAGTTTTTAAAAATTGTAAAGGAATTGGATGCTGAATAAAGTGGAACCAATTCTGGTAGAGGAGAGATTGGTAAAAGAAGGATTGAGCACAACAGTAAGAAATACCAGGCTAGAGTGTGGGGGTGTGTGTCCAGACCTATTTTCCCAATGGTTCCCTTATGGTGGAGATCCCTGACTAAAGTTGGTGACTAAATAATTCCAAGTGCCCTTTGTCCTCCTTCCTTGCCACATTATCCAGAACAGAGGCATCAACCCATCCTATGTTTTTCAGTAAAGATATACACACAACAAACATTGATTCAACAAAATATTTTATTTAGCAGATTATTTCCATGGCCACTGCTGATAAAGTTGAAAAGTATTCAAGAAGTCATGTCTGTATGATTTCCTATCTTACTTTGATATCAGAAAAATATATCAAGTACAGCATATAATTATATTATCTAGAAATAGAGAAGTTGTTATTACCTATAGGGACAAGTATTCCAGGGAATGAACAATTATAAAAGACCAGAAAGCCCATCATCATTTCAGAGATATTTCCTTATCTAGAAAGAGAAACAGAATTACCATGGGTGGGCAAAAAATTGTGAGCATGGAAGCGACTTCTGAATTCCTGTCGGCTTCCCTATTGAATTTCCTCATGGAAAACTGGTACGGAACATCAAAAAGCCTCCCTCCCTCCCTCCCTCTCTCCAATTCCTAATAGCCTCCACCTTTGTTTTTCTTGTGGGAAGATTTATGGGAAAAAGTCAATGAGAAAGCTAGCAGGAAATTGCAAGTCCAAGGCCAGGAGGCAGTATATGACTGCTGATAGGCAGGAGAGGGAGAAGGGAGGGCAGGGAAAGTATGAGATGTGGTGAGCATTGAAAATGGTTCATAGGGATATGGCATAGGTGTTCAGGGGTACATAAAAGTTGTGACATGGTTCAGGGAGGGCCCAGTCAGGAAGACTTGTTGGGGCTGCACAGGAGTGCATGAGATGTGCCAAATGGGTCACAGAGGGCACATGGTAGGCCAGTTCAAGCTGTGAAGGATATGTGAGGGATATGGTGCAAGCCAAGAAAATAGTGTGAGGGACATTTCATTCCCATGGGAGCAATAGCATTGTGTAAGTTAACCCATTTGAGGTACCTTCTTAAAATAATTGTTGCCCTATTATGAACCGTTCCTCCCAATTGAAGGGTACATACAAACAGACATGAGAGCTTTGTATTATATAGATCAGCTATGCTGGCTGGAGAATTCTGGGAGTTGAACTCCACAAGTCTTAAAGTTGCCAAGTTTGAAGACCTCTGATATAGATAGTCACACATGAATGAAAAAAAATACAGATTAGAAAAAATATATATTCTTTGGCTGTTGGAAGTGAAAATGAGTTTCTAAAATGGCAACAATAGGCAGAGGTTCATATAGCATTACAGTTAAATAATAAAATAAATGTCTTCTGGAAAAAAGAAGGCTTTGACTCAGTGATAAAGCAGCAATCAAGTGGATGAAGAACTAACTTCTAGAGGCAGTGCATTTCATAGTCGAGATGAGACTCTCAATGCCCTAATCAAATGGGTTTCCACATAGTTGCAATCTTCAGAGTAGAAAAGTCAGAAACTATATGAGAATTAAATAGGTAGTCTTGATAGTAGTCTGGAGTTTGAGATGACTTTATATCTGATGTCTCCCCCACGTATGTATGTTGTTTATATGTTTTTAAATTGTTTTAAATTGCTTTTTTAAATTATTTGTTTGGAGTTTTTATAGAATGTTGTACGCCGCCCTGAGTCCTGAGGGAGTAGGGTGGCATAGAAAAACTGCCAAATAAATAAATAAATAAATAAATAAATAAATAAATAAATAAATAAATAAATAAATAAATAAATAAATAAATAAATAAATAAATAAATAAATAAATAAATAAATAAATAATAAATAAATAAATAATAAATAAATAAATAAATAAATAAATAAATAAATAAATAAATAAATAAATAAATAAATAAATAAATAAATAAATAAATAAACAAACAAACAAACAAACAAACAAACAAACAAACAAACAAAGAAACAAAGAAACAAACAAAGCCATCTATCAGGCAGATAGTATGGCATGAGAGAATGTGATCCTTAGATATTATGGATGCAGAGTATATTTTGAATGTACATTACTCTATTGCATAAAAATTGTATAGACAAGATGAAATCAGTCATGACAGAAACAAACCGAATTGCTTCTACTGGGAAAAAATATATTTAATATTGCCTGAAAAAGAACTTCGTGGTTTTAAAATCTACTTTTTTTCCTAGTTAAGTGTGCCTTATTGTTCAGCTCAGGTAATACTAAAATAACAAAGCATTTGGGGAAGAAGATACAGCTCAGTAAACCACCACTGGAAGCTAAGATGGAGAAGATCTCCACAGCCACCATATATTTTCCTTTGGTGCTAAGGTAAGTTGGAACAAAAGATATCCAAACACTGCAAAACAGCAACATGCTGAAGGTGATGAACTTGGCTTCATTAAAACTGTCTGGTAGATTTCTGCTTAGGAAAGCCACAGTGAAGCTGAAAATTGCCAGGAAGCCCATAAATCCCAAGACGCAATAAAACATGATAGCAGAACCTTCATTACATTCTAGTACAATCTCTTCTGCTACCAAGTGCATACTAAAATCTGGGAAAGGTGGATAAATTACAACCCATACAGTACAGATAGTTATTTGAATAAAGGAGCATGAAACAACAATGGAAAGGCTCAGCCTCCCCCCTACCCATTTCATCATTCTAGATCCTGGCTTGGTAACCAGGAAAGCGAGTACTACGATGATTGTTTTGGCCAATATGCAAGAAACTGCCACGGAGAAGATGATGCCAAAAGCAATTTGTCGAAAAAGACATATCCACTTGTCTGGTTGGCCAATAAACAGAAAAGAACATAGAAAGGAGAACAACAGTGCTATTAGAAGGGTATAGGTAAGGTTTCTGTTGTTGGCTCTGACAATAGGAGTGTCTCTATATTTAAGGAAAATTCCAAGAACCAAAGCTGTTAAAGAAGTAAAGAAAATGGCAACAGTGGTCAAACTGACTCCCAAGGGTTCTTTGTAAGACAAAAAGCTTATACTTTTTGGAATGCAGAAATCCTGTTTATTGCTTGGATAATGATCTTCTGGACAATTAAAACACTCCTCCATGTCTGGAGAGGGAAAAAAGAAATAAAGTATTTTCAGTGCAGGATTCAATAATTAATCTCAAATTAATGTTGTCTCACCTACATATGTAAAATATTTAGAATAGCTTTGGCTGATGGAGGAGCTCTCCATTTGCAAAATGTCCTTTTGTCTAATGAACACAGTGTGTTCCCTGGAATGAGTCTAATGAACACAGTGTGTTCCCACAGTGTGTCAACTGGAATGAGTTACTTCCTTCCTTGAAGGTCGGAAGTAACTCATTCCAGTGCTTCACTGGGTGGAAGTTATAATTAGAATATTTTAAGAACAAGTCAAATGCAAGTCAAATTTCTGGGTGTGCCGAAATTTCCCACAACTCTCTTGAAGTCTCTTACTATATAAAGTGATGTCATTCTTCTTCTCACCAAAACATACATTCTTTTTTATCTTATTTAATCATTAATCACATTTACATCAATTAATTATAAAAAATACCTTAATTAATTAGCAAATCAATATTTTGGGGTACACCAATAGAGCTTCCTTCCTTCCTTCTTTCCCCTTTTGCCATATTTTGTTTTCCAAATTTCATGTTTATACATTGCATTTATATTCTGCCTTTTCGGGGAGAGCTCAAAAAACACTTAAAAGTTCCATTCATACCACATTATTTTATTTTTGCATAATCTTAGAAGGCAAATTAAGATCTGAATGGTTCAGAGCCAAACAATGAATGAAAAGAGATTTGACTTGACATCTTGGTCCTGACCACCTCACCAAAATATGACAGTTTACCCAAGAGCAAACAAGCAAACATTTCATTACTTTAGCCAGGGATATTTCATTCTTTAGTAAAAAATAAATAAAGATTACCACTCTTGTTTGAAAACTTTCCTTTAGAACATGGAAAGCATTCATAACAACAAAATGGCTTCTCTTCAATTTTTGTCTTCCTATAACCTGAAGGACAATTGCGGTTGCATAGAGAAAGAGGACGTATCTGTTGGTAAATGAGACCAGGCATGGTATTAGAACTTCATTAGAAATTTCATTTCATCTACACAGAGGTCTCCAACCTTGGCACTTTTATGAGGTATGGACTTCAAATCCCAGAATTCCTCAACCAGCCATGCTGAGGAATTCTGGGAGTTGAAGTCCACACCTCATAAAGTTGCCAAGGTTGGAGACCTCTGATCTACAATATGACATTCTGGTATAAAATACTGTCAGTGAATGGGGTATTTTTGGAAATTATTAGGGTATTCTCTGCCTAATGAAGGATTCAGAAATCAATATACTTCTAAATGGCATGCTGTCTATTTAGGATAACAATGCAATGTACTGTCCAAACAGGTAAATTATACATAGACCACCTTGGCTGACCAAGGAAGTTACATTTATGCATCCCTGTCATCACCAAGAGATGTGACTGACAGATTGGAGGTTATCTGAATTCCCTTGCATTAGGTATTAAGTGGAATGAGACTGTCATATTTTTCTGAAATATGACCTACCTGGTTAAACATGGTGGGCCAGATGATGTCATCTGCAGAAATAGTGAGAACCGCTTCTGGTTGAGCGAAAGGATCTATCTTTCCAACTTTGACTCTAATAAAGGACTGGTTTGGGAATGTGACCCAGTTAATAATATCAAATGCAGCAATTAACTTCCCATTTTGATCAAAGGAGACCTTTTCCCCAGCACTGTTGTTAAATGAAACGCTTCTCAAATAGTAGTTGAGCTAAATAGAATCAAGAATTATTATATATGATTATGTAACCATTCAAAAGAAAAGCATGTACAGGATATTTAGTGGTCACCTCATTAACCTTTTATGATCTCTATGCATTTCAATTGTAAAAACAATTCAACCTTTACAATTATATACTTACATTATACATTCAAAGATCTATATACTAGAGCCTATAATACTATCAAACAATATTATATGTAGGCAGGGGCAGGTTCCTCTTACCTGCCTACCGGTCTGCTGCACGCACATCATCATGTTTCGCACACCTGCATGCTCGCTACACACATGTGTCCCCTTGCACGATTTTGCTTCCATGCATGCGCAGGAAGCAAAAAATCACTGAAATTTCATGAGGGGACGCACGCATGATTTTGGTGATTTTTTGCTTCCGCGCATGCATGAAAGCAAAAAATCCCTGAAATCTCGCGCACGTGCGCGTCCACTCACAAGATTTTGTTTCTGCACATGTGCAGGAAGCAAAAAAAGGCCAAAAATTCAGAAAAAAGATGGTGCTGCATGACGGACCGGCGAAGACGGCACCGGAGCTGTCGTGTGCAAATTGCGCAATTGACAGGCCGCTACCGGGATGACAGAATGGACTGCACTAGTAGGAACCCACCACTGTATGTAGGCATTTTATTGTATTGTTTTGTTATCAACTACCAAAAACATTCTGAACTACGGAGATAAATTGCAAGGTTAATAAATACAATAAATTGCAATAAAGATTGTCAATATTGCACAATTTCCAAAAAAATGAAAAATCTAATGAACATGAAACATAAATTGTTTGAAGAAGAGGAAAGATAGATGTAGATGCTTAGATATAGATATATACTGGAATTTGTATTATGACCAATACATGTCAAAGATTTAATTTTTCTAATAAAGCTGTCTAACTACACTACAATGATCATTTCACTGATTTGTGATGGTGAACTTACCCATGGAATTCCTCATTGTATAACCAGGCTCAATAGCAGTGACTGTGAGAGGGATCTTGGAGTCTTAGTAGACAACCAGCTAAACATGAGGCAGCAGTGTGCAGTGGCAGCCAAAAAAGCCAATTCAATCCTAAACTGCATTAATAGAGGGATAAAATCTAGCTCTAGGGAGATACTAATACCACTCTATAAAGCCTTAGTTAGACCACACCTACAGTACTGCATCCAATTTTGGTCACCACACTACCAAAAAGATGTCGAGACTTTAAAAAAAGTGCAGAGGAGAGCAACTAGGATGATTAGGGGGCTAGACATACAAAAAGCGGTTACAAGAACTAGGCATGGCTAGTCTAACAAAGAGAAGGACCAGGGGAGACATGATAGTAGTGTTCCAATACTTGAGGGGCTGCCACAGAGAGGAGAGGGTCAGGCTATTTTCCAAGGCACCAGAAAGCCAGACAAGGAATAATGGATGGAAACTGACCAAGCAGAGATTCAACCTGGAAATAAGGAGAACATTTCTAACAGTGAGAGTGATCAACCAGTGGAACAGCTTGCCTTCGGAGGTTGTGAGAGCTCCAACTCTTGAGACCTTCAAGAGGAAATTGGACTGCCATTTGTCGGAAATGGTGTAGGGACTCCTGCTTGAGTGGGGGGTTGGACTAGATGACCTACAAGGTCCTTTCCAACTTTGTTAAATTTTTAGCATTAGCCTAGAGAAGCCTGACATATTGATACTGTCATTTGTCTTCTTTAGATAACGGAATAATAGAGTTGTAGTATTTTAGTGATGAAGGTCATTTAAGACAACTAGGTGATCATTAAAAATAATTATTTTTTATTTAGCAAATAACTTCCCATCTTGTCTCCCAAAACAGAATATTATGGCATAGCATTAGGTATAAAGAGAGAAAGAATGTGAAAACTTAGTGGATTCAATGGTGTGATATGGAGAAAATAATTATAGGAAAAAAGCTCATTGTATCCCCATTGGAGATATAATTGGGCATCACCTCCAAATGTTCCTGGCTCCTCTATTCTAGGCACCCCATAATAGCTCCTGGTCACATGATCCAAAATAGAGGTTGTGCAAAACCACTCTTTCCAGATATAGGAACTGTAGAATAACATCCCTCGAGATCTAGTTATTGGGTGGAACCATATCCCCCTTTAGATTCAGATGGGCCTTCACCTGACCATGCTAGCTTTTAACTTAGACATGTTAGTTCTCTGAACCATTTGGGCAAATAAACTAAGAAAGTTCTGCTGGTTAGATTGATTGTTGCTTTTTCTTTGTTGAAGTTGGACCTTTTTTTAACTTCTGATATTGTTACTTTAATTTTATTGCTTTGGTTTGAATTTTTTTGTACACCCATGAGAGTCATTGAACTGAGGTGATGCAGTGGTTAGAGTGCAGTGTTGCAGGATACTTCAGCTGACCGCTAGCTGTGGTTCGGCAGTTCAAATCTCACCAGCTCAAGGTTGACTCAGTCTTCCATCCTTCCGAGGTGGGTAAAATGAGGATCCAGATTGTTGGGGTCAACTGCTTAGAGAGGGCTGTAAAGCACCGTGAAGCGTTATATAAGTCTAAGTGCTATTGCTATTGCTATGAGATGGCCAGTGTAAAAAATAAATAAACATAGAGAGAGCAAAAACAAGGGGTAAGTAGAAACATACCAAAGATGCAATTCATATGAATTCTTCCTAATTAGACACCCCACACACCAGCACATATATAGAGGCAAAATAACCATATATACACCACACACACACACACACACACACACACACACACACACACACACACACACACACACACACACATGAGATGAAATGCTACTGCATTCCTTCCAGTGCCCTGTGAGATTGCACAGAGTCGGCCTCCTCCAGGTCCCGTCAACTAGACAATGTCGGCTGGTGGGTCCGTGGGGGAGGGCCTTCTCTGTAGCGGCTCCGGCTCTTTGGAACCAACTGCTGCCCGAGATCCATACTACTCCCACCTTACTGGCCTTCCGAAAAGAGCTTAAGACCTGGCTTTTCCAGCAGGCATGGGGCCAATGACCCAAAGATGTGGTCTTGTTAGATCGGCCCGTGTATGCATGTTGGAGTGAAAGTTGTTTTTAAATAATGATTGAAATTCTTAATATGTTTTTAAAATTGTTTTTACTGATTGTTGTTCCTATACCTTATTGTGAGCCGCCCAGAGTCCCTCTGGGAGTTGGGCGGCATAGAAATTTTAATAAATTCAAATTCAAATTCAAATTCAAAATAATTCACCACACAGAAGAAAACACCAAAGCCTCTTGTTGACACTACAGGTGGAAATTGGAGAGACCTCTACCGTAGAAGTCATGCTTTGCATGCTGTTCCTATCTTGCTTTTAAAAGAAACTTCAGCAACATTTCTTTATGTCTAATGACAGGAAAAAAAATCTATTTAGCTTGCTACAATAGTTCTTTTCTTTTGAATATGTAGTTGCTGGGAAAGTTCTCTGAGCTTCCTGACTGCCTATGTTATGCATTCCAACCGAATAACACACAATGATGATTGCACACTTTTTATAATGCTTGAATCAGAGGTGGGTGCCAGAGCTGTCCGGTGCGCAGCTCCGGTAGGGAGTGGCCAATTGTCCAATTTGCACGTGACTGCTCCGGAGCCCTCTCTGCCGGTCCATCGCACGTGTCACCATCTTTTTCTGTGAATTTTTGGGTGATTTTGCTTCTGCGCATGTGCGGAAGCAAAATCATGCTGAAATCTTGCGCGCATGCACGTCCCCTCATGAGATTTCAGTATGATTTTGCTTCCATGCATGTGCAGAAGCAAAATCAAGCGAGGGGGCATGTGTGCATAGCGAGCGTGTGCGCACCAAAACATGGAGATGCGTGCACAGCGCACCGGCACCGGTAAGCAAGCAACCTGCCGCTGGCTTGAATTGATTTTTTTAAACTCCAGAATACAAGCCACACTATCTAAATCATTGAGACAAAGCTTCTGAATGAAATTGAGAGTTAGATAGTTCATTTTCCAGCCACGTTAATTCTCCTGCATTAGTGAGCTGAGCCTCTTACCTGCCATGGTTGATTCTGAAGAAACTTTGTTCCATTGCTGATATTTGTTCTGTGTCTGAATTTGGATGAATAAATGGCTTGTAGAGCGTATGCTACATTATAAACAGCATTGTAAATGGTATAGCTCTGGCCAGTCATACTCATTTCAAAAACAGATGCAGGAAGATCTTCCATCTTCTCATTCCCAGTGCATGTATCTCTGGTCTTTTCATCTATGAAGGCCTTAGGTAAAGAGCATTCAAATACCTGTTCCCAGAAGACATTGATAAAGCTGTCCTGGCTTTTGGAAGTTGGGTTTCGAGTCCTAACAAATTCCTCAAACCCTAACACTTCTTTTGAGGAAATTGCAAATGATAAAGCACCATGGATGAAATCTAGTCCCCAGATTTTTTGAAAAGGAAGGGATGTGAACTCCATTTGGGCTGTCATAATCCATACTTTATCTTTGGTTTTCAAGGACATGTCTTCAAATGTTGAAACATAGGGAACCATTCTCAAAAATATCATGATCTGATTTTCTCCATATATGATGACAACATTGGCAGTGCCCTTCATGATATTTTTGTATGTTTCAAGCCAGTCATCTACCATGACGCTTATATCATCGGAAAAAGATTCTTTGGGCAGTTCTTCTATGAAATCGAAGCAGATACCTTTCTGGGAAAACAAGATATATGCATTCTGTACAAACCTTTCCCCACTGTGACTTTCAAAAAAACCTAACCCAATCCATATCCATTTGAAATGCAGTAGCAACTGGAGAATCCCCATAATTTGATCGTCATCATCTGGAAACATTTGGTGAAAAAAATCAGCCTGGTCATAATTATTAATCAGTGGAACAGAGCCATAGATGATCTGAAGGACATTAAAAAAAATAAGGAGCTTAGAGGATGAAGCCCCAAAATCTTGATATTGTTTTTTAATTTTCTATAAAACTTAATTGCAAACACATATTCACATATGTGAATATGTGTTTGCATAGATGTGAATATGTGAATATGTGTTTCCATAAGTTAGAAAACAGAGTTTTCTAACTTATGGAAACATCATTTCTCTTATTTTCTCTGAATATAACAATAGCACTTAGACTTATATACCACTTCACAGTGCTTTACAGCCCTCTCTAAGTGGTTTACAGAGTCAGCATCTTGCCCCCAACAATTTGGGTCCTCATTTTGCCCACCTTGGAAGGATGGAAGGCTGATTCAACATTGAGCCTGGTGAGATTTGAACTGCCAAATTGCAGGCAGCCGGCAGTCAGCAGAAGTAGCCTGCAGTACTGCACTCTAACCACTGTGCCACCGTGGCTCAGTATGCTTACAATTGCAAAGAGCAGATGTTGTAAATTGTTGATTCAGGAAATGTTACATGCAGGTGGGCAACTTTCAGTATGAATAAGTTATTGGACTTGAGTATAAAGCACAACATTTCTTCAAACTTAAGTGTCATATAAAAGTATTATTTCATATTTAAGATCTCTTTTATGACATACTTTCCCAGTTTCCTGATATCATAACACTATGTCTCACAGACCTGAAAATCTATTTCACAGGATGAAATAATTAGTTCTATGTTTTTAAATACTAAGATCCAATACTGGCAATATCATTTTGTTCTATTCCTAAATTTGCTAAAATATTAGCAGCTCATATCAAAGGATTAAATACAATCATTGTCAGATTAAACATTTAATCTGGCATTGGCTTCCTTCAAGAAGTAGCATATGTCATGAGAATTTAATAAACCTTTATTTAATTATTTTAATTAATTAATATATTTAATTATTTAATTTAATAAACTGCACACCAGAACAACTAGACACAAGAACAGTTTTTTCCCGAATGCCATCACTCTGCTAAACAAATAATTCCCTCAACACTGTCAAACTATTTACTAAGTCTGCACTACTATTAATCTTCTCATCGTTCCTATCACCCATCTCCTCCCACTTATGATTGCATGACTGTAACTTGTTGTTTGTATCCTTACAATTTACATTGACTGTTTCCTAATGTGATTTGATTGCTTATTTATACCCTGTGATTATCATTAAGTAATGTATCTTATGATTCCTGATGAATGTATCTTTTCTTTTATGTACACTGAGAGCATATGCACCAAGACAAATTCCTTGTGTGTCCAATCACACTTGGCTAATAAAGAATTCTATTCTATTCTATATTATTCTATTCTATTCTTTTCTATTCTATTCTATTCTATTCTCACTTTCTATATTAAAATTTTTTTGCAATGAAGCTTTTTTAGAAAATGTTCTGAATGGGTTAACCTTGACATTTTAAAAATGCAATAAATAGTATGAATAGAATGGCAATATTGATTTCAAAATACAAGTGGGGAAAGGTGATTTTGGACAAGGACACCTATTCATTGTTGTCTGCCACTCTTTAAAGAAATATATCTTTTCCAGGAAAAGAAGCATTTGATTTAAGGAGGTATTAACAAATGTTGTCTCGCTAACACCCTCTTCAAGTACTTTTTTCTCTTCAAATACAGATTTTTGCACACCCCTATGAAAAAGCATTTTTTTTCAGCTGTGGATTTTGTGACTGTTGCGTATCTATGGAAATTTAACTCTTCCCCTATAAACCCTCCAAAATATCTTGCTTCGCTCTATAATTCTATGTTTCTTAGGAGACCATTGATGGAATTGATTTCATCATAGGAGTCATAGGATATGATGAGAAAGGAAGCTTTGCCTTCTTAAGGCTTCTTATTTAGCCAGGATTACCTCCTATGTCATGCTTTATGCAAGTCACCCTGACATGTTCATTATCAAATAATGTAATGCTGGATATCACCTTGAACAGGATATGGTCAAATCAATAGTGGGAAAGACTATTTTCCATGGTGATTATAGTGAAGATCCTATAAAGAAAATAATCCACCTCATGATGGTGACTTGGTGTGGCAGATAGAATGTACACTGTCCAATAAATAGAGATGTAGTAATATCTGAGTCTCAGCTGGAGCATAATATCTTTACCTAGAATGCTGCTTTGCTAGGAGTTGTAGTTTGTTGCCAACCATCTGCACAAAAAACTATGAAACTTGATATAAAGAACAACAAAAGTGTGCATAACTTATAGGACACCCAGTTTTTCTCGAGCAGTTCTTGCCTGAGGAATCCTATAAATGTGCAATTTGTTTAATGAATCTAAAGGATGCTTTCCATATGAGAAAATCTTACCTGTGGGACTTTATAAATCCTCAAAAAGTTGGCTATGTGTTGACAGATGTGAGAGTTTGGTCCTGCAATTACAGCAACTGTACTATCCTGGCTATCACATTTATAATTAGGGATGAATTTGTCCTTACTGGAGAGAAGCTTCATTGAAGCAAAATAAGTCCATCTTGCCATGAAATAGCTATTGAAAATTTGGATGCCTAGGGTGATGTTAGGTAAGAGAGAAGGCATTTCATTGATTTCATTGACCGTGAAAGCCAAGGACAAGATATGTTGGTAGTTCTGCAAGAATACCCTAGAAGAAGAATTAGACCCTTAGCCATAGTACAGTATATCTGATTTTTAAAAAATGTTTTTTTTTGTATTTAAACATTTATGCTAGCAGCATTTATTTTATTTATTTATATCCTGCCTTTAGTTTTATTTTTTTACAAATAACTCAAGGTGGTGAACATATTTTTACAAATAACTCAAGGTGGTGAACATATCCAACACACCTTCTTCCCCCTATTTTCCCTTCAACACCAACCCTATGAAGCGAGTTGGTCTGAGAGAGAGAGTAGGTCAGTTAGCTTTCATGGCTAAGGCGGGAGAAAACTCACTAAAACATTGGAAAAGCATGTAGTCTGAGTGGAAACATTTGAAAAAGGGTACTCATAAGGATCATGTGCAAAATCCTTATTGAGAGACTCTTAGTGAAACCAACACAAATAAAAGCAAAAGCATTTTTTTGCTTCTGATCACACAAACTACAGTGGTCTGAACTGTCCCTGTAGAGATCATTCCATTACATTTTTAAAAAGGAGGAATATTAAAATAATCAACAAAGAATATAGATGACTGAAAGCAGCTATAGCTATAACTATAGCCGCATAACAGGATGGCATAGGGAATATTCCAACAGTCTGGATTCAGATAGAACAAAATGTTTATAATCAACTCTAACAAATCTTTTCACACTAACCAGTTTGACCTCAAGGGACTGGGGGAAAAAGAAAGCCAAAATGAATTATTGTGCTGGCAATCGTATTACAGATTATGCAGCCTTTCCTCTTAGCACCTATGATACATTTGCAGTGTTTAAATGCCAACTGATATATTTGTCAGGAAAAAGCACATTGAATGACAATGTAGGAAAAAAACCCTGGAACTATTTAACTTCTTTTTTTAAAAAAAATAGTGCAGCAATAATCTGGTCTCTGAGATATAATCAAATCTCTCTCTCTCTCTCTCTCTCTCTCTCTCTCTCTCTCTCTCTCTCTCTCTCTCTCTCTCTCTCTCTCTCTCTCTCTCTCTCTCTCTCTCTCTCTCCCTCCCTCCCTCCCTCCCTCCCTCCCTCCCTCTCTCTCTCTCTCTCTCCCTCTCTCTCCTCTCTCCCTCCCTCTCTCTCTCTCTCTCCCTCTCCCTCTCTCCCTCTCTCCCTCTCCCTCTCTCTCTCTCTCCTTTTCTGTGTATGCATTCTGGACTGCCATATAATATGATGACAATTAACAACTCCATACATGGCATCCCCAACCGGATCCTCAGACATATGTCTTCTGTATGTTGTCAGATCTGAAATCATGTAGATTTGAGAAATAATGCCCCCAATGATGAGATCTCCTGATTGATAATATTTATATTGAATAGGAAGAGGTTTGCTAACAATACATTTAGTTTCAGGGGTACAGGATACCCATTGGGGTAATAACAACAACACTAGCATTGTGAATGATGCCATGGCATGCCAACATCTACTGGGTGTTGTTCAGACACTGACACTGAAGCACCTGTGAGGGTTGCTTTGCTGCCCAATAACCATCTGACTTCAAGCCATAACTGGATAATGCAGTTCTTCAGCTTCCTAGAACTCTATGAGTCTTTTGTCCCAGCTATGAAAGAGGGACCACTGACATCCAAGTCTTATTTCATTGTTTTTTTTCCAGCCACCAGGTCATATTGAGGATTGAAGAAAAAGTCAAATTAATCATAGTCATTTTACTAATTACAGTGAAGGTAACCATCTGTGGTAGTTGAAGCTTCTTTGTAATATTGCAGAAAAAAATGAACTGCATCCAGATTTAAGAATATTTATGTGTGAATTAAATTAATAGCATCATATCCATGTCAACGGGACTTTTCCTAGAATAATAGATACATATCCAGTATTACATTTCAGCACACACTCACTGTACACAAAAGACTGATTGATTTGTCTCTTCGACTCCACTATCATTGTGTTACCATCGCAATTAATGTTTCAGGCTGAGGGCCTGCTACACCCTTGTAGCAATAAATAGAATATGGCAGATGAGTTGAATTGGGAATAAAGTTTATTTGTCTTTCATGAGGGGCAGTGGGTAGATATTTTCCACACACACTGTGTTTACCCCCTATAATCCATGCATAAGTGAAGCAAGTCATCTTTCTTTTTCCGGAACAGTACTGGGGCAATGACTTGGCGGGTTGGATGAAGCTGTGCTCTAAATTTTTGTCTATGAAGTTGCACAGTTTGTCTAGCTCTCGGGGCATTATGGAGTATAGCTTCAGTTTTGGCAACTTTGCTCCAGGGACAATTTTAGTGGCACAGTCCATGTGTCAATGGGGAGGGAGTTTGTCTGACCCAGGTCTTGCTAAACACCTGTGCCAGGTCATGGTACTCCCGGGGGATGCCCTACATCTGCTCACACTTTGAGGTGGCTGCCACTTCCTTTCCGTGCTTATTCTTCGCGTTGTGACTTTCATCTCTTGGAGTTTCCCCTTAGCCCAGGAACTTCAGGAGCCATTTGGTCACGTCCACTTACAGGTTCCATTTTTTAAAGCCATGTCAGTCCTAAAACCAGGGGCCAATCCATGCCTGGTGCCACAATAAGGGTAATCATCTCAGAGTGGCTTTCCATGGCAAATTCCAAGAGTTCCATGGTGAATGTGGCCAGGACTCCCCCTGCAATGGACCCATCAAGCTGGCAAAAGGTGATGGGCTGTTTTAACCATCTCAGATGAGTCCCCAACTTCCCCACTAGGGTTGGGCTTATTAAGCATCGGGTGCACCCCAAGTCTAGTAAGGTCATCAGTGCCATCCCGAGCTTGGGATTAGCATTTCTATGGGTATGGTGATTGGCTCGATTGGCCCACTTACCAGGGGGTCATCATCATAGTCACATAGACAAGACCGGCTCTTCTCCCTGTGGGGTCAGAGTTCCAGGTCCTTGTTTAAGAAGGGACCAGAACTCCATGGGCAGTGTCCTTGGGACACTGCAGCGGCTTCACTGGTTTCCTTCCAAACAGTCAGTCTCCCTTTCTGGTGGGGGGTCTTTACCTGACACTCCACAGCATTCTGGCTTTCCTTCCTGTACTTGATGCAGGCAGTTGAGCATGGCAGTGCGGACTGAGACTTGGCCACCTCTCTTTTTCTCTTGGATGGAGACCGCTTCCAAGCCCTGCTTGAGTGGTACTGGTTTCCAGCTTGGTCAATCTTGGCCTCCTCTGCCAAAATGTACCAGTTGTGGAGACGGTCTGGGGCTCCCCAGATGATGCAGGCATGGTACAGATCATCCTTCAGCCCTTCCTTGAAGTAGCTCACCAGTATTTCTTCCAGCCAATCTACATGGCAGGCCAGGTCTCGAAACTCCTTCATATATTTGACAAGGGAGCAGACCTTTGCTTCACGGTTTTAATATAGTCCCTGGCTATTTCATCAGCCAGGGGGTCTTCAAATCTCTGTCTCAATGCTGTCATGAATTGGTTGAAGTTCCAGAGCTCTGGGCCACCCACATTGTGGAGGGTCACCATCCAGCAGGCAGCAGCTCCTTCCAAGGTTAGGAACCAGAACCAGAACCTCCCAATAGAGATCTATGGGACCTGACACTTTTGCTTATCTTGAAAGGAATGTTTACCACCTTTGGTCAGTCTCAAATTCTTTGTCAAGTTCCTCATCTTTTCTTTTAGTGTAATTTCTCACTTTTTACCCTGGAAATAGCTGTGAGGATGGGATGTGAGGAACAAGCAAAGATTGAATGGCAGATTCGTTCCCACATCATCATGGCTGATCTTCCACCCAGAAGAAGAATGTTATCAAATACCACATTTTTCTGTCTATAAGACACGCCCATGTATAGGACACCCCCATTTTTTTTATGCAAAGTAAGTAAGCACACTACAAGCTATCACTGTGCAGAAGCCATCTTATTAGAGAGTGAGTGATACAAGAACAGAAATGCATCACAGGAACAATTGAGATGAAACCTAGGGTGGCAATGAGATACAGGAAACAACTACAATAGAGAGGAATGATAGAGCTGCATATAAGGTAGAGGCTTGTCTGGCAGAGCTGAAGGATGGGGATAGGCCACACCTTCTTTTCCCAGCCTCCTGTGTATAAGACACCACTCCATTTTCAAGTAAATATGTTAAAGAAAAAGTAGTGTCTTATACATGGAAAAATATGGCACTAGTGATCTTATTATACTATGTGCAGGCAAATTAAGAAAAGGGATTCCATTTCCTCCTAAACAAGCTAAACTGATGGTTTTATCCCTCTTTCAGTCTTGGAAGCTGAACCCCAGACTGGGAAAAAGGGCAGGTAAAGAAGGGGCTGATTGCTTCAAAACACCTAAACCTCTGATCTGCAAGGACAACAATTTGGCAGTTGCAAAGGAGCCTCATCCTTTCTTAATATCTTTCAGTCCTGGCAAGTGACCTCTAGCTGAAGGGATAGCAAGAGAAACTTCTTAGAGAACTGAGAAGCAAGTGGATGATGTGTGACTGTTTAATTGCACAATACAGTAGAAATATCTGTCTTGCAAGCTCCTTCCAATGTGCCTCTAATTTGTGATTTAAGGAAGAGCATTTCTGTAAAATGGTGCTGCCCAATTCCAAACCACCAAAGTTGAGATGAAGGATACTGTGGTCAGTGGTATCGAATGACTCCTCTTAGAGGCCAGAGAAAAGGGCTGAAATAAATAAATAAAAATAAATAAAAATAAATAAACAAATAAACAAATAAACAAATAAACAAACAAACAAACAAACAAACAAACAAATAAATAAATAAATAAATAAATAAATAAATAAATAAATAAATAAATAAATAAATAAATAAATAAATAAATAAATAAATAAATAAATAAATAAATAAATGCTTGCAAGCTGACTTGCATCATGTAGATTTGTTGGAATTGAAATTAGTTTTCATTAGACCAAGAATTTTATACTCAGAATTTATGCCTCGAAAGTGTGACGGAGTGGCCGAGAGGTGAACAATCTTGTCTCCTACTCGGAAGGTTGAGAGTTTGATCCTAGGCAGCGGCAGAAGTTTCCCTATGAGGGCGCAAAGAGAAAATATCTGCCTTGAATTCTATGTAGGCATCAGGAAGGGTATCAGGTTAGCTCATCTCTACTCAGTCACCCCAACACAAAGGGATTAAAGGGTAATAAAAAGAAGAAAAAGTATGTTCCAAATGAGTATAAAGTATGTAAACGATATATGGAGACACTAATAAATTTCTTTTATGAAAATTGGGATTTGATGAGGAGTGATGTCCTCACAACTTGATAATAGTTATGACAAAAATATTAAAATCACTCAAGATAAATTGCTATGTTTACCTTGATTTGATGGAGAATTTGGGAATGGCTGGCATATAGAGGGAGAAAAATGGCAATTCAAAAGTACACCTACTTTTCTGAAAGACATAAATCTTTCGCCAGAATGAGCATGATTTGGATTTCAAAGAATTTAACTACAAATGCATAGATCGTGAGACAATGTTATCAATGAGACAACTATGAGACAATTGGAACTAATTAAAACTATGAGGCAACAATGAGACAATTAATATTATATCGCTTCAACTAATAATAACAGCTTCAAACGCAATAATACTTGAGCTCACAATAGATGCAAACTTAATGTAAAACGCTCCGAACTTGATTGCAAAAAATTCGACTTCAACAGCAGAGTGGTCAATGCCTGCAACACTTTACCTGACTCAGTAGTTTCATCCCCAAACCCCAAAAACTTCAACCTCAGATTATCTGCCATCGACCTCATCCCATTCTTAAGAGGTCAGTGAGGGGCATGCATAAGCGCACAATCGTGCCTACCGTTCCTGTCCTAATTGACCCATATATTCATACCTCTTTTACTCTTATTCATGCTTGTAATATTACATATATAATCATTCATGTTTTACTGTTTAATCTTTGCTTATAATCATATATGACAAATAAAACAAATACCCCCCCCAAAAAAATACAAAATGTTTTCAGCATGATTCTAATATCCCTCAGAGCTTCAAATATTTCAGAATTGAAAACTGACCTAAACTAGAATTGGAAAAATCTAACTGTTAGCATACAAGGACAGATTAGTGTAAATAAGTGTTTCTTTCTTGCATATAGAACATTTAAATCTTTTAAAATCTTTTTATTGATTAATCATTTTTAGGATTTAACTTCATATGGGTAATTACAGTACAGACCTGTCTCTCATTATTTCAATGAATAAGATTGGGAAGATGCCAACTGAGTTGTGAGAAACACAAACATGACGAAATCTGGACTTATTTTAGATCTCATAATTCCAAGTTGGTATTTATTTCTCCATCCCACTACAATTATGAAATAACCATAATTAATGATATTTTTACAGGCCTTTAAATATTCCCTATGGACAATAGGATAATTCAACAGTAATCTATACTAATGCTTTATGTCTCATGCAGAAGTGATAGTAGAGACAGGTAGAATTACACCACTGTGATCATTGTTGGTCAATGTTGCAGCATTCTAGAAAAATTATTGGAGAAGATAAATGTTGCCTTTTGATTTCCAACATTCACATTTGAATGACTGAGCCAACAATTTGGAACAAGGCAGGAAATCTCTCAGACAAAATGGTCATATTTGTGGCCCTGATCATAGTTATTGTGACACTTCCTCATGCTTCAAGTAAGGTTTCTATTGCTAAGTGCCCTATTGGTGAACCTCTTTCTATTCTCCACAAGTATTACCAACCAGGCGATTTCATCATTGCAGGCATTTTCTCTCAGATCTACATTTTTTTGAGTCCAATCAGTTTTCAGAAGCAGCCTTCAGAGGAGAGTTTTGATGACCTTGTGTAAGTAGTTTAGTAAAGTAAGTAAGTAGTTTATTTGCAAATAAAATGCATGTTATTTTTGACTAGATAACATTTCCCAATTATTTATGTAATCTGTCTTTAAATCTACAATTTGGGCACAGAGACGAGGAAGGAAACAGAATGTTATAAGAAATGGGTTCAACCATATATGCAATTCAAGTCTATGCTTATGTCCTCATGTGGTGATTTTCAATTCTTGAACTTTGCTGAAGGGGATTCCAAGATGCTTAGAGATGCAACCATCTATAGGAATGTAGAAGTACAAAGTGGGATAAGTGGGGGGGAGGAATCAACTATTTGGTTCTCATATTGGTAGGAACTGCTGCAAAGCTCATTAAATTCAATGAATTCAATTGAAGCATAAAAATACAAAAGCTGTAGATTATGAGAGAGATGATAGGACCATGAAAGGTAAGAGGTAACATCTTTTAGTCTAATCGAAGTGCAAGAACACCATACTGGCCTTCATCATGTAAGTTTTCTACAGTACATGAGGTTGATTGCTCCATTTCGAATAGAATAGAATAGAATAGAATAGAATAGAATAGAATAGAATAGAATAGAATAGAATAGAATAGAATAGAATAGAATCCTTTATTGGCCAAGTGTGATTGGACACACAAGGAATTTGTCTTGGTGCATATGCTCTCAGTGTACATAAAAGAAAAGATACGTTTGTCAAGAATCATGAGGTACAACACTTAATGATTGTCATAGGGTACAAATAAGCAATCAGGAAACAATCAATATTAATATAAATTATAAGGACACAAGCAACAAGTTACAGTCATACAGTCATAAGTGGGAGGAGATGGGTGATAGGAACGATGAAAAGACTAATAGTAATGCAGCCTTAGTGAATCGTTTGACAGTGGTGAGGGAATTATTTGTTTAGCAGAGTGATGGCTTTCGGGAAAAAACTGTTCTTGTGTCTAGTTGTCTTGGTGTGCAGTGCTCTATAGCATCGTTTTGAGGGTAGGACTTGAAACAATTTATGTCCAGGATCTGAGGGGTCTGTAAATATTTTCACGGCCCTCTTTTTGACTCGTGAAGTATACAGGTCCTCAATGGAAGGCAGGTTGGTAGTAATTGTTTTTTCTGCAGTTCTAATGTCAAAAGATTGCAAAAGTGAAAGCCATCAAGGAAACTATGACTCAGGTATTCATGCAGGAGACACATACTGTCTCTAAATATGGATATGTACAACTGAACATTGGTATATTGTAATATTATTGGAATCTAGCTTTGTGTGTCAAAATACCATAATTTCCAAAACTTAGATCAGATAACAGAATAATAGAGTTGGAAGCACCTTGGAGTTCTTCTCGTCCAACCCCCTGCTCAACCTATTTCAGATAAATGGTTGTCCAGTCTCCTTATGAAAGTCTTCAGCAATGGAACACCCACAACTGCTGAAGGAAAGCCATTCCACTGGTTGATTGCTCTCACTGTTAGTGAATTTCTCCTTCGTTCCATGGAGTTGACTTGAAGTGCCTTATTTTCACAGCACCATTTCTATGTAGAATGAGTTTAACCATCTAAAAAATATACCTAGCCTGAAACTCTTTCTTTTAATATAGGCTATTGACTCAGAATTACCAGCACATCCTGGCCTTGGTTTTTGCTGTGAAGGAAATCAGTGAGAATACCCAACTCTTACCTAATGTGAGTTTGGGCTTCCACATTTTAAATAGCCACTTTTTTCCAAAATGGACCTACCTTGCCTCGATGGAACTTCTATCCACAAAGGACAAATTCATCCCCAACTACAAATGTGATATTCACAATAACATTGTAGGAGTCATTGGGGGACCTAATTCTCAAGTTTGTCTCTACATGACAAACATCTTAAGCACTTATAAAATTCCACAGGTTAGTTGTACGTGTCAAAATACGATGAAGAAGAACAAGGATCCTTAAATTTAAGTACGATTTTGGGCCTGGGTATATGCCATCCTATTTAGGCATGTTTTTGAGGGCGGGCACATGCCCGGAAGGAGCGTGCATGAGCAAAGCTCATGCGCAGAAGGCTGGGTACATGCACAGAAGGCAAGCGCGCGTGCAAACCGGGCTCAAGCACGAAGCAAGCATGTGTGCATGGGGCAAACCAATAGTAACATAATGTGAAACCCACCACTGGTCAGAAGATAATAAATGAGCTCATTCCATATCTTCTCATCTGTAAGTCAATCCATACTCTTATCCCAGGAACTCATGTGCTCCAAAAAATTTTTAAAAGGACTTTGAAAATTATAGTATTTCTTGCCATTATAGTATTCAAGATTGACTTTTGGAGAAGGCATATTTTACTCTCTTTTACAATAAGAAATATACAAAATTCAGCTAAATGTAACCTAGAGAGGAATGGAGAGAAAACCTTGTTCTCTTTCAGTTGAATCTATCGCAAGACTGATTGTCATGATAACCTCACCTTTCCCAATGTATTTCTATCCTAAGATCAGTTATGGCTCTTTTCCAGTAATAAATGACAAAACCAAAGATTTCTTCCACCAGATGTTTCCAAATGTGACCCATCACTATATGGGCATTCTTGAATTACTCCTGCATTTCAAGTGGAGCTGGATTGGTGTGGTTGCTTCAAATGGTGACAATGCAGATTTATTTGTACAGGATATACTTCCCATCTATTCTCAGAAGGGTATCTGTGTAGACTTCTTAGAAAAATTACCCCAAATATCTTTTTCAAGTCATATTGCTGAAAAAGCAATCAAATGGTTTGCGACTTCATGTATGGTCACAGGAAGTACTGCCAATACTGTCATTATACAAGGTGAAGTACATACTATTAGTTTCTTAAGGTCAATGTTCGTTTTTGCACAATTTTATGATGTATCATTCAACAGTCGAGTGTGGATTATGACAGCACAGATGGATTTTGCATCTCCTGGTTTTATCAGAGATTGGGACCTACATTTCCTCCATGGGGCTCTATCATTTGCTGTTCACACAAACTATCCTAGAGGATTCCAGAAATTTCAGAAGGAAAGAAACCCTCTCTCAGAAAATAGGGATGGCTTTATCCGAATCTTCTGGAAAGATGCTTTTAATTGTGATTTCTCCAATTCCACTCTAGAGGAGAGAGATGAGGAGATCTGCACTGGGGAGGAAAAGTTGGAGACTTTGCCTGTGACCGTGTTTGACACAAGCATGTCAGGCCACAGTTACAGCATCTACAATGCAGTTTACATTATGGCACATGTTTTGCATGCAGTAACTTCATCCAAGTCAAAACAGAGAGTAAAGATGAAAGAGATAAGACAAAAAGGACTACATGAACAGCCATGGCAGGTACTATCCATACAAATGTGAAATGGTTTTACTGGGTTTTTTTTTTTTTTTGAGACTAGACATGACTTCATTTTCTTTCTATCTTCTCCCCAATTTAGCTCCATAAATTTTTCAGAAATACTTTCTTTGAAAACAGTGTTGGAGAAAACATTTCCTTTGATGACAATGGGCATATAAATGCAGGATTTGATATTTTCAACTGGGTCACTTACTCAAATAACACATTTACAAAAGTCAAAGTTGGATGGGTGGACCCAAATTCTTTCTCTTCCAAAACATTCAACATGCAGGAGGGTTCCATTACATGGCCCACGAGATTTAACCAGGTACAGTATATATTTTGTATAGATTTGCAGATAGTTCAATCCCCATTTTTAATGTTTAAAAAGTGGTTCCTTGCACTTGTACTTAAAAAGTTTAGTCAGTATACACTCTTTAGGATTTGGAAACAGTGGGTTAATTTAAATTTCCTACTTGTCCCAATCAGTGTGGACAGAAGGAAGGAGGAGTTTGCACCTGCAGATTTTAATTTATGGGCTGCCTCAGGGCTCAACAGTTGTACCGGTCCTGCTTAACATCTACATGAAAGCACTGAGTGAAGTCTTGCAATAGTTCAAGGTCTAGTATTGCTTTATGATGATATCAAATTGTACATATCAACTCTATGGTGTGCAGGTGAAGATGTCCATGTGCTTGAGGCTGTTTGGGTTTGAATCGGGTGCAATAGACTTTGGCTTAATCCTGAGAAGACTGAGTACCCTGTCTGTTTGGGCCTCCTGAATTTGCGACATTTTCACCTTTGTTCTTGTAATGAGATACACTTTCCCTTAGAGACTAGTGTGCATCTATGGACATTTTACTGGTTGAAGAGCATGTACCAGCAGTGGCCTAGAGGGTTTAAAGAAATTCACCTTGTGCATCAGTTGCACCTATCCTTAACTGGGAAATCCTTCAGATGGTTATTCTTTCCCATAGCACCTCAAAATTTAACTACATAAATGTGCCATTGAAGAATTGCAGGTATATAGTGTCCATTTCTTATCTTCATATATTTGAAGATGTATAAGACCAACTAAGATGATTAAAGGCCTGGAGACTAAAACATATGAAGAACGGTTGCAGGATTTGGGTTTGGCTAGTCCAGTGAAAAGAAGGACTTAAGGGGACATGATAGCAGTATTCCAGTATTAGAGAGGCTACCACAAAGAGGAGGGGGTCAATTTATTTTCCAAAGCACCAGAAGGTAAGACAAGAAACAATGGATGAAAACTAATCAAGGAGAAAAGCAGCCTGAAATTGAGGAGAAACTTCCTAACAGTGAGGACAATTAAGCAGTGGAACAGCTTGCCTCCAGAAGTTGAGGGTGCTTCATCACTGAATGTTTTTAAGAAGAGATTGGACAGTCAATTGTCTGAAATAGTATAGGTCTAGGATCTCCTGTAAGGGACTGGACTAGAAGACCTCCAAGGTCCCTTCCATCTCTATTCTGATTCTGATTCTGATGTCAAGCGAACTCCTCTGTGCATTTCCAGCAATTCTACCTATTCCAGCATTATCAAGACCTACAGCCAAATATTGAAAAAAGAAACTTGCAATTTTGGGTGACCTGTTGGCAAATGCCATGATTTTCTAATAATTGAGTTCCATTTAATATTTCTTGCAACCTTGTGCTAGGACCCTCACCATTTATTATTGCTGCATTGTCTGAAAATGTTAAAAGAGAAAAAGGGTCTTCCAGAAAGTTTTGGGGAGTGAAAGTCCATATTAAGTTTTTAATAATAATAATAACAGAGTTGGAAGGGACCTCGGAGGTCTTCTACTCCAACCCCCTGTTTACGCAGGAAACACTACACTACTTCAGACAGATGGTTATCCAACATCTTCTTAAAAACGTCTAGTGTTAGAGCATTCACAAGTTCTGGAGCAAGCTGTTCTATTGATTTATTGTTCTAACTGTCAGGAAATTTCTCCTTAGTTCTAAGTTGCTTCTCTCCTTGTTTAGTTTCACCCATTGCTTCTTGTTCTACCCCCAGGTGCCTTGGAGAATAGTTTGACTCCCTCTTCTTTGTGGCAACCCTTGAGATATTGGAACACTGCTATCATGTCACCCCTGTTGATGCCCATCATAGAGTTAAATAAGCAGTAGAGTCATTATGAAGTCTTGCTTGATGCCTTTTTGAGATTAAACAGCAGGGTGAGATGGCTATAAAGTGCATTAAAATATGCTGTTCACATTTTCTGGAGGAGGGGTACAGTTCTTTGATTGAAATATCTTGCTGGTCTAAGGAATGGCACAGCTACTTAAACATTCTTTTAAGTATGGTAGATTAATTCAGCTGAAGGGTATCTTTAAAATAAGTTACAATATTTGAGAACCTGCAGTGTTTGAGAATCTGTAGCTCCCTACATTTGGCAAAGAAAAAAGTAATAAATTATTGGTTTAGTAAAACTCAATTCCATTCTTCTTAGAACAATTAAACCAGAAAAAGTACATTAGATGATAAACAACACTTCAAAGTAAATATAAATGCTAAAATATTATTGCACAAAACTAGTAATATCTTCCATTCAGTTATAAAAAGAGAATATCTTATACAAAGTGATGGACCTATTTTACAGAGACTATTAAGGGTAAGGTGGAAAAGTCTGTGATACTGTTTTGTTCCCTATTTGCAAAGACCAACACCGTTATAGCTGACATTGTTTCATAAAGTCTCATTCTCATGCCTTCAAGAAATGCATATAAAACAGCAAACCAGCCATTTTGTATATGTGTTTCAGTAAAGCAATTCCTTCATGGCATGTCGGAGTGAGAAATAATCTCACAGAGGCGATGTTTGATCTTTCTCCCAGAATTCAGACATTAGAAATAAAGCCGGAGTTTGAAAGTCTAATTAAAATATTTATTTCGGTACAAAAACAAAAAAATCTCATTGTTTACATCTCTGCTATAAAATGCAACTCTCCCAGTCAAGAGTCAAGTAAGAAGGAAGGAATGGAGATTCAGGAATGCACACATGCGTACAAGAACATATCAATCACCTGCTCAGGAATGTACCATTATATTAGATAGGGATGCAGCTCCCTGCATATACATACAACTGACAATAAATCACACCGTGACATGGCATGTATGTCTTATTTGCAAAAATCAAACAATCATAGCATGCCAATAGCTCCAAACCAATTCTTCATCTTGTTCTTCTCTTTCATTCAGGAAAAACCTCTTTCTGTGTGTAATGATAATTGTAATCCTGGTTCTAGTAGGGCCAAAATAGAAGGAAAGCCATATTGTTGCTACGAGTGCCTTCCATGTCCAGAAGGAAGGATTACAAATCATAAAGGTAAGTTGTATTGTCTTTAAAGAATTAATTGGTCCATGCAAACGAAGGTGGAAGGGTATTCAAGAGAAAGTGTTCTAAGTATATACAGGAGTAGAAGTTTAGATGAGTGAAATAAAACAAAACTTCC
>JALIGW010000046.1:4492324-4639824 GCA_023053685.1 Diadophis punctatus similis
CATGTGCAATCTCCCACATGGTAATAATAGAATTTTCTTTTGCAGACATGGATGATTGTTTACCATGCCCAGAAGAACAGTATCCAAATAACAACCATGACTTGTGCCTTCCAAAACATATAACTTTCCTGTCTTATGAAGACCCATTAGGGACCAGTTTGGCCATTACGGCAATTGCCTTTGCTTGCATTGCCACTGTGGTGCTTGGGATCTTCATCAAATACCAGGACACTCCTATAGTCAAGGCCAACAACCGGAACATCACCTACCTTCTTCTTGTCTCCCTTGTGCTCTCATTCCTTTGCAGTTTATTATTCATTGGACAACCTGAAAAGATGACCTGCCTTTTCCAGCAACCTGCTTTTGGGATTGTCTTCTCAGTAGCCATTTCTTGTATATTGGCCAAAACCATCATCGTGGTTATAGTTTTCATGGCTTCAATGCCAGGATCCAAGATGAAGAGATGGCTGGGCAAACGATTAGATAATTACATTGTTGTTTCTTGTTCCCTCATTCAAGTCATTGACTGTACTGTATGGCTTATAACCTCACCCCCATATCCAGATGCTGATATGAACTTAGTGGCAGATGAAATCATCCTGGGATGTAATGAAGGCTCTACTCTCATGTTTTATTGTGTCTTACTCTACCTTCTTTTCCTTGCTATTGTTGGTTTCAGTGTGGCTTTTCTATCCCGGAATTTACCAAACAGTTTTAATGAGACCAAGTTTATCTTCTTCAGCCTGTTGTGTTTTTGTAGTGTCTGGCTGTTGTTTTTTCCAACATATCTGAGCACCAAAGGGAAATACATGGTGGCTGTGGAGATCTTTTCCATATTATCTTCCAGTGCAGGGTTATTGGGCTGCATCTGTTTTCCCAAATGTTTTATCATTCTTCTGAGACCTCACCTGAACAATAAGAGGGAGTTACTGAAAGGCAATAAACAATGAATGGTAAATTATGAAGATATAGTTGTTGTTTAGCAACTCTGTTAGTCAGCAACTGACCATTCCTAGTTATGATGTTGATAAAAATAATAATTGTAAGTAATCTACAACTTCTAAAGGTCTGTAAACCAAAGGAAAGCTGAAGTAAGATTCTAAGTACAGGTAGCCCTTGATTTACTACCACAACTGAGCCTTAGTAACTCAGTTGTTAAGTGAATCTGGCTGCCCCATTGACTTTGCTTCTCAGAAGGTTGCAAAAGGTGATCACATGACCTTGGGCACAGCAATGGTCATAAATATGAACTAGTTGCCAAGCATCTGAATTTTGAATTTAAAGTAATATTAAAAATGTAATTAAAAGAAACACAAGGGTTTTTCCCCCTTTCTTTCTTTTTTATTTAAGCATATATACCTAGGGAAAGCTACAATGCTTTTTACCAGTAGTTGTGGCAGTCTAAGATTTGCTACTTCACTTTGTTCATACATGTGTGTTA
This sequence comes from Diadophis punctatus similis, assembly GCA_023053685.1. Classification (NCBI taxonomy): domain Eukaryota; kingdom Metazoa; phylum Chordata; class Lepidosauria; order Squamata; family Dipsadidae; genus Diadophis; species Diadophis punctatus. Next base: position 4,493,766 of record JALIGW010000046.1, read on the forward strand.
TTTAGGGGAAACCACAGGGGGTGAACTAGAACCAGGGGGCGGAGTGCAGTTCCTATCATTTGTTCCTAGCTCCTGCCCACATAGAAGTTCAAAAGAATGTTAACAATACAAGTAGATAAATAGATACCACTCTGGTGGGAAAAGCTGGCAGAGTTTTGTGTGGAAGCAGGAGCCAGCACTGAACCTGCCCAGATGCAAGATGAGATTGGAGGAAGAAAGCCCATAAGACCTGACATCCTCTGAACACTGCTAGCCAGCTGGTGCAAAGATAGTTCACCCCATTGCTGTTCTGAAGACTTACTCCCATTCTTTATAAATACCTTTATTGCTTGGTATCAACCAGAGACAACTTCTTCTGAGAGATGACAAACAACATTCTCCCACCTGCTTGGAATGGAATGAAATGGAATGAAATGAAATGGAATGGAATGGAATGGAATGGAATGGAATGGAATAGAATGGAATAGAATAGAATAGAATGGAATAGAATGGAATAGAATAGAATAGAATGGAATGGAATGGAATGGAATGGAATGGAATGGAATGGAATGGAATATCCTTAATTCCAGGTTGCTTCTCTCTTTGATTAGTTTCCAACCATGGGGCCTGCTATTCTAAATTGGTGATTATCTCAAATGTAATAATAACAAATATAATGACAATAATCACATGAACATGATTGTCAAGAGACACACTTCAAGTGGTTTGAGGACTGTCAATAGCCTTTGTAAGGTTCCCATTTGCAGTTAAAGTTAACCTATGGTTTTTATCTTAAAGTCTGAACTTCCCAACCTTTTCACACAAACCCACAAGAATGAACTCCAAATAGTTCTTTAGGTCTTTAGCTAATAATGTAGAAGGACAATAAAATGTAGAGATAAGTGATACAAGTCCCAGAATGAATTGGTTCTTTCTATATGGTGTGCCCATAGCATTCCTATCAATGATTTGGTAACAAATAATGTGTAACATTGCTCATAGTAAATGCAACATCATGGATCCTCTGCCTATCCTTCACAAGCAATATCAGTCAGGAAACATCAACATTGCTGGCATCATTTCTCAGCTCTATCTTTTTCAAACAATGGTGGACTTCAAGACACCTTCTAGTGACCTCTTTGAGGATAGTTTGTAAGTATTCAGAGAGAGATGGCCAGAGAGAGATGTGTAAAATAGACTGAATTTGAATGAGTGTTAAGAACATTGTTTGAATGTTTATAGATGCCAAGATATAGAGTGTCTCATTTGGTCTTGAGGCATCTGTAGAGCGAAAAAAAATGCTGGTTATTTGGCAAAATATATTCACATATATACTGCCTTTACATGTGCATAAAGATTTTATGATATTTACACATTCTGCTTTCTATTTACACTTTGTACATACTTGTTGCATTTGCATGTTTCATTAATATGGTGTCATCAAATGCCCCCCAAAAAAGAATTTAAGTTTATGGATATTTATTTTTCTCCAGCTGTTGGTCTCCCTGCCTTCCCTAAATGAAACCAGGTCTTTTATTTGGAGATACTGTACCATATACGAGGGTGACTCACAAAGTAATGCCATTTTCTTTAGGACAGGTATAATTACCAACATTGGAACATGTAGCATACATCAAAATGAAGCTGGTCTCCATTTCTCTCAATAGCAATGTTCCACCTTCGAATGAGAGCATGTATCCCTGCCCTGTAAAATTTTGTTGATTGTTCTTTGAGCCACTTCTTCATAGCAGTTTTCACTTCCTCGTCACTGGAATAATGTTTGCCTTTCAAACCCTCTTTCATGGGGCTATAATCTAAAGTATTGTCCTCAAACACATTTTGTAATCATCTGTGAATATTCACAGGGGTTTCCCCCTCAGCATCAAGGAATTCAATCACTGCTCTTTGTTTTTGACGCAACTCTAAGGGGGCAGCCATTTTGAAGTTTTCTTGCAAGTCTAAAAACCTGAAAAGTGAGAAACAAAATATTTCAGAACGTAAATGATATAATCATTTATAACTGGGAAAAATTTCAGGTATTTTTATCAAAAACTTCACCTGAAATAAAGAAAATGGCATTACTTTTTGACTCACCCGTACTTAATTTAATTATATTATTATACAATAAAATGTATTCAAATGGTAGTTCCTCTATACAACATACAAGCTGTATGATGGGAGGTGGGAGCCAAGGTTCTTTTCTTAGTATTCAGAGCAACTAAGATGATTAAAGGCTTGGAGACAAAAACATATGAAGAATGGTTGCAAGGATTGGTATAGGCTGGTCAAGACAAAAGTACTAGGGGTGACATGATAGCAGTATTCCAGTATTTAAGGGGATACCACAAAGAAGAAGGGGTCAATTTATTTTCCAAAGCACCAGAAGGCAAGACAAGATCCAATGGATGAAAATTAATCTATGAGAAAGCAACCTGGAATTATGGAGAAATTTTCTAACAGTGAGAACAGCTTTCCATCAGAAGTTGTAGATGCTTCATCACTGGAGGTTTTTAAGAAAAACTGGACAGTCACCTATCTGAAATGGTATAAGGTCTCCTGCTTGAGCAGGGGGTTGGACTAGAAGACCTCTAAGGTTCTTTCCAGCTCTATTCTGTCTGATAATAACATCGTTTGATGAACATCCTAATCTAATCTAGCATGGAACAGTATCTTAGTCTTGCCATGTAATTTTTTCCAGAGAAAAGATAGAATTGAAGAAAGGTGGAATGACAAAGAACTTCACTATTGATCTCATTAACAATAACCATAAAACATATGCTCCACAGCTTGCTGTAACCTCCCAGGTCAATAGTCAAGGCACCACTGACATACTACCAGCGGTGGGATTCAAATAATTTGACAACCGGTTCTCTGCCCTAATGACCGGCTGGGTAGGTGTTGCGGGTGGTCATGTGACTGGGTTGGCATGGCCAGGGTGGGCATGACATGGGACTTGTGTGGTGCTTAGGCAAGACTTCCCTGAGACCCTTCCTCCCTCTCATTATACAGATAATTCTCCAGTTACAAATGTATTGCAAATGTTGTGAGCCGCCCAGAGTCCATGTTGAATTGGGCGGCATATAAAATAAATTAAAAAAATAAAAAATATTAGAGCCTGCCAATTACATTTGTAACCTGGGGATTAGTTTGATTGAATCACGTTAAATAAATGTGAATACTCCCTGCTTTCCCCAATGCATTGGTTAATCGAATGCACAGGTCTTTAAATGCACATGAGGTATCTCAGGCTGGGGAACAGCATGTGAGGCCTACTGCTGGAGCAGACCATCCAAGGCCTCCCCCAATCCACTGAGATATCTCATGCTCCCCTGGGGTTCCCACAATTGCTTCCCACACCCCATCCTCCCCCGCTGGGTCTCCACTGACTGGCCTGCTTTGCTAGCATCTCAGATTCCACTTACTCCTCCCCACCCCATTTCCCATGGATTACTTACGGTTTTTTTGCTATAAAGGTATAATTTTTACTGATATCTATTCTGTTAATATAACTAAAAAACCATTATACGCTTGAAGCATTGTGAAATGCAATCTGATCAGAAACAAGAAATTTGACAAGTCTAATGTACAATGCTTTTCCATGAAATGTGTAAACACTCAGAATTTTTAATTCTGGCACTCTTATGTCAAAAATGTCAAAAATGATATGAATACCTTTGAAACATTGAATTCTGTGACATGGATTACAAGAACTACAAAAAGACAAAACTACATTAGTTGTTCAGTGAAGTCTCATTCTAACATTAGCAAAAGGTTTCTTACAGGCCCTCAAGCAAATATAAAAACTTGCTGGATTTATGATTATTCCCCCCCTATATTGAAAGCTGTTCTTTTGCTAATGGATTCAGCTATCTGTTATCATAGGTACTTTCTAAAATTTTAGCAAGTACCTGTATATATTTTGGAAACAGTAATAGCTGTATTTTAAAGTCATTGTTTTTTACTTCTTTTTACTGTGGTAATAAGACTACGTTAGAAACCATTCATTATATAGCTGTAGCAGGGGTGGGTTCTTCTTTTCTTTGCTGCCAGTTCGCTCCTTGACACGCCGCGTGGGTGTGTTGCGCACCATGTGGACACATTTACATACGCAGTGCTAATAAACCAGCTTCTGCGCATGTGCAGAAGCCAAAAACAGCTTCTGCACGTGCGCAGAAGCAAAAAACAAGATGCCGCTGCCTATGGCGCCGCCAAGAGAGCCGGTTCGGGGGCATTGGAGGCCTGGGTCGCTGCCGGTTCTAGTGACCCAGGCCCCCACGTTACTACTGATTCCATAGAACCGGTCCAAACTGGGAGGAATCCACCTCTGAACTGTAGGGATTTTGCTCCCTTAGGAATTCTGTTGCCTTTTTTTTCTGCTTCCTTTATATTGTTTTATATAGACAAATTAAGAAAAATCAGTTAAGGAGTAGAGCTTTAGAGGATGGAAAGAGAGGCACTACTCTGAAGAAACAGATTGATTCTCAATGAATATTCACTTTGTTTTTATAAAAACAAAAGTGTTTAATTTGCTGCAAAAATCAAAGGATGGACATAAATGATTTAATTGCAAATCAGGGATGTAGTTCTTTTATATTTTTAAACATAACCTTACATTCATGCTAACCTAACTACTTTTACTTCCCACCAAAAAAAATGGAAATGTTAATGATGCCATTTACTTTATTACTTACATTTAGAAGATCTTACTTTTTTGAAGACCTCCAGAGGTCCAGAAGAGGCTGACCCACTGGCAGAGAAACCAAAGTGTTTTATTACGATGATGGGGAAGCTGTAAGAACGTGAAATCTAATGAAAACATTTTCACCAGCTTTTGAGTAAAAATGTCCCTAGGGAGTTGGTTGGCATAGAAAATAAATAAATAAATAAATAAATAAATAAATAAATAAATAAATAAATAAATAAATAAATAAATAAATAAATAAATAAATAAATAAATAAATAAATAACTTCTGCTGGGGCCATGTGACTGGACTGGGTCTGGACTGGGCCACAGCAGCCTCCTGCTTCAGGGATTGGAGAAGCAGCAGCCAATGAAAGGGGAGGTAGCTTCCTTTGTCTCTGAACTGCAAGGCCCTTGTTGATTGGCTGCCATGCCCAATCCCTGAAGCTGCTCATTCAAACTAGCCAGTCAGCAGCAAGCAGACTGGGCCCAAACTAAGCCTGACCAGACTGGGTAAAAACTAAGCCTGCAGACCCTCATGGCAGAGAAGCCAAAGTCTTTTATTCAGATGGGGAATGCTGTTTTCCTTACATCTCACATTCTTACAACTTCACCAGCTTCTGAGTAAAAGACTTCGGCTTCTCTGCCACGTGGCTCAGCCTCTTCTTCAGCTCTTTGAAAGCAAATACAGTAAAGACATGGGAAATAGGGTGGGGAGGGATGGATCAGGCCCTGGGACCCTCCATTTCAGCCTGTAAGAGTCCAGGGGAACCCTACGAAGGCCCAGACCAGGCCTGGGAGGGCAGATTGGTTCCTAGGACCCTCCATTTTGGCCTGTAAGAGTCCAGGGAAGCCCTAGGAAGGCCTGGACTGGGCCTAGGAGGGTGGATCAGGCCCTGGGACCCTCCATTTCAGAATGTAATAGGCCAAGGGATCCCTAGGAAGGCCCGCACGAGACCTGGGAGGGTGGATCGGGCCATGGGACCCTCCATTTTGTCCTGTAAGAGGCCGGGGGAGCCCTAGGAAGGCCCTGTAATAGGCCGTTTGCACCAGCAAAGAGGACAAAGGAAGGCTCACAAGACAGGCAGGTAGCTGGGCCATGTGGGAGGCAGCAGAGAATGGTGAAGGAAGTCTCGGCGGGTAGCTGGGCTGTGTGGAAGACAGGGGCAAAGGCAGGCAAGTGGGCTGGGCTGCAGGGGCCACATGGTCGAGACAAGTGAGCTAGAGAGTGAAGGAGCCAGAGAACAGAAGCTGCTATGCCATGGCCAAGGTGGGTGAGGTGAGATAAGGAGTGACTGAGAGGAGAGGGGTGGGGCGGGGAGGGCCAGCCAGTGGTGCAATTAGCAAGTTCTCTGAACTATGCACAAATTTAACAACTGGTTCATCTGAACTGGTCCAAATCGGCTGCAGCCCACCTCTGTACTAAACCCTAATATAGTCACAGAAGAAAAAGGTAGAATACCAAGAAGGGATGGGGAAAAAACTGATTCATGTGTCTGCTGTCAGTTGTTTCTGATAAATTGCTTTGATTAGTTTAGTTGCTGTCTTTTTAAATAAAGGGTGTGAATCAGATCTATTATATATACTGTAGAGAGAGAGAGTGGACCAATGCCACACATTATACTTGAAAGAAAGGCTGAAATAGTTACCATATTGTCAGCCAGTCTGTTGCTTGCTGCCATAGAATAGGGGGGAGGGAATAGGGGGAAGCTTACATTGCAGCTTTGCAACTGCTGTTATCTCCAAGGCCAGGTCCATTGGCTCTGGTATGCGGTGGCCTCTGGTTGCCTACTACAAGGGGATTGGGCTATATATTGTGTTTGAAGGTGCTGTGTTCATGCTTGCTTGCCTCAGAGCTTGCTTGAAACTGTCTGCTTTCGGTTTGTTCCTAGTAAAAGTACTTTTCTCTAAATCTATGGAGCCATGGATTTTTCTTTCCTAGGAAATGAACATAGGCAGCCCTGACATTAAGCAAGCTCTTCTTTAATGGTCAACCAGGAGACAGCAGTCTACCATGGGAACAGAGCATCCAATGTCCAACCAGTGAGTGAGCTGGAGGAAACTGGAGCTATGGCAGGCTCCCCCACTAGATACACCAGGCTTGTGATGAGACAGAATGGTGAGAGTAGCTGGACTTCAGCAAGAAACTCATCATGCTCAGGTGGGCGAGGGAATAGGGAAAAGGGAAATCTCCCCCCCCCCCTGCAGAAAAGCCCAGAGGAAGCCATGCTGAACCATGTTCTTGATACAACAGATTAGGTGGAGTTGAAGAGCCCAAGAGCCGAACTGGAGATGGCAGAAGCCCAAATAAGACAAGTAACCATGACTCTAGAGGAGGAGGCAGTGGAATGGATGGTCTCCCTCCACAACCACAATGCCCCCCAATTGTGGAAATATGACCACTTTTTGGCAGCCCTTCGCCCACAGTTCAAGGATCCACTGGCTGAGAGCAAGGCTAGGATCTGGATAAAGACCATCACCCAAGGGCGATGGCCGGTGGCCACGTACACCCAGGAGTTTCAAGATTTGGCATGCCGGTTGGCCGCATGGTCTGAAGATACCCTCATTGACTGCTTCAAAGATGGTCTCAATGTTGACATCTACCACACCTGCATCTTGTGCAGGGCCCTGTGATCCCTACAATACTGGTATGTGCTAGCTGCGGAAGTGGAGATCAACCTTGCTCAGGACCGATGCTGGAGGACTGGCAGATGGGGGTAAGTCCTTCCTTCCTCATCGTGCTCATGGAGTAAGAAACACCCCAGGAGCATGACATGCCTCAGATGTGGGGAGAGGGGCACCAAGCTGCAGCATACCAATCCAGCAGACCCACCCTAAGTGCCACAGCAACCCTGAGGGAGGAGGCAATGAAACCAGCTCCACGGACCCCAAAAACAGCACTGAATGGTCTCGAGGTCATATAGTTCACCCCTCCTGGCTCTGTGGGGTTGGGAACTCTGACCAACTCAGGTGAGGCTAACAGAGATGGCGACGATGATCTCCTGGTAAGTCGGTGGGTGACCTCTGTAACCCTCCCTGTGGAGTTAGAGGTACCCTCTTTGGGAACCCAAGGGAGGATGCTGGCTTTATTGGACTCAGGCTGCAAAAGGTGCATAGTCAGCCCTGAAGTCATTGAAAAACTGGGCTGAGACTCAAATGGCTAAGGGTGCTCATAGTGTTTTGCCAGTTAGATGGGACTGTAGCTGGAGGGGGCCAAGGTCACTTTATAACTGAACCAGTAGAAATGAGAGTGGGAAATGAGTTTTATAGTGGTGCCAGGGATGGATAGGTGCCTACTATTTGGACTGTCTTGGCTGCAGAAATGGAACCCTGAAGTGAATTGGAGGAGGGGGCTTTTAAAGATTCAGCAGAAAGTGGCCAAGGAAGAGGAAAAGATCCCAAAACCCAGTGGTGAGAGAAACAAAGGGCAAAGGGTGCTGGGGGCAGCAGCTCAGGATCACTCAATAAGTGAATCCTGAATCCCGAAGGAGTGATGGGACTTGTGAGATGTATTTAGTGAGAAAGGCTCTGATGCACTCCTGCCCCATTGCCCCACAGACTGTAGTATTGAAATCCTTCCTGGAGCTAAACTTGCAAAGCCTAAACTTTTCTTGATGACTCCACGCAAACTTGGAGAGCTTCGCACCTTCATAGAAAAGAACGTAAAACATGGATTTATCCAATCAGCAAGGCCATGAGTGGCAGTCGCAGTTTTGTTCTGGGAGAAGAAAGATGGAACTCTTCGTCTATGCATTGATTATAGGGGACTAAATGTGGTGTGCATAGAAAATGCTATACCCGCTGTCCCTGATGAAGGACATGTTGGAGCATTTAGCCAAAGGAAATTTTTCACTAAGTTAGATTTGCGGGAAGCTTACTACCAGGTTCGAATAAAAAAGGGTGGCAAATGGAAAACTGCATTAATTGCCCCCTGGGATGTTTCCACTACCAGGTGCTCCTTTTCGGTTTACAGGGGCCCCCCGCAGTGTTCATGCAACTGATCAATGAGGTGCTGCATGACTTTTTGTACAAGGGAGTGTTGGTGTATTTGAATGATATTTCAATATAAACTGAAATGAGGGAGGGACATGAGAAATTGGTGCAGGCTGTCCTTAAAAGGCTCTGAGCCACTGAACTGTATGCAAAGCTTTCAAAGTGTGTATTTTACCAAGATAATATTGATTACCTGGGTTATTGTATCTCAAATTAAGGAGTGGAAATGGAGCCAGAAAAGATAAAAGCAGTGTTAGAATGGGCCCCTCCCCGCACTAGGAGGCAATTGCAAAGCTTCCTAGGTTTTGCCAATTTCTACTGGCAGTTCATCCCCTCCTTTGCAAAGATCACATTGTCAATCACCAACCTTTTAAAAACTAAGGGTGAGGTGAAGGGGAAGCCGGATGAGCCACTTAAGTGGACCATGGAGTGCCAAGCAGCATTCGAAAAGCTCAAATGACTGTTCGCAGCAGAACCCATGCTGAAGCACCCTGACCCAGACACTCCAGTTGTAATTCAAGCTGATGCAAGCAATGTTGCCATGGGGTCGATGTTACTGCAGGGGAATGCCTGGGGGTTGCTACAGCCATGCTCATATATTCTAAGAAATTCATCGAGACTGAACAGAGGTGGGGAATATGGGAGAAGGAGGCATATGCAGTGTGGTGGGCCCTACTCACTTGGCATCATTTCCTGGAAGGGGCAAGGATGACATTTGAGGTATGGATTGACCATAAAAAATCTGGAAGCCCTGAAAACTCCACACAGGCTATACCCGAAATAAATCCATTGGGCTCAACATTTTAATCGTTTCGACTTCATCCTGTGTTATGTCCTAGGGGGAAGAATTTTATGTCGGATTGCCCCAATACAACAGCATTAAAGGTGAAGTGGTCAGACCTGCTATCCCCTCGAAGTAGCTAGCAACCTCGTAACCCCATAACCACTAGAGTCAAGGGAAAGAGGAGTCTGAGATTCCAGATAAACTGTATGAGAAGCTCAAAGAAGCACTAAAAGTTGACACAGAGGTACTACAAACAGGACAATTGGGCTGACCTTTTGCCTTTTGCAGAAGTAGCATATAACAATTCTGTGCATAGTAGCACATGGTTCATCCCATTTAAGGTGGCCTCCAGCCAGGACTTTCTAGCTATACCAGAGCTGCCTCAAGAGAAACCACATTACCCTCCTTAGCGGAGTGGATAGCCCAACTGCAGAACACTTGACCAGTTGCCCGTAAGGCACTGGAGGAGGCACGTCAGGCACATAACAAACAAACTGACAAAAAACATGTGAAGCCAAAAGATTTTAAAGTAGGTGACAGATGTTTACCTCTCCACGAAGTACTTACAGTCCACCCAACCATCTACTGTAAGAATCTTGGTCCTAAATATGTGGGCCCATTCCCAATTGTTTTTAAAGAATTTTTTATTTTTTCACCATCTTTACAAAAACATCCATCCATCCATATACCATAATAGCAAAACATACATACTTATACATTTCTGTCCAAAATGCTATCCCTTCTCTCTCTCTCTCTCTCTCTCTCTCTCTCTCTCTCTCTCTCTCTCTCTCTCTCTCTCTCTCTCTCTCTCTCTCTCTCTCTCTCTCTCTCTCTCTCTCTCTCTCTCTCTCTCTCTCTCTCTCTCTCTGTGTGTGTGTGTGTGTGTGTCTATATATTAGAATAACAGTAGATATACCTAGAAGAATATATTCTTCTAGGTATATCTACTGTTATTCTAATGCTGTCACCTTGCTCCTATTTTTGTCACCTGGGTCTACCACCTTTAATTTTAAATTTTCTTCCAAATTAGTCGCTATAGCTTATCTTCCAGACATTCTCATTATCTCTTGTACCTCTAAATTATAGGCCATGCTCCCCCCTTATCTCAATTTGTATCTTTACTCATCTTTTTTTTCTTTTTTTCTCATTTTTAAATGCCTTAAATTTCTTATATTTTTTCCATATCATATCTCCCTTACAACTTTATTATTCAATTTTTTATTTTAACTCATTTTTCATATTTAAACAAATTCTAATCTCATCACTACATTTCCATCTGTTGGTTAATAACATTACTAACTTCCCAATATACAGTAATAAAGAAAAAACACATAATTATCTAAAGTCTCTACAACAAAAAATCCAATTTATAAAGTATATGATCTTGTATAAGGACCTTTAAGAATAATAATTATACATCTCTTATAATATTCCAACAGTTTCAGTAATTATCTAAATCCTTTTCAACATTAAATCAATTTTATACATTATACAAATCTTTTATAAAAATAAATCTTATAGAGTAAAGTAGTAATTATTCAAATTTTATAACTTTCCAACAATTGATCTACTATAATTGAATTTATTTCCCTTCTTTTCTTTATTCTTTTTTCCCTTTCATCATCAAAATTTAATTCAAACCATCATGTGCCAGTCTAATATAAAATTATTAACTGATATATAAAAAAATCTTTTAACAAAATAATTATGCTGATTAATTATACACCGGTATACATACTAATAACGTTGACACAATTAAATATAAAATAATAATTCTAATTTTCTTTTCTATTAACCTTCCCCCTTTCATCCATTCTCTTGCATGATTTGGATTTCAAAGAATTTAACTACAAATGCACAGATCTTGAGACAATATTATCAATGAGACAACTATATTTTCAGTATGAATTTAATATCTCTCTGAGCTTCAAATATTCCAGAATCGAAAACTTACCCAAACTAGAATTGGCAAAGTGTTACCATTCAAAGGCAGATTAGTAAAAAATAAGTGTTTCTTTCTTGCATATGGAACTTTTAAATCTTTTAAAATCTTTTTATTGATTAATCATTTTTAGGATTTAACTTCATATGGGTAATTACAGTACAGACCTGTCTCTTATTATTTCAATGAATAAGATTGGGAAGATGCCAACTGAGTTGTGAGAAACATAAACATGATGAAATCTGGACTTATTTTAGATCTCATAATTCCAAGTTGGTATTTATTTCTCCATCCCACTACAATTATGAAATAACCATAATTAATGTTATTTTTACAGGCCTTTAAATATTCCCTATGGACAATAGGATAATTCAACAGTTATCTATACTAATGCTTAATGTCTCATGCAGAAGTGATAGTAGAGACAGGTAGAATTACACCACTGTGATCATTGTTGGTCAATGTTGCAGCCTTCTAGAAAAATTCTTGGAGAAGATGAATGTTGCCTTTTGATTTCCAACATTCACATTTGAATGACTGAGCCGACAATTTGGAACAAGGCAGGAAATATCTCACACAAAAATGGTCATATTGATGACCCTGATCATTGTTATTGTGACACTTCCTCATGCTTCAAGTAAGGTTTCTATTGCTAAGTGTTCAATTGATGAACCTCTTCCTATTCTCCACAAGTATTACCAACCAGGCGATTTCATCATTGCAGGCATTTTCTCTCAGATCTACATTTTTTTGAGTCCAATCAGTTTTCAGAAGCAGCCTTCAGAGGAGAGTTTTGATGACCTTGTGTAAGTAGTTTAGTAAAGTAAGTAAGTAGTTTATTTGCAAATAAAATGCATGTTATTTTTGACTGCTGTATTTTACGGAGTATAAGAAGCACCATTTTGCCCCCAAAAAGAGGGTGGAAATGTCAGTGCGTCTTATACACCGAATACAACAATTTTTAGCCTCCCGAAGCCTTGCCCCCGCATCCAGTTTTTGCCAAAAATGGGCCCCTTTTTGCAAAAAATGGGCCCCTTTTTGCAAAAAAATGGGGGGTTTGCCTTCCCCCATCCCCTAGGAGTGCTCTGCAGGCTTCCCAGATCCTTTGCATGCCCTGTTTTTGCAAAAAAAAAAAGAGCTAAAAACGGGCCGTTTTTTGCAAAAATTGGGGTGTTTTTGCCTTCTAATTACCCCATCTAGCATGACTGGAGGAGGAATTCTGGGTGTTGAAGTCCACTAGTCTTAAAGCTTTCAAGTTTGAAGATCCCTGGGTTAGGGGTGCAAGGGTCTTCAAAATTGGCAAGTTTAAGACTTGTGGACTTCAACTCCCATTCCTGAGCTAGCATGACTGGAGGAGAAATTCTGGGAGTTGAAGTCCACTAGTCTTAAAGCTGTCAAGTTTGAAGTTTGTAAAAAGTATACATGGTTGTAAAAAGTGTACATGGTTGTAAAAAGTATACATGATTGTAAAAAGTATTCTGCTACACTGGTATTTTATTAAATAATATATTACTGCACCATTTGGTTCAGAATACTTTTTTCCTTGTTTTCCTCCTCTAAAATCTAGGTGCATTTTATACTCCAGTGCGTCTTATACTCCGAAAAATATGGTAGATAACATTTCCCAATTATTTATGTAATCTGTCTTTAAATATACAATTTGGGCACAGAGACGAGGAATGTTATAAGAAATGTGTTCAACTATGTATGCAATTCAAGTCTATGCTTATGTCCTCATGTGGTGATTTTCAATTCTTGAACTTTGCTGGAGGGGATTCCAAGATGCTTAGAGATGCAACCATCTATAGGAATGTAGAAGTACAAAATGGGATAATGGGGGGGGAAATCAACTATTTGGTTCTCATATTGGTAGGAACAGCTGCAAAGCTCATTAAATTCAATGTATTCAATTGAAGCATAAAAATACAAAAGCTGTAGATTATGAGAGAGATGATAGGACCATGAAAGGTAAGAGGTAACATCTTTTAGTCTAATCAAAGTGCAAGAACACCATACTGCCCTTCATTATGTAAGTTTTCTACAGTACATGAGGTTGATTGCTCCAGTTCTAATGTCAAAAGATTGCAAGAGTGAAAGCCATCAAGGAAACTATGACTCATGTTTTCATGCAGGAGTCACATACTGTCTCTAAAAATGGATATGTACAACTGAACATTGGTATATTGTAATATTATTGGAATCTAGCTTTGTGTGTCAAAATACCATAATTTCCAAAACTTAGAGTAGAGAACATAGAATAATAGAGTTGGAAGCAGGGGTGAAATTCAGCAAGTTCTGACAGGTTCTGGAGATTCAGTAGCAGAAATTTTGAGTAGTTCAGAGAATCAGCAAATACCACCTCTGGATGGCCCCAGAGTGGGGTGGGAATGGAGATTTTGCAGTATCCTTCCCCTGCCATGCCCACCAAGCCACACCACACCCACCAAGCCAGAACCGGTAGTAAAAAAAAATGGATTTCACCACTGGTTGGAAGTACCTTGGAGTTCTTCTAGTCCAACCCCCTGCTCAACCTATTTCAGATAAATGGTTGTCCAGTCTCTTTTTGAAAGTCTTCAACAATGGAACACCCACAACTGCTAAAGGAAAGCCATTCCACTGGTTGATTGCTCTCACTGTTAGTGAATTTCTCCTTAGTTCCATGGAGTTGACTTGAAGTGCCTTATTTTTAAGGTGACCAATCGTCCTCCTTTAGGGAGGACAGTCCTTCTTTTGTAAGTTCTGTCCTCCCCCCAAAAGCGTCCTCCTACATGTCCTCCTTTTCGATATTTGAAGACTAATCTGTTGCGCATTATGTGACGTATTTGTATTTGACATGACGATTCGTCAAGGCTCGGTACAGTGCGGTATAAGACGCGATTATGAGACGCATGCACTCCGCACGGGAGACCTTGAGAGAGAGCGCTGCGTGCAAGTGGCTTTGTTTACATCTTATGTTATGTGCTTTGTTTACTTCTTATGTTATGTTGATACTCTAGCTGCAGCACTTGCCGTAAAATTCAATATGAAGGATATTTCTTGTTCAGATATTTCCAATATATTGTTAGAAGATGATACATTGACAAAAAAAATTTATTCAATGGAAAAGTACTCCTTTAAAAAAATAATTAACAGGCATGTAAGCATAATTACAATATAAAATGTTGCAAATGTTTTTATTATTCATATATCATATTATAGTGCATTATTGTTGCAATGAATAAAATGTTTCTTTTATTTACGTTATTTTTTTTCAATTTATTTGTCCTCCTTTTCATTGTAAAAAAGTTGGTCACCTTATTATTTTCACAGCACTATTTCTATGTAGAATGAGTTTAACCATCTAAAAAATATACCTAGCCTGAAACTCTTTCTTTTAATATAGGCTATTCACTCAGAATTACCAGCACATCCTGGCCTTGGTTTTTGCTGTGAAGGAAATCAGTGAGAATACCCAACTCTTACCTAATGTGAGTTTGGGCTTCCACATTTTAAATAGCCACTTTTTTCCAAAATGGACCTACCTTGCCTCGATGGATCTTCTATCCACAAAGGACAAATTCATCCCCAACTACAAATGTGATATTCACAATAACATTGTGGGAGTCATTGGGGGACCTAATTCTCAAGTTTGTCTCTACATGACAAACATCTTAAGCACTTATAAAATTCCACAGGTTAGTTGTACGTGTCAAAATACGATGAAGAAGAACAAGGTTCCTTAAATTTAAGTATGATTTTGGGCCTATTAGAAAATGGAAAGTTTCTGACTTTTTTCCCTGTAACAACTTTCATGATTGTTTAATCTATGTTTGTAATGTGAATGATCAGAAGGTAATAAATGAGCTCATTCCATATCTTCTCATCTGTAAGTCTATCCATACTCTTCTCCCAGGAACTCATGTGCTCCAAAATATTTTTTTAAAGGACTTTGAAAACTATAGTATTTCTTGCCATTATAGTATTCAAGATCGACTTTTGGAGAAGGCATATTTTACTCTCTTTTACAATAAGAAATATACAAAATTCAGCTAAATGTAACCTAGAGAGGAATGGAGAGAAAACCTTGTTCTCTTTCAGTTGAATCTATCGCAAGACTGATTGTCATGATAACCTCACCTTTCCCCATGTATTTCTATCCTAAGATCAGTTATGGCTCTTTTCCAGTAATAAATGACAAAACCAAAGATTTCTTCTACCAGATGTTTCCAAATGTGACCCATCACTATATGGGCATTCTTGAATTACTCCTGCATTTCAAGTGGAGCTGGATTGGTGTGGTGGCTTCAAATGGTGACAATGCAGATTTATTTGTACAGGATATACTTGCCATCTATTCTCAGAAGGGTATCTGTGTAGACTTCTTAGAAAAATTACCTCAAATATCTTTTTCAAGTCATGTTGCTGAAAAAGCAATCAAATGGATTGAAACTTCACGTATGGTCACAGGAAGTACTGCCAATACTGTCATTATACAAGGTGAAATACATACTATTAGTATCTTAAGGTCAATGTTCGTTTTTGCACAATTTCATGGTGTATCATTTGACAGTCGAGTGTGGATTATGACAGCCCAGATGGGTTTTGCATCTCCTGCTTTTATCAGAGATTGGGACCTACATTTCCTCCATGGGGCTCTATCATTTGCTGTTCACACAAACTATCCTAGAGGATTCCAGACATTTCAGATGGAAAGAAACCCTCTCTCAGAAAATAGGGATGGCTTTATTCGAATCTTCTGGAAAGATGCTTTTAATTGTGATTTCTCCAATTCCACTCTAGAGGAGAGAGATGATGAGATCTGTACAGGGGAGGAAAAGTTGGAGACTCTGCCTGGGACCGTGTTTGACACAAGCATGTCAGGCCACAGTTACAGCATCTACAATGCAGTTTACATTATGGCTCATGTTTTGCATGCAGTAACTTCATCCAAGTCAAAACAGAGAGTAAAGATGAAAGAGATAAGACAAAAAGGACTACATGAACAGCCATGGCAGGTACTATCCATACAAATGTGAAATGGGTTTACTGGGATTTTTTTTTTTTTGAGACTAGACATGACTTCATTTTTTTTCTATCTTGTCCCGAATTTAGCTCCATAAATTTTTCAGAAATACTTTCTTTGAAAACAGTGTTGGAGAAAATATTTCCTTTGATGACAATGGGCATATAAATGCAGGATTTGATATTTTCAACTGGGTCACTTACTCAAATAACACATTTACAAAAGTCAAAGTTGGATGGGTGGACCCAAATTCTTTCTCTTCCAAAACATTCAACATGCAGGAGGGTTCCATTACATGGCCCACGAGATTTAACCAGGTACAGTATACATTCTGTATAGATTTGCAGATAGTTCAATCCCCATTTTGAATGTTTAAAAAGTGATTCCTTGCACTTCTACTTAAAAAGTTTAGTCAGTATACACTCTTTAGGATTTGGAAACAGTGGGTTAATTTAAATTTCCTACTTGTCCCAATCAGTGTGGACAGAAGGAAGGAGGAGTTTGCACCTGCAGATTTTAATTTATGGGCTGCCTCAGGGCTCAACAGTTGTACCGGTCCTGCTTAACATCTACATGAAAGCACTGAGTGAAGTCTTGCAATAGTTCAAGGTCTAGTATTGCTTTATGATGATATCAAATTGTACATATCAACTCTATGGTGTGCAGGTGAAGATGTCCATGTGCTTGAGGCTGTTTGGGTTTGAATCGGGTGCAATAGACTTTGGCTTAATCCTGAGAAGACTGAGTACCCTGTCTGTTTGGGCCTCCTGAATTTGCGACATTTTCACCTTTGTTCTTGTAATGAGATACACTTTCCCTTAGAGACTAGTGTGCATCTTTGGACATTTTACTGGTTGAAGAGCATGTACCAGCAGTGGCCTAGAGGTTTTAAAGAAATTCACCTTGTGCATCAGTTGCACCTATCCTTAACTGGGAAATCCTTCAGATGGTTATTCTTTCCCATAGCACCTCAAAATTTAACTACATAAATGTGCCATTGAAGAATTGCAGGTATATAGTGTCCATTTCTTATCTTCATATATTTGAAGATGTATAAGACCAACTAAGATGATTAAAGGCCTGGAGTCTAAAACATATGAAGAACGGTTGCAGGATTTGGGTTTGGCTAGTCCAGTGAAAAGAAGGACTAAGGGGACATGATAGCAGTATTCCAGTATTAGAGAGGCTACCACAAAGAGGAGGGGGTCAGTTTATTTTCCAAAGCACCAGAAGGTAAGACAAGAAACAATGGATGAAAACTAATCAAGGAGAAAAGCAGCCTGAAATTGAGGAGAAACTTCCTAACAGTGAGGGCAATTAAGCAGTGGAACAGCTGGACTTCAGAAAATGAGGGTGCTTCATCACTAAAGGTTTTAAAAAGAGATTGGACAGTCAATTGTCTGAAATGGTATAGGTCTAGGATCTCCTGTAAGGGACTGGACTAGAAGACCTCCAAGGTCCCTTCCATCTCTATTCTGATTCTGATTCTGATGTCAAGCGAACTCCTCTGTGCATTTCCAGCAATTCTTCCTATTCCAGCATGATCAAGACCTACAGCCAAGTATTGAAAAAATAAACTTTTGGGTGACCTGTTGGCAAATGCCATGATTTCCTAATAATTGAGTTCCATTTAATATTTCTTGCAACCTTGTGCTAGGACCCTCACCATTTATTATTGCTGCATTGTCTGAAAATGTTAAAAGAGAAAAAGGGTCTTCCAGAAAGTTTTGGGGAGTGAAAGTCCATATTAAGTTTTTAATAATAATAATAATAACAGAGTTCGAAGGGACCTCGGAGGTCTTCTACTCCAACCCCCTG
This sequence comes from Diadophis punctatus similis, assembly GCA_023053685.1. Taxonomy (NCBI): domain Eukaryota; kingdom Metazoa; phylum Chordata; class Lepidosauria; order Squamata; family Dipsadidae; genus Diadophis; species Diadophis punctatus. Next base: position 4,511,965 of record JALIGW010000046.1, read on the forward strand.
CTTACGCAGGAAACACTGCACTACTTCAGACAGATGGTTATCCAACATCTTCTTAAAACGTCTAGTGTTAGAGCATTCACAAGTTCTGGAGGCAAGCTTTTCTATTGATTTATTGTTCTAACTGTCAGGAAATTTCTCCTTAGTTCTAAGTTGCTTCTCTCCTTGTTTAGTTTCACCCATTGCTTCTTGTTCTACCCCCAGGTTCCTTGGAGAATAGTTTGACTCCCTCTTCTTTGTGGCAACCCTTGAGATATTGGAACACTGCTATCATGTCACCCCTGTTGATGCCCATCATAGAGTTAAATAAGCAGTAGAGTCATTATGAAGTCTTGCTTGATGCCTTTTTGAGATTAAACAGCAGAGTGAGATGGCTATAAAGTGCATTAAAATATGCTGTTCACATTTTCTGGAGGAGGGGTACAGTTCTTTGATTGAAATATCTTGCTGGTCTAAAGAATGGCAAAGCTACTTAAACATTCTTTTAAGTATGGTAGATTAATTCAGCTGTAGGGTATCTTTAAAATAAGTTACAATATTTGAGAACCTGCAGTGTTTGAGAATCTGTAGCTCCCTACATTTGGCAAAGAAAAAAGTAATAAATTATTGGTTTAGTAAAACTCAATTCCATTCTTCTTAGAACAATTAAACCAGAAAGAGTACATAAGATGATAAACAACACTTCAAAGTAAATATAAATGCCCAAATATTATTGCACAAAACTAGTAATATCTTCCATTCAGTTATAAAAAGAGAATATCTTATACAAAGTGATGGACCTATTTTACAGTGATTATTAAGGGTAAGGTGGAAAAGTCTGTGATACTGTTTTGTTCCCTATTTGCAAAGACCAACACTGTTATAGCTGACATTGTTTTATAAAGTCTCATTCTCATGCCTTCAAGCAATGCATAGAAAACAGCAAACCAGCCATTTTGTATCTGTGTTTCAGTAAGAGCAATTCCTTCATGGCATGTATGTCTTATTTGCAAAAATCAAACAATCATAGCATGCCAATAGCTCCAAACCAATTCTTCATTTTGTTCTTCCCTTTCATTCAGGAAAAACCTCTTTCTGTGTGTAATGATAATTGTAATCCTGGTTCTAGTAGGGCCAAAATAGAAGGAAAGCCATATTGTTGCTACGAGTGCCTTCCATGTCCAGAAGGAAGGATTACAAATCATAAAGGTAAGTTGTATTGTCTTTAAAGAATTAATTGGTCCATGCAAACGAAGGTGGAAGGGTATTCAAGAGAAAGTGTTCTAAGTATATACAGGAGTAGAAGTTTAGATGAGTGAAATAAAACAAAACTTCTTGTCTTCTTCCTTAATATCCTCCCAGTAATTTGACGAACAAGGAACTTTGTAATCTAAGCCATAAAACAGATATAGGCCCAATGGATGGTGATAAAACCAGATCAAGACCCTATAAGAAAGCACAGGCTATGATAATTAAGGCTGATGTGTTGCTACACTCAATAAATTATTTGTTTGGATATTGGCTCTTTCTAATCATATATACATTCTCATTTGCATACATCTACTTTTCCCATATCTATGGGTGTAAACACAATTTAATCCACTGAAATTTATGACGTATCATAACAGTTGCAAAATTACATAGAAATTCCAGTTGTACTTCCAGTGTCTTTGGTAGCGTGGACAGTGACCTCTGCAGTGCCACTCCATCCTCTCCTCATCGAAGGGCTCAAATTTCATCCATAGCCACCCTGGAGGGGTGGTGAAGTAAAGGGGGACCACCTGGCAGGTCGAGGAGAGCTGCATCTCTCCTCCCTGACTAGAAAAACCCCATTTTATTTTATTTTATTTTATTTTATTTTATTTTATTTTACTTTATTATTTTATTTATTTTATTTTATTTTATTTTATTATTTTATTATTTTATTTTATTTTATTTTATTTTATTTTATTATTTTATTTTACTTTATTTTATTTTATTATTTTATTTTATTTTATTTTATTTTATTTTATTTATTTTATTTATTTTATTTATTTTATTTATTTTATTTTATTTTATTTTATTTTATTTTATTTTATTTTATTTTATTTTATTTTATTTTATTTTATTTTATTTTATTTTATTATTTTATTATTTTATTTTATATTATATTATTTTATTTTATTTTATTATTTTATTTTATTTTATTTTATTTTATTTTATTTTATTTATTTTATTATTTTATTTTTATTTTTATTTTTATTTTTATTTTTATTTTTATTTTTATTTTTATTTTTATTTTTATTTTTATTTTTATTTTATTTTGTTGCTATAATTTGCCCAGAATCATTTAGGTGAGATGGATAGTGTAGAAATTCAATAAAATTCAATAAAAATAATTCTTAGGCAGCCTCCTATTGAAATATTATGCATTAACCATTTTGCTAAACTTTCTTCAGTCAATATTAACCGTGTCTTGATTCATGTGCAATCTCCCACATGGTAATAATAGAATTTTCTTTTGCAGACATGGATGATTGTTTACCATGCCCAGAAGAACAGTATCCAAATAACAACCATGACTTGTGCCTTCCAAAACATATAACTTTCCTGTCTTATGAAGACCCATTAGGGACCAGTCTGGCCATTACGGCAATTACCTTTGCTTGCATTGCCACTGTGGTGCTTGGGATCTTCATCAAATACCAGGACACTCCTATAGTCAAGGCCAACAACCGGAACATCACCTACCTTCTTCTTGTCTCCCTTGTGCTCTCATTCCTTTGCAGTTTATTATTCATTGGACAACCTGAAAAGATGACCTGCCTTTTCCAGCAACCTGCTTTTGGGATTGTCTTCTCAGTAGCCATTTCTTGCATATTGGCCAAAACCATCATCGTGGTTATAGTTTTCATGGCTTCAATGCCAGGATCCAAGATGAAGAGATGGCTGGGCAAACGATTAGATAATTACATTGTTGTTTCTTGTTCCCTCATTCAAGTCATTGACTGTACTGTATGGCTTATAACCTCACCCCCATATCCAGATGCTGATATGAACTTAGTGGCAGATGAAATCATCCTGGGATGTAATGAAGGCTCTACTCTCATGTTTTATTGTGTCTTACTCTACCTTCTTTTCCTTGCTATTGTTGGTTTCAGTGTGGCTTTTCTATCCCGGAATTTACCAAACAGTTTTAATGAGACCAAGTTTATCTTCTTCAGCTTGTTGTGTTTTTGTAGTGTCTGGCTGTTGTTTTTTCCAACATATCTGAGCACCAAAGGGAAATACATGGTGGCTGTGGAGATCTTTTCCATATTATCTTCCAGTGCAGGGTTATTGGGCTGCATCTGTTTTCCCAAATGTTTTATCATTCTTCTGAGACCTCACCTGAACAATAAGAGGGAGTTACTGAAAGGCAATAAACAATGAATGGTAAATTATGAAGATATAGTTGTTGTTTAGCAACTCTGTTAGTCAGCAACTGACCATTCCTAGTTATGATGTTGATAAAAATAATAATTGTAAGTAATCTACAACTTCTAAAGGTCTGTAAACCAAACGAAAGCTGAAGTAAGATCCTAAGTACAGGTAGCCCTTGATTTACTACCACAACTGAGCCTTAGTAACTCAGTTGTTAAGTGAATCTGGCTGCCCCATTGACTTTGCTTCTCAGAAGGTTGCAAAAGGTGATCACATAACCTTGGGCACAGCAATGGTCATAAATATGAACAAGTTGCCAAGCATCTGAATTTTGAATTTAAAGTAATATTAAAAATATAATTAAAAGAAACACAACTTTTTTTTCCCTTTCTTTCTTTTTTATTTAAGCATATATACCTAGGGAAAGCTACAATGCTTTTTACCAGTAGTTGTGGCAGTCTAAGATTTGTTAGTTCACTTTGTCCATACATGTGTGTTATTTAGGGGAATAACTGTTCCTAGCTCTACCTCTTTCAAATGATGGTGGACTTCAAGACACCTCCTTCTAGCGACCTCTTTGAGGATAGTTTGTAAGCATTCAGAGAGAGATGGCCAGAGAGAGATGTGTAAAATAGACTGAATTTGAATGAGTGTTAAGAACATTGTTTGAATGTTTATAGATGCCAAGATATAGAGTGTCTCATTTAGTCTTGAAGCATCTGTAGAGCGAAAAAAAAATGCTGGTTATTTGGCAAAATATATTCACATATATACTGCCTTTACATATGCATAAAGATTTTATGATATTTACACCTTCTGCTTTCTATTTACACTTTGTACATACTTGTTGCATTTGCATGTTTCATTAATCTGGTGTCATCAAATGCCAAAAAAAAAAAAAGAATTTAAGTGAATGGATATTTATTTTTTTCCAGCTGTTGGTCTCCCTGCCTTCCCTAAATGAAACCAAGTCTTTTATTTGGAGATACTGTACCATATACGAGGGTGACTCACAAAGTAATGCCATTTTCTTTAGGACAGGTATAATTACCAACACAGGAACATGTAGCATACATCAAAATGAAGCTGGTCTCCGTTTCTCTCAATAGCAATGTTCCACCTTCGAATGAGAGCATGTATCCCTGCCCTGTAAAATTTTGTTGATTGTTCTTTGAGCCACTTCTTCATAGCAGTTTTCACTTCCTCGTCACTGGAATAATGTTTGCCTCTCAAACCCCCTTTCATGGGGCTATAATCTAAAGTATTGTCTTCAAACACATTTTGTAATCATCTGTGAATATTCACAGGGGTTTCCCCCTCAGCATCAAGGAATTCAATCACTGCTCTTTGTTTTTGATGCAACTCTAAGGGGGCAGCCATTTTGAAGTTTTCTTGTGAGACTAAAAACCTGAAAAGTGAGAAACAAAATATTTCAGAACGTAAATGATATAATCATTTATATCTGGGAAGAATTTCAGGTATTTTTATCAAAAACTTCACCTGAAATAAAGAAAATGGCATTACTTTTTGACTCACCCATACTTAATTTAATTATATTATTATACAATAAAATGTATTCAAATGGTAGTTCCTCTATACAACATAAAAGCTGTATGATGGGAGGTGGGAGCCAAGGTTCTTTTCTTAGTATTCAGAACAACTAAGTCGATTAAAGGCTTGGAAACAAAAACATATGAAGAATGGTTGCAAGGATTGGGTATAGACTGGTCAAGACAAAAGTACTAGGGGTGACATGATAGCAGTATTCCAGTATTTAAGGGGGTACCACAAAGAAGAAGGGGTCAATTTATTTTCCAAAACACCAGAAGGCAAGACACGATACAATGGATGAAAATTAATCTATGAGAAAGCAACCTGGAATTATGGAGAAATTTTCTAACAGTGAGAACAGCTTTCCGTCAGAAGTTGTAGATGCTTCATCACTGGAGGTTTTTAAGAAAAGACGCGACAGTCACCTATCTGAAATGGTATAAGGTCTCCTGCTTGAGCAGGGGGTTGGACTAGAAGACCTCTAAGGTTCTTTCCAGCTCTATTCTGTTTGATAATAACATCGTTTGATGAACATCCTAATCTAATCTAGCATGGAACAGTATCTTAGTCTTGCCATGTAATGTTTTCCAGAGAAAAGACAGAATTGAAGAAAGGTGGAATGACAAAGAACTTCACTATTGATCTCATTAGCAATAACCATAAAACATATGCTCCACAGCATATAACCTCCCAAGTCAATAGTCAAGGCACCACTGACATACTACCAGTGGTGGGATTCAAATAATTTAACAACCGGTTCTCTGCCCTAATGACTTGCTGGGTAGGTGTTGCTGGGTGGTCATGTGACTGGGTTGGCATGGCCAGGGTGGGCATGACATGGGACTTGTGTGGTGCTAAGGCAAGACTTCCCTGAGACCCTCTTTCCCTCTCATTATACAGGTAATTCTCCAGTTACAAATGTATTGCAAATGTTGTGAGCCTCCCAGAGTCCATGTTGAATTGGGCGGCATATAAACCTACTAAATAAATAAATAAATAAATATTAGAGCCTGCCAATTACATTTGTAACCTGGGGATTTGTTTGATTGAATCACGTTAAATGAACGTGAATACTCCCTGCTTTCCCAAATGCATTGGTTAATCGAATGCACAGGTCTTTAAATGCACATGAGGTCTCTCAGGCTGGGGAACATCATGTGAGGCCTACTGCTGGAGCAGACCATCCAAGGCCTCCCCCAATCCACTGAGATATCTCATGCTCCCCTGGGGTTCCCACAATTGCTTCCCACACCCCATCCTCCCCCGCTGGGTCTCCACAGACTGGGCCTGCTTTGCTAGCATCTCAGATTCCACTTACTCCTCCCCACCCCATTTCCCATTGATTACTTACTTTTTTTTGCTATAAAGGTATAATTTTTACTGATATCTATTCTGTTAATATAACTAAAAAATCATTATACGCTTGAAGCATTGTGAAATGCAATCTGATCAGAAACAAGAAATTTGACAAGTCTAATGTACAATGCTTTTCCATGAAATGTGTAAACACTCAGAATTTTTAATTCTGGCACTCTTATGTCAAAAATGTCAAAAATGATATGAATACCTTTGATACATTGAATTATGTGACATGGATTACAAGAACTACAAAAAGACAAAACTACATTAGTTGTTCAGTGAAGTCTCATTCTAACATTAGCAAAAGGTTTCTTACAGGCCCTCAAGCAAATATAAAAACTTGCTGGATTTATGATTATTCCCCCCTATATTGAAAGCTGTTCTTTTGCTAATGGAAGCAGCTATCTGTTATCATAGGTACTTTCTAAAATTTTAGCAAGTACCTGTATATATTTTGGAAACAGTAATAGCTGTATTTTAAAGTCATTGTTTTTTACTTCTTTTTACTGTGGTAATAAGACTACGTTAGAGACCATTCATTATATAGCTGTAGCAGGGGTGGGTTCTTCTTTTCTTTGCTGCCAGTTCGCTCCTTGACACGCCGCGCGGGTGTGTTGTGCACCACGTGGACACATGTACATACGCAGTGCTAATAAACCAGCTTCTGCGCATGTGCAGAAGCAAAAAACAGCTTCTGCACGTGTGCAGAAGCAAAAAACAAGATGCCGCTGCCTATGGTGCCGCCAAGAGAGCCGGTTCGGAGGCATTGGAGGCCTGGGTCGCTGCCGGTTCTAGTGACCCAGGCCCCCAAGTCACTACTGATTCCATAGAACCGGTCCAAACTGGGAGGAACCCACCTCTGAACTGTAGGGATTTTGCTCCCTTAGAAATTCTGTTGCCTTTTTTTTTTTGCTTCCTTTATATTGTTTTATATAGACAAATTAAGAAAAATCAGTTAAGGAGTAGAGCTTTAGAGGATGGAAAGAGAGGCACTACTCTGAAGAAACAGATTGATTCTCAATGAATATTCACTTTGTTTTTATAAAAACAAAAATGTTTAATTTGCTGCAAAAATCAAAGGATGGACATAAATGATTTAATTGCAAATCAGGGATGTAGTTCTTTTATATTTTTAAACATAACCTTACATTCATGCTAACCTAACTACTTTTACTTCCCACCGAAAATAATGGAAATGTTAATGATGCCATTTACTTTATTACTTACATTTAGAAGATCTTACTTTTTTGAAGATCTCCAGAGGTCCAGAAGAGGCTGACCCACTGGCAGAGAAACCAAAGTGTTTTATTACGATGATGGGGAAGCTGTAAGAACGTGAAATCTAATGAAAACATTTTCACCAGCTTTTGAATAAAAAAGTCCCTAGGGAGTTGGTTGGCATAGAAATTAAATAAATAAATAAATAAATAAATAAATAAATAAATAAATAAATAAATAAATAAATAAATAAATAAATAAATAAATAACTTCTGCTGGGGCCATGTGACTGGACTGGGTCTGGACTGGGCCACAGCAGCCTCCTGCTTCAGGAATTGGAGAAGCAGCAGCTAATGAAAGGGGAGGTAGCTTCCTTTGTCTCTGAACTGCAAGGCCCTTGTTGATTGGCTGCCATGCCCAATCCCTGAAGCTGCTCATTCAAACTAGCCAGTCAGCAGCAAGCAGACTGGGCCCAAACTAAGCCTGACCAGACTGGGTAAAAACTAAGCTTTCAGGCCCTCATGGCAGATGGGGAATGCTGTTTTCCTTACATCTCACATTCTTACAACTTCACCAGCTTCTGAGTAAAAGACTTCGGCTTCTCTGCCATGTGGCTCAGCCTCTTCTGCAGCTCTTTGAAAGTAAATACAGTAAAGACATGGGAAACAGGGTGGAGAGGGATGGATCAGGCCCTGGGACCCTCCATTTCAGCCTGTAAGAGTCCAGGGGAACCCTAGGAAGGCCCAGACCAGGCCTGGGAGGGCAGATCGGTCCCTAGGACCCTCCATTTTGGCCTGTAAGAGTCCAGGGAAGCCCTAGGAAGGCCTGGACTGGGCCTAGGAGGGTGGATCAGGCCCTGGGACCCTCCATTTCAGAATGTAACAGGCCAAGGGATCCCTAGGAAGGCCCGGACGAGGCCTGGGAGGGTGGATCAGGCCATGGGACCCTCCATTTTGTCCTGTAAGAGGCCGGGGCAGCCCTAGGAAGGCCCTGTAATAGGCCGTTTGCACCAGCAAAGAGGACAAAGGAAGGCTCACCAGACAGGCAGGTAGCTGGGCCATGTGGGAGGCAGCAGAGAATGGCGAAGGAAGGCTCGGCGGGTAGCTGGGTTGTGTGGAAGACTGGGGCAAAGGCAGGCAAGTGGGCTGTGCCGCAGGGGCCACATGGTCGAGACAAGTGAGCTAGCGAGTGAAGGAGCCAGAGAACAGAAGCTGCTATGCCATGGCCAAGGTGGGTGAGGTGAGATAAGGAGTGACTGAGAGGAGAGGGGTGGGGCGGGCAGGGCCAGCCAGTGGTGCAATTAGCAAGTTCTCTGAACTATGCACAAATTTAACAACTGGTTCATCTGAACTGGTCCAAATCAGCTGCAGCCCACCTCTGTACTAAACCCTTCCTAATATAGTCACAGAAGAAAAAGGTAGAATACCAAGAAGGGATGGGGAAAAAACTGATTCATGTGTCTGCTGTCAGTTGTTTCTGATAAATTGCTTTGATTAGTTTAGTTGCTGTCTTTTTAAATAAAGGGTGTGAATCAGATCTATTATATATACTGTAGAGAGAGAGAGTGGACCAACGCCACACATTATACTTGAAAGAAAGGCTGAAATAGTTACCATATTGTCAGCCAGTCTGTTGCTTGCTGCCATAGAATAGGGGGGAGGGAATAGGGGGAAACTTACATTGCAGCTTTGCAACTGCTGTTATCTCCAAGGCCAGGCACATTGGCTCTGGTATGCGGTGGCCTCTGGTTGCCTACTACAAGGGGGTTGGGCTATATATTGTGTTTGAAGGTGCTGTGTTCATGCATGCTTGCCTCAGAGCTTGCTTGAAACTGTCTGCTTTCGGTTTGTTCCTAGTAAAAGTACTTTTCTCTAAATCTATGGAGCCATTGATTTTTCTTTCCTAGGAAATGAACAGAGGCAGCCCTGACATTAAGCAAGCTCTTCTTTAATGGTCAACCAGGAGACAGCAGTCTACCATGGGAACAGAGCATCCAATGTCCAACCATGGGAGTGAGCTGGAGGAAACTGGAGCTATGGCTGGCTCCCCCACTAGATACACCAGGCTTGTGCTGAGACAGAATGGTGAGAGTAGCTGGACTTCAGCAAGAAACTCATCAGGCTCAGGTGGGCGAGGGACATAGGGAAAAGGGAAATCTCCCCCCCCCTGCAGAAAAGCCCAGAGGAAGCCATGCTGAACCATGTTCCTGATACAACAGATTAGGTGGAGTTGAACAGCCCAAGAGCTGAACTGGAGATGGCAGAAGCCCGAATAAGACAAGTACCATGACCCTAGAGGAGGAGGCAGTGGAATGGATGGTCTCCTTCCACAATGGCAATGCCCCCCAATTGTGGAAATATGACCACTTTTTGACAGCCCTTCGCCAACAGTTAGAGATTCCACTGGCTGAGAGCAAGGCTAGGATAAAGACCATCACCCAAGGGCGATGGTCGGTGGCCACGTACACCCAGGAGTTTCGAGATTTGGCATGCCGGTTGGCCTCATGGTCTGAAAACACTCTCATTGACTGCTTCAAAGATGGTCTCAGTGATGACATCTACCACACCTGCATCTTGTGCAGGGCCCTGTGATCCCTACAATACTGATATGTGCTAGCGGCGGAAGTGGAGATCAACCTTGCTCAGGACCGATGCTGGATGACTGGCAGATGGGGGTAAGTCCTTCCAAGTGTTATAGTGGTGCCAGGGATGGACAGGCGCCTCCTAGTTGGACTGTCTTGGCTGCAGAAACGGAACCCTGAAGTGAATTGGAGGAGGGGGCTTTTAAAGATTCAGCAGAAAGTGGCCAAGGAAGAGGAAAAGATCCCAAAACCCAGTGGTGAGAGAAACAAAGGGCAAAGGGAGCTGGGGGCAGCAGCTCAGGATCACTCAATAAATGAATCCTGAATCCCGAAGGAGTAATGGGACTTGTGAGATGTATTTAGTGAGAAAGGCTCTGATGCACTCCTGCCCCATTGGCCCACAGACTGTAGTATTGAAATCCTTCCTGGAGCTAAACTTGCAAAGCCTAAACTTTACTTGATGACTCCACGCAAACTTGGAGAGCTTCGCACCTTCATAGAAAAGAACTTAAAACATGGATTTATCCAATCAGCAAGGCCATGAGTGGCAGTCACAGTTTTGTTCTGGGAGAAGAAAGATGGAACTCTTCGTCTATGCATTGATTATATGGGACTAAATGTGGTGTGCGTAGAAAATGTTATACCCGCTGTCCCTGATGAAGGATATGTTGGAGCATTTAGCCAAAGGAAATTTTTTCACCAAGTTAGATTTGTGGGAAGCTTACTACCAGGTTCGAATAACCAGGTGCTCCTTTTCGGTTTACAGGGCCCCCCCGCAGTGTTCATGCAACTGATCAATGAGGTGCTGCATGACTTTTTGTACAAGGGAGTGTTGGTGTATTTGAATGACATTTCAATATAAACTGAAATGAGGGAGGGACATGAGAAATTGTTGCAGGCTGTCCTTAAAGGCTCTGAGCCACTGAACTGTATGCAAAGCTTTCAAAGTGTGAATTTTACCAAGATAATATTGATTACCTGGGTTATTGTATCTCAAATTAAGGAGTAGAAATGGAGCCAGAAAAGATAAAAGCAGTGTTAGAGTGGGCCACTCCCCGCACTAGGAGGCAATTGCAAAGCTTCCTAGGTTTTGCCAATTTCTACTGGCAGTTCATCCCCTCCTTTGCAAAGATCACATTGTCAATCACCAACCTTTTAAAAACTAAGGGTGAGGTGAAGGGGAAGCTGGATGAGCCACTTAAGTAGATCATGGAGTGCCAAGCAGCATTCGAAAAGCTCAAATGACTGTTTGCAGCAGAACTCATGCTGAAGCACCCTGACCCAGACACTCCAGTTGTAATTCAGGCTGATGCAAGCAATGTTGCCATGGGGTCGATGTTACTGCAGGGGAATGCCTGGGGGTTGCTACAGCCATGCTCATATATTCTAAGAAATTCATCGAGACTGAACAGAGGTGGGGAATATGGGAGAAGGAGGCATATGCAGTGTGGTGGGCCCTACTCACTTGGCATCATTTCCTGGAAGGGGCAAGGATGACATTTGAGGTATGGATTGACCATAAAAAATCTGGAAGCCCTGAAAACTCCACACAGGCTATACCGGAAACAAATCCATTGGGCTCAACATTTTAATCGTTTCGACTTCATCCTGTGTTATGTCCCAGGGGGAAGAATTTTATGTCAGATTGCCCCAATACAACAGCATTAAAGGTGAAGTGGCCAGACCTGTTATCCCCTCGAAGTAGCTAGCAACCCTGGTAACCACTAGAGTCAGGGGAAAGAGGAGTCTGAGATTCCAGATAAACTGTATGAGAAGCTCAAAGAAGCACTAAAAGTTGATGAATGGCTTACTATTCATAAAAATGGCTGCACCATGCGTGATGGACTGGCTTGGGTTGGGGCCAAATTATATGTGCCCTCAAGCTTGAGGGACACAATATTAAAGGGCGCTCATGACTCTAAGTAGGAAGGACATTTTGGATTTGTAAAAGCCCTGCACTTGGTTAAGAGGCAGTTTTGGTGGCCTTCGTTGAAGAAATACATTGAAAGCTTTGTGGCCAGCTTTCCAGTTTGTGCTGTGGCAAAGAGACAACTGTGGCAATTGTGGAATTGCCTGAAAGTGGGGGAGAACACTGTTATTTGGGTTTGCACTGATCTTTTTTCAAAACAGGTGCACTTTGTTCCCTGCCCCAAAATTCCCTCTATAAAAATGTTAGCTAAACTCTTCATACAACACGTGTATATGTTGCACGGTGCACCTGGGCACATTATTTCCAATAGAGGAGTGCAATTTACATCACAGTTTTGGCAGGAATTTTTGAAGCTGCTGGGAACCGCCCAGGGCTTAAGCTCTTCCCATCATCCCCAACTAATGGGGCTTGTGAGAGAATTAATGCAGTCCTGGAGCAGTACCTCAGGTACTACAAACAGGACAATTGTGCTGACCTTTTGCCTTTTGCAGAAGTAGCATATAACAATTCTGTGCATAGTAGCACAGGGTTCATCCCATTTAAGGTGGCCTCCAGCCAGGACTTTGTAGCTATGCCAGAGTTGCCTCAAGAGAAACCACATTACCCTCCTTAGCGGAGTGGATAGCCCAACTGCAGAACACTTGACCAGTTGCCCGTAAGGCACTGGAGGAGGCACGTCAGGCACATAACAAACCAGCTGACAAAAAACATGTGAAGCCAAAAGATTTTAAAGTCGGTGACAGATGTTTACCTCTCCACGAAGTACTTACAGTCCACCCAACCATCTACTGTAAGAATCTTGGTCCTAAATATGTGGGCCCATTCCCAATTTTTTTTAAAGAATTTTTTATTTTTTCACCATCTTTACATAAACATGCATACATATATACATATACCATAATATCAAAACATACATACTTATACATTTCTGTCCAAAATGCTATCCCTTATCTATATTTATCTATATATGTTTATATTCTTCTAGGTAGATCTACTGTTATTCTAATGCTGTCACCTTACTCCTATTTTTGTCACCTGGGTCTACCACCTTTAATTTTAAATTATCTTCCAAATTAGTCGCTATAGCTTATCTTCCAGACATTCTCATTATCTCTTGTACCTCTTAATTATAGGCCATGCTCCCCCCTTATATCAATTTGTATCTTTACTCATCTTTTTTTCTTTTTTTCTCATTTTTAAATGCCCAAAATTTCTTATCTTTTTTCCATATCATATCTCCCTTACAACTTTATTATTCAATTTTTTATTTTAACTCATTTTTCATATTTAAACAAATTCTAATCTCATCACTACATTTCCATCTATTGATTAATAACATTACTAACTTCCCAATATACAGTAATAAAGAAAAAAACACATAATTATCTAAAGTCTGTACAACAAAAAATCCAATTTATAAAGTATATGATCTTGTATAAGGACCTTTAAGAATAATAATTATACAGCTCTTATAATATTCCAACAGTTTCAGTAATTATCTAAATCCTTTTCAACATTAAATCAATTTTATACATTATACAAATCTTTTATAAAAATAAATCTTATAGAGTAAAGTAGCAATTATTCAAATTTTATAACCTTCCAACAATTGATCTACTACAGTTGAATTTATTTTCCTTCTTTTCTTTATTCTTTTTTCCCTTTCATCATCAAAATTTAATTCAAACCATCATGTACCAGTCTAATATAAAATTATTAACTGATATATAAAAAAATATTTCAACAAAATAATTATGCTGATTAATTATACACCCTTATACATAACTAACAATGTTGACACAATTAAATATAAAATAATAATTCTAATTTTCTTTTCTATTAACCTTCCCCTTTTCATCCATTCTCTTGCATGATATGGATTTCAAAGAATTTAACTACAAATGCATAGATCTTGAGACAACATTATCAATGAGACAACTATATTTTCAGTATGAATTTAATATCTCTCTGAGCTTCAAATATTCCAGAATCGAAAACTTACCCAAACTAGAATTGGCAAAGTGTTACCATTCAAGGACAGATTAGTAAAAAATAAGTGTTTCTTTCTTGCATATGGAACTTTTAAATCTTTTAAAATCTTTTTATTGATTAATCATTTTTAGGATTTAACTTCATATGGGTAATTACAGTACAGACCTGTCTCTTATTATTTCAATGAATAAGATTGAGAAGATGCCAACTGAGTTGTGAGAAACATAAACATGATGAAATCTGGACTTATTTTAGATCTCATAATTCCAAGTTGGTATTTATTTCTCCATCCCACTACAATTATGAAATAACCATAATTAATGTTTTTTTACAGGCCTTTAAATATTCCGTATGGACAATAGGATAATTCAACAGTTATCTATACTAATGCTTTATGTCTCATGCAGAAGTGATAGTAGAGACAGGTAGAATTATACCACTGTGATCATTGTTGGTCAATGTTGCAGCATTCTAGAAAAATTCTTGGAGAGGCTGAATGTTGCCTTTTGATTTCCAACATTCACATTTGAATGACTGAGCCGACAATTTGGAACAAGGCAGGAAATATCTCAGACAAAAATGGTCATATTGGTGGCCCTGATCACAGTTATTGTGACACTTCCTCATGCTTCAAGTAAGGTTTCTATTGCTAAGTGTCCCATTGATGAACCTCTTCCTATTCTCCACAAGTATTACCAACCAGGCGATTTCATCATTGCAGGCATTTTCTCTCAGATCTACATTTTTTTGAGTCCAATCAGTTTTCAGAAGCAGCCTTCAGAGGAGAGTTTTGATGACCTTGTGTAAGTAGTTTAGTAAATTAAGTAAGTAGTTTATTTGCAAATAAAATGCATGTTATTTTTGACTACCGTATTTTTCAGAGTATAAAGCACACCTTTTTGCCCCCCAAAAGAGAGTGGAAATGTCAGTGCATCTTATACACCGAATACAGCAATTTTTTAGCCTCCCGAAGCCCAGCCCCTGCATCCAATTTTTGCAAAAAATGGGCCCTTTTTTTGCAAAAAATGGGGGTTTTTGCCTTCCCCCGCCCACTAGGAGTGCTCTGCAGGTTTCCCAGATCCTTTGCATGCCCTGTTTTTGCAAAAAAAGCAAAAAAACTGGCCATTTTTTTTGCAAAAAGTGGGGCATTTTTGCCTACCCCCACCCCCTAGGAGTGCTCTGCAGGCTTCCCAGATCCTCTGCATGCCCTGTTTTTGCAAAAAAACGAGCAAAAAATGGGCCATTTTTTGCAAAAATTGGGGCGTTTTTGCCTCCCCCCCCCTTAGGAGTCCACTGCAGGCTTCCCAGATCCTCTGCATGCCCTATTTTTGCAAAAAAATGAGTGAAAAATGGGCTGTTTTTTGCAAAAATTGGAGCATTTTTGCCATCTAGCATGACTGGAGGAGGAATTCTGGGAGTTGAAGTCCACTAGTCTTAAAGCTGTCAAGTTTGAAGATCCCTGGGTTAGGGTTTAGGGTGCAAGGGTCTTCAAACTTGGCAAGTTTAAGACTTGTGGACTTCAACTCCTATTCCTGAGCTAGCATGACTGGAGGAGGAATTCTGGGAGTTGAAGTCCACTAATCTTAAAGCTGTCAAGTTTGAAGTTTGTAAAAAGTATACATGGTTGTAAAAAGTGTACATGGTTGTAAAAAGTGTACATGGTTGTAAAAAGTATTCTGCTACACTGGTATTTTATTAAATAATATATTACTGCACCATTTGGTTCAGAATACTTTTTTCCTTGTTTTCCTCCTCTAAAATCTAGGTGCGTCTTATACTCCAGTGCGTCTTATACTCCGAAATATACGGTAGATAACATTTCCCAATTATTTATGTAATCTGTCTTTAAATCTACAATTTGGGCACAGAGACAAGGAAGGAAACAGAATGTTATAAGAAATATGTTCAACCATATAGGCAATTCAAGTCTATGCTTATGTCCTCATGTGGTGATTTTCAATTCTTGAACTTTGCTGAAGGGGATTCCAAGATGCTTAGAGATGCAACCATCTATGGGAATGTAGAAGTACAAAGTGGGATAATGGGGGGGGGGGAATCAACTATTTGGTTCTCATATTGGTAGGAACAGCTGCAAAGCTCATTAAATTCAATGAATTCAATTGAAGCATAAAGATACAAAAGCTGTAGATTATGAGAGAGATGATAGGACCATGAAAGGTAAGAGGTAACATCTTTTAGTCTAATCGAAGTGCAAGAACACCATACTGCCCTTCATTATGTAAGTTTTCTACAGTACATGAGGTTGATTGCTCCAGTTCTAATGTCAAAAGATTGCAAAAGTGAAAGCCATCAAGGAAACTATGACTCATGCAGGAGTCACATACTGTCTCTAAATATGGATATGTACAACTGAACATTGGTATATTGTAATATTATTGGAATCTAGCTTTGTGTGTCAAAATACCATAATTTCCAAAACTTAGATAAGACAACATAGAATAATAGAGTTGGAAGCAGGGGTGAAATCCAGCAAGTTCTGACAGGTTCTGGAGATCCGGTAGCAGAAATTTTGAGTAGTTCAGAGAACCAGCAAATACCACCTCCGGCTGGCCCCAAAGTGGGGTGGGAATGGAGATTTTGCAATATCCTTGCCCCAGGAGTGGGGAGGGAATGGGGATTTTGCAGTATCCTTCCCCTGCCATGCCCACCAATCCACACCACACCCACCAAGCACACCCACAGAACCGGTAGTAAAAAAAAATTGGATTTCACCACTGGTTGGAAGTACCTTGGAGTTCTTCTAGTCCAACCCCCTGCTCAACCTATTTCAGATAAATGGTTGTCCAGTCTCTTTTTGAAAGTCTTCAGCAATGGAGCACCCACAACTGCTGAAGGAAAGCCATTCCACTGGTTGATTGCTCTCACTGTTAGTGAATTTCTCCTTAGTTCCATGGAGTTGCCTTGAAGTGCCTTATTTTCACAGCACTATTTCTATGTAGAATGAGTGTTACCATTTAAAAAATATACCTAGCCTGAAACTCTTTCTTTTAATATAGGCTATTCACTCAGAATTACCAGCACATCCTGGCCTTGGTTTTTGCTGTGAAGGAAATCAGTGAGAATACCCAACTCTTACCTAATGTGAGTTTGGGCTTCCACATATTAAATAGCCACTTTTTTGCAAAATGGACCTACCTTGCCTCGATGGAACTTCTATCCACAAAGGACAAATTCATCCCCAACTACAAATGTGATATTCACAATAACATTGTGGGAGTCATTGGGGGACCTAATTCTCAAGTTTGTCTCTACATGACAAACATCTTAAGCACTTATAAAATTCCACAGGTTAGTTGTACGTGTCAAAATACAATGAAGAAGAACAAGGTTCCTTAAATTTAAGTATGATTTTGGGCCTATTAGAAAATGGAAAGTTTCTGACTTTTTTCCCTGTAACAACTTTCATGATTGTTTAATCTATGTTTGTAATGTGAATGATCAGAAGGTAATAAATGAGCTCATTCCATATCTTCTCATCTGTAAGTCTATCCATACTCTTCTCCCAGGAACTCATGTGCTCCAAAATATTTTTTTAAAGGACTTTGAAAACTATAGTATTTCTTGCCATTATAGTATTCAAGATCGACTTTTGGAGAAGGCATATTTTACTCTCTTTTACAATAAGAAATATACAAAATTCAGCTAAATGTAACCTAGAGAGGAATGGAGAGAAAACCTTGTTCTCTTTCAGTTGAATCTATCGCAAGACTGATTGTCATGATAACCTCACCTTTCCCCATGTATTTCTATCCTAAGATCAGTTATGGCTCCTTTCCAGTAATAAATGACAAAACCAAAGATTTCTTCTACCAGATGTTTCCAAATGTGACCCATCACTATATGGGCATTCTTGAATTACTCCTGCATTTCAAGTGGAGCTGGATTGGTATGGTTGCTTCAAATGGTGACAATTCAGATTTATTTGTACAGGATATACTTCCCATCTATTCTCAGAAGGGTATCTGTGTAGACTTCTTAGAAAAATTACCCCAAATATCTTTTTCAAGTCATGTTGCTGAAAAAGCAATCAAATGGTTTGTGACTTCACATATGGTCACAGGAAGTACTGCCAATACTGTTATTATACAAGGTGAAATACATACTATTAGTGTCTTAAGGTCAATGTTCATTTTTGCACAATTTTATGATGTATCATTCGACAGTCGAGTGTGGATTATGACAGCCCAAATGGATTTTGCATCTCCTACTTTTATCAGAGATTGGGACCTACATTTCCTCCATGGGGCTCTATCATTTGCTGTTCACACAAACTATCCTAGAGGATTCCAGAAATTTCAAACGGAAAGAAACCCTCTCTCAGAAAATAGGGATGGCTTTATCCGAATCTTCTGGAAAGTTGCTTTTAATTGTGATTTCTCCAATTCCACTCTAGAGGAGAGAGATGATGAGATCTGCACTGGGGAGGAAAAGTTGGAGACTCTGCCTGGGACCGTGTTTGACACAAACATGTCAGGCCACAGTTACAGCATCTACAATGCAGTTTACATTATGGCACATGTTTTGCATGCAGTAACTTCATCCAAGTCAAAACAGAGAGTAAAGATGAAAGAGATAAGACAAAAAGGACTACATGAACAGTCATGGCAGGTAATATCTATTCAAATGTGAAATGGTTTTCCTTTTTTGGGGGGGGAGACTAGACATGACTTCATTTTCTCTCTACCTTCTCTCCAATTTAGCTCCATAAATTTTTCAGAAATACTTTCTTTGAAAACAGTGTTGGAGAAAACATTTCCTTTGATGACAATGGGCATATAAATGCAGGATTTGATATTTTCAACTGGGTCACTTACTCAAATAACACATTTACAAAAGTCAAAGTTGGATGGGTGGACCCAAATTCTTTCTCTTCCAAAACTTTCAACATGCAGGAGGGTTCCATTATATGGCCCACGAGATTTAACCAGGTACAGTATACATTCTGTATAGATTAGCAGATAGTTCAATCCCCATTTTTAATGTTTAAAAAGTGGTTCCTTGTACTTGTACTTAAAAAGTTTAGTCAGTATACACTCTTTAGGATTTGGAAACAGTGGGTTAATTTAAATATCCTACTTGTCCCAATCAGTGTGGACAGAAAGAAGGAGGAGTTTGCACCTGCAGATTTTAATTTATGGGCTGCCTCAGGGCTCAACAGTCGTACCGGTCCTGCTTAACATCTACATGAAAGCACTGAGTGAAGTCTTGCAATAGTTCAAGGTTTAGTATTGCTTTATGATGATATCAAATTGTACATATCAACTCTATGGTGTGCAGGTGAAGATGTCCATGTGCTTGATGGTGTTTGGGTTTGAATAAGGTGGAATAGACTTTGGCATGTCTAAATGTGGGTTAGACAGCATCACCACGAGATGGATTCATAACTGGCTGACCAACCACACTCAACATGTAGTCCTCAATGGAACTGCATCTACATGGAAGGAAGTATGCAGTGGAGTACCCCAAGGCTCTGTTTTAGGATCAGTACTCTTCAACATCTTCAATTATGACTTGGACGACGGGATAGATGGGGAACTCATCAAATTTGCAGATCTGCAACACTCCAGAAGATAGGCTTAAGATACAGAAGGACTTGAACATTAGACTTGAATATTGGGTGCTATCTAACAACATGAAATTCAATGGTGAAAAAAGTAAGGTTCTACATTTAGGCAAGAAAAACAAAATGCACAGGTACAGTATATGTGGTACCTTGCTCAACAGTAGTAACTGTGAGAGGGATCTTGGAGTCCTAGTGGACAACCATTTAAATATGAGCCAGCAGTGTGCAGCAGCTGCCAAAAAAGCCAACACAGTTCTTGTGTTTTTGTGTGTGTGTGTTCGCGTGTGTGTTTGTATTTGTGTTTATACAGTCAATAATAAATAGCTTGATTAATAAATATATTATAAATACCAAACTGGTTACAAATATATCCAATCCAAAGTCCTTTACAAACTTCACCAGAATTCTTTGCTCCTACATCTCAGCGTTTCATCTGCAGCTTCTCCGTTCTCAAAAAGCAATATGTCAGCTTCCCTCTATTTTGCACTGTCACTGTGACTTTTCTTCACTCCCAAAATCTCCATCTCTATCAAAATTCCTCTTTGAAATCTTCCTCTCCTGAACCACTCACCACAACAGCCAATCTTCTCAAAATAAGTAGCCACAAGTTCAGTCTCGATTGTCAGACCAGTTGTAAAGTTCTCAGCACAGCACCCATTTGAATCGTCACTCGCACTCTCCTCTCCTTCTGCCATAAATACTGATTCTGTCTTCTCAGACTTTTGCTCCCACCGCTAAGTCGCTGCTTTTCCCACCTTGGAGTCTCACTTGCTTGTTCAGTTTGTTGGTTTCACCAGTTTAGAGAAGCAACCTGGTATCTCATTCTGTCTTATCAGTCTCCACCGATACTTTTCGCTGCTTCCCACTCTTTACTTCCTCAGCCATTAGATCAGGCTGTCATGCCTCTGGACCTGACCATAACAGCCGGTCTCTTCTGTGCTGGATTTAAGGGGTTCCACCTGCTGCAATGGGGAATTGCTCTTCTCCCTATCACCCCTGAAGTATCCCCTCTATGATGCCAACCCCTCCAGGGTCTGGCTTCACCTCTACAGGCCTCCAAAAACAAAAATTCGGACAGTGGAAACAGCCCCATTCTCCTACGCCACACCACCGTGACATCACCCAGGACATCCTATTTTACAGAGACTATTAAGGGTAAGGTGGAAAAGTCTGTGACAGAGGCGATAATTAATCTCACAAAGGAGAAGTTTGATCTTTTCCCAGACATCAGACATTAGAAAAGAAACCACAGTTTAATAGTCTAAGTAAAAATGTTTATTTCGGTACAAAATAATAAATCCTCATTATTCTACATCTCTGATATAAAAGTAAGTCTTGCTTCAATGGAAGTCAGGAACAGAAGGAGAGATCGGAGAGAATGGAATGTACACATGCGTACAAGAACATATCAATCACGTGCTCAGGAACAAACCATTATAATGAATAGGGATGCATCTCCCTGCATATACATGTAACAGGCAATAAAAATCACTGCATGACAGTCTTTGATACTGTTTTATTCCCTATTTGGAAAGACCAACATCATTATAGCAGACATTGTTTTATAAGTCTCATTCTCATGCCTTCAAGCAATGCATATAAAACAGCAAACCAGCCATTTTGTATCTGTGTTTCAGTAAAGCAATTCCTTCATGGCATGTATGTCTTATTTGCAAAAATCAAACAATCATAGCATGCCAATAGCTCCAAACCAATTCTTCATTTTGTTCTTCTCTTTCATTCAGGAAAAACCTCTTTCTGTGTGTAATGATAATTGTAAACCTGGTTCTAGGAGGGCCAAAATAGAAGGAAAACCATATTGTTGCTACAAGTGCCTTCCATGTCCAGAAGGAAGGATTACAAATCATAAAGGTAAGTTGTATTGTCTTTAAAGAATTAATTGGTCCATGCAAACGAGGATGGAAGGGTATTCAAGAGAAAGTGTTCTAATTATATACAGGGGAAAAAGTTTAGATGAGTGAAATAAAACAAAACTTCCCGTCTTCTTCCTTAATATCCTCTGAGGAATTTGACAAACAAGGAACTTTGTACACTAAGCCATAATCTGCTGAAATTTATGATGTTTCATAACAATGGCAGAATTACATAGATCCAATTTTTCATCAGTTTGAAAATTCAGATTTATCAGAGAGGGATAAAAGTATAAGTCAGTTTGAATTGAGTCAATTCTATGCACTTTCATTCACTATGTTAAAGAATTGATTTCTTAATGTTTCCCAACAGCTTTACAACTTTAGCCAATTTAAAATCAATAGCTTTAAATAGTTTCTTTTATTTTATTACTAGCGGGATACCTGTGCTTCGCTACGAAACTATGTGATCGGGCTTGATAAATTGACACTTAAAGCTTGAAAATTAATGAGTAGTTTAAAAAGGCACTGTATTATTTTGTTAGAGATGGTAAGATAAGTTTCTGTAACAGATTAAGACATTATTGTAAATCTAACAACAATAAAATAGATGGGCTTAAACCCTTTAATTCCACCAGCAACCCTGGTTTTTTTTTTCCTATGTAGCCAGGCTAATAAGTTGCATAGCTTAGACTTTCAATTCCTCCCTCAGATGAATTACTCAGGACCTCCCTGTAAACAACATTCCTGGTTTTGCTCTCTGGCTGGAGGATGACCAGGTTTTCAGGTGAACTGACTCTGGAGCACGCCACATACAACTGGCCATTGGAGAAACAGTCACTCCTCAGATGCACACCAGCCACTTTCAAAGTCTGTCCCCGTGCCTTATTGATGGTGATGGCATAGCACACCTTAATGGGAAATTGTAGACATTTGAACTCGAAGTGATAGTCTGATGGGATCAGAGGAATTCAGGGTATGAAAACAGTTTCTCCCTGATTGACGCCTGTTAAAATTGTGGCTTCGATTACATGTTTGTACAGAGTCATCACCTGAAGCCTGGTGCCATTGTAGTTTCGGATGCTTAGATTGCATAACAGCATGATTGGAGTGCCAACCTTGAGGTAGAGGACATGAGGTGGTAATCCTGGTGGGTTGAGAGTGTGCAAGAACTCCACAGGGTAATGTACAATATCCTCAACCTCCATTACCGAGTCCACAGATTCATATTTCATGAATATGTCCATGCTCAGTGGACAGCTTCTCCAGCAGAAAGTTGTTGATGCTGTTGACTGAGTCGTTTGTTGGAGTGAAAATAGCTTTTTCCCTCAGCCATGAAGTGCAATCCACTCCAGATTGATGAATGTTGGGGTATATTCTGTCAGTCAAGCTGATCAGATCTCTCATAACATCGCAAAGTTTACTCGGAATCGTTATTTTTCCCTCCTCTTCCAAAAGATTGCCATCACCAATATCAAGTAATAAGTTAGAAAACTCTTCTGCCCACAAATAATATGCATGTTAACTGTCAAGGTCAGAGCTTTGACATTAGGCCATAAGATGGACGACTTGAGACAGGCCTTGACTTCATCTGCACATGTCCCTCATGGCACAACAGGTAACGTCTGTCTGAAGACGTTGTTCTTCGCCATCACACTCCATTATCCTGAAGCTGTAAAAGTCAGCAGGAGACATGGTCTTCTTGAGAGAATGGTCTTTGCATCACACTGAGGTATATTGATATAAAAGCCATCTTCTCCATGGCAGAACATCAGAGGGTACTGGAGAGCATCATAGGCACAGGGCGTCTCACTGATTCATAACAACCTGTTGTCTCTGCTGTGGAGAATGATATCTCTCTTCTCAAAATCCTGGCCAATGAGAACAGCCACTTCTGTAGTCATGGGGGCATTGAAATGACTTGGTGCTCTCCAGAAGGCTTCCTATCGGTGTTAATCACCAATTGTTATTAGACCAATTGTGGCCCTTAGGAACAGAATCAACAGCAGCCTTAAGTTCCATAATATACTTGTGTTCATGCAGCCCCTTCTCTCCCTCAGGCTTGCCCTACAGAAGCCTCTCCTATGCTATCCCATTCTCTCCAGAATTATTTTCAAGTTGGGAGGGGAGTAGAACGTCTAAGTAATTAGCATTAGAGCATGTTAATAATAATATAAGAAATACTAATGATCTGATGGTCATTTTGAAAAATCCTTTCTTAGTGAGCACCTAGAAGTCAAAAGGAACATAGGTGCCAAATTTCAAGTTTGTAGGATTTACGGTTCTGGAGATTTCGTGATTGCGGTGTGAGTGGTTTTCACACACACACACACACAAACACACACACACACACACACACACACACACACACACACACACACACACACACACACACACACACACACAAAATTTTATTTTATTTTATTTATTTTAATTTTATTATGTTGCTATAATTTGCCCAGAATCATTTAGGTGAGATGGATAGTGAAGAAATTCAATAAATAAAATAATAAAAATAATTCTTAGGCAGCCTCCTATTGAAATATTATGCATTAACCATTTTGCTAAACTTTCTTCAGTCAATATTAACCATGTCTTGATTCATGTACAATCTTCCACACAGTAATAATAGAATTTTCTTTTGCAGACATGGATGATTGTTTACCATGCCCAGAAGGACAGTATCCAAAAACAACCATGATTCATGCCTTCCAAAACAGATAGTTTTCCTGTCTTATGAAGACCCATTAGGGACCAGTTTGGCCATTACGGCAATTGCCTTTGCTTGCATTGCCACTGTGGTGCTTGGGATCTTCATCAAATACCAGGACACCCCCATAGTCAAGGCCAACAACCGGAACATCACCTACCTTCTTCTTGTCTCCCTTGTACTCTCATTCCTTTGCAGTTTATTATTCATTGGACAACCTGAAAAAATGACCTGCCTTTTCCAGCAACCTGCTTTTGGGATTGTCTTCTCAGTAGCCATTTCTTGTATATTGGCCAAAACCATCATCGTGGTTATAGTTTTCATGGCTTCAATGCCAGGATCCAAGATGAAGGGATGGCTGGGCAAACGATTAGATAATTACATTGTTGTTTCTTGTTCCCTCATTCAAGTCATTGACTGTACTGTATGGCTTATAACCTCACCCCCATATCCAGATGCTGATATGAACTTAGTGGCAGATGAAATCATCCTGGGATGTAATGAAGGCTCTACTCTCATGTTTTATTGTATCTTACTCTACCTTCTTTTCCTTGCTATTGTTGGTTTCAGTGTGGCTTTTCTATCACAGAATTTACCAAACAGTTTTAATGAGACCAAGTTTATCTTCTTCAGCCTGTTGTGTTTTTGTAGTGTCTGGCTGTTGTTTTTTCCAACATATCTGAGCACCAAAGGGAAATACATGGTGGCTGTGGAGATCTTTTCCATATTATCTTCCAGTGCAGGGTTATTGGGCTGCATCTGTTTTCCCAAATGTTTTATCATTCTTCTGAGACCTCACCTGAACAATAAGAGGGAGTTACTGAAAGGCAATAAATAATGAATGGTAAATTATGAGGATATTTTAACATTTTAACTTCACAGAAGCTGGGGGTGGAGCTGCTGGCTGAGAGTTGGGAGTCTGTGTGAGAGAACAAAGGAGAAAGTTAGAAAAAAACTTTCTCCATTACATTTTAACTTCACAGAAGCTGGGGGTGGAGCTGCTGGCTGAGAGTTGGGAGTCTGAGTGAGAGAACAAAGGAGAAAGGTAGTGGCCCTTTCTAGTGGTAGTGCCTAACGGCATGCGAATCATATAACTATAAGCCAAAAATAGTAATAATACATTCAAGGTTAGTGCACTGAGATTGTGATTTTATTTTATTTCAAAATGACTGGCTTAGTTCAGTGTAATACTTGTTTTACAGCTGTGTTTTCAAGTACTCTTTTCAAATTTGGATACTGTCCTCCTTGTAAACAAAGTTTTAGTCTATGTGGACAGATTACCTATCTAGAATCTTTAATCTGTGCTCTGCAAGCAAAAATTAGGTGCCCAATTCAGCCATTCCACTATATTGAGCTGCAGCAGTATCAGCCCCCTCTATCACAAAGATCCTGCAGGAGAAGAGCAGTAGGAACAACTGTGGGATCTGGCATGGTTAGAGCTATGAACTGTAAACACAAAGCTTTTGCTGTGTCCCAGAATAACAGATATAGTGACCTTGCTGACCTTAATAGGGACACTAAAGCGACAGGCCAAGATAGTTGTGGTAATGATAACTCAAATAAGCAGGGGATCA
Source organism: Diadophis punctatus similis (assembly GCA_023053685.1). Taxonomy (NCBI): domain Eukaryota; kingdom Metazoa; phylum Chordata; class Lepidosauria; order Squamata; family Dipsadidae; genus Diadophis; species Diadophis punctatus. Next base: position 4,537,713 of record JALIGW010000046.1, read on the forward strand.
TGGTCCAAGATGAAGAACTTATTTTGGAAAAGGGAAAGTGTGAATCAGGTATTACACATCAGTCACACAAGAGCAGCAAGGTATCCAAAAAGATAAGCCACCTTCTGGTTGGTGATTCAATTTTAAGGGATGTAAATGTAGGAAAGGATATCGAGGTTTTGAAAGAGGTCAGGTGTCTGCCAGGTGCTACTGCCAGCAGAGACAAGAGGCATATTCTTAAGATTGTCAAGAATGCCAGTAAGGACTGTGATGTTGATGCAATTATACATCTTGGCACAAATGAATTGTCCCAAAAAGATGTACTTTCTGTGCAGAATGACTTCCAGAGCTTGGGGTATGAACTTAGTAGTATAGGTTGTAGGCTTATCTTTTCAGAGGTTTTACCAGTGTATAAGGAACAAAAAGGGAAAGGCCAACGTGTAGTAGAGTAAAATGTGTGGCTAAAGGAGTAGTGTAAAAAAGAAGGCTTTGGTTTTATTAGTCATGATGTCTGCAGCTGGTCCAATGAAAAAGTGTACAAAAGAGATGGTTTGCATCCATCAAAGAAAGGGACTGAGCTACTTGGTATTAAATTCACAGATTTCTTGGAAAAGCATCGGGGACAGAGAATTAATTGATACAGAACATTTCTGTTCCCAGCAAATTAATAGGGATTTATTTATTTATTTATTTATTTATTTATTTATTTATTTATTTATTTATTTATTTATTTATTTATTTATTTATTTATGTATGTATGTATGTATTTATTTATTTATTTATAGGCCGCCCAACTCCCTAGGGACTCTGTTATCAGTGCACGCAACATAGATGTGTGTGAGGGTAAGTTTATCAGCCCTGCTGTCAAGCAAAGCAAAGCATTTTATAGTGAGTGCCATACCATGTGCACTAATCAAACAGGTGGCAAGAAAGTAGGGGCAGTCAGGCACAACACAGGTTATGTAGACAGTAAACACAGGGTCAATCAAAATGGACTCAAATGTCTATACACCGATGCACAGAGTATGAGGAATAAACAGGGTGAATTAGAAATTCAAGTAAATGAGGGAAGATATGATATTGTTGCAATTACGGAAACTTTGTGGGATGAAACTGACAAATGGAATATACAGCTAGAAGGATTTAAATTATTTAAAAGAAATAGACCAAATAAAAGAGGAGGTGGAGTTGCACTATGTATAAGAAATAACTACATCTCTACAGAAATAGAGCACAACAATAATGAAAATTATTTTGAATGCATTTGGATCAATATGAAAGGGGGGAAATGACATTGCCATAGGTCTATACTATAGGCCACCCAACCAAACAGGAAGTAGATGAACTTTTTGCTAGTCAGCTAACTAAGGTATGTAGGAAGCACATCACAATAGTAATGGGTGATTTTAACTACCCTGACATCAACGGGAGACAAACTCTGCACCAAGTGGAAGAGCCAACAGGTTCCTAACAAACCTAGCAGACAACTTTGTTACTCCAAAAGTAGAGAAGGGAACAAGGGGATCAGCCATATTGGACTTAATTCTCACTAACAGAGATGAAATTATAGAAGGTGTTGAAGCTACAGGAACCTTGGGGGCAAGTGATCATGCAATATTGGAATTCAACATTATGCAAACACAAGCAGTAGAACAAAGTCGAACTGGAATCTTGGACTTTAAGAGAGCTAATTTCAATAAAATTAGAAATTTTGAAAAGTGAGATTATAAAAGCCCAGTCTAGCACAATGCCAATGAAGAAGAAAAATAATAGATCTCAAAAGAAACCAGCATGGCTGCATAAAGAACTCTCTGAAAAACTGAAAGACAAAAAGGACAAATATAAAAAGTGGAAAGAGGGGGAAATAAGGCAGAATACCAGCAAATAGCCCAAGCCTGTAAAGATGAAGTGAGGAAAGCTAAGGCTCACAATGAATAAAGGCTTGCGACAAAAGTAAAAAGTAACAAAAAAGCTTCTTCCAACATATTAAAAACAAGAAAAAATTCAACAGGAGAAAGCAGAGCTACTTAACTTTTTTTTTTGCATCTGTCTTTACACAAAGGGAAAAAACAATCCAACCTATTAAAAACAGCATCATAAAAAACATATTAGAAACACAAGTTAAAATAGGGAAGAAAATGGTAAGTGAACACATGTCTACCCTAGATGAGTTCAAATCACCAAGACCGGATGGATTACAACCCAAAGTTCTGAAGGAACTCGCAGACGAGATCTCAGAACCACTGAACTATATCTTGAAAAGATCCTGGAGCATCGGGGGACTGGAAAAGAGGACTAGAAAAGAGCTGATGTTGTTTCCATCTTCAAAAAAAGGGAAAAAATAGATCCAGGAAACCACAGACCTATCAGCCTGACCTCAATACTAGGGAAGATTCTGGAAAAGATAATCAAGCAACAAATCAATGAACACCTACAAGCAAGCAAAGTAATAACCAAAAACCAACATGGGTTTGTCAAAAACAGATCATGCCAGACTAACCTTATTGCATTCTTTGACAAAGTGACAAAATTAGTGGACCAGAGGAATGCTGTCGATACAATTTACTTGGACTTCAGTAAGGCATTTGATAAAGTAGACCATAACCTACTACTAGATAAAGCAGAAAAATGTGGGTTAGACAGCAACACCACCAGATGGATTCAAAACTGGCTGACCAACTGCACTCAACCGCTCAATGGAACAGCATCTACATGGAGGGAAGTATGCAGTGGAGTACCCCAAGGCTCTGTTTTAGGCCCAGTACTCTTCAACATCTTCATCAAGGGGGGATAGATGGGCAACTCATCAAATTTTCAGATGACACCACACTGGCAGGAATAGCCAACATCCAGAAGATAGGCTCAAGATACAGAAGGATCTTGACAGACTTGAACATTGGGTGCTATCTAACAAAATGAAATTCAATGGTGAAAAAAGTAAGGTTCTACATTTAGGCAAAAAAACCCAAAATGCACAGGTACAGTATATGTGGTACCTTGCTCAACAGTAGTAACTGTGTGAGGGATCTTGGAGTCCTAGTGGACAACCATTTAAATATGACCCAGCATTGTGCAGCAGCTGTCAAAAACCCAGTTCTAGGCTGCATAATCAGAGGGATAGAATCAAGATCACGTGAAGTGTTAATACCACTTTATAATGCCTTGGTAAGGCCACACTTGGAATACTGCATTCAGTTTTGGTTGCCACAATGCAAAAAGGATGTTGAGACTCTAAAAAGAGTGCAGAGAAGAGGAACAAAGATGATTAGGGGACTGGGGGCTAAAACATATGAAGAATGGTTGCAGGGACCCGGCGGATTTAAAGAACTACCGTCCAGTCTCCAACCTTCCCTTTGCGGGGAAGGTTGTTGAGAAAGTGGTAGCGCTCCAGCGCTATTGGATGACACTGATTTTCTGGATCCCTTTCAATTGGGTTTCAGGCGTGGCTACAGTACGGAAACGGCTTTGGTCACCCTGATGGATGATCTCCGGCAAGCCCGGGATGGTGGTTATTCCTCTATCCTGGTGCTACTTGACCTCTCAGCAGCTTTCGATACCATTGACCATGGTATCCTTCTGCGTCGTCTTGGAGAGGTGGGGGTGGGCGGCACTGTTTTGCAGTGGTTCTCCTTCTTCCTCTCTGACAGGATGCAGTCGGTGTTGACAGGGGGTCAGAGGTCAAGCCCTAGGCCCCTACTATGTGGGGTGCTGCAGGGCTCGGTCCTCTCTCCCATCCTTTTTAACATCTACATGAAACCATTGGGTGAGATCATCCGATGACACGGGGTGAGGTATCAGCAGTATGCTGATGATACCCAGTTGTACATCTCCACCTCGTCTCAATTCAGGGAAGCTGTGGACGTAATGGGCCACTGCCTGGACGATGTTAGGGTCTGGATGGGGATGAACCGGCTAAAACTTAACCCTGACAAGACTGAGTGATTGTGGATACTGCCTCCTAAGGATTTGATCAACTGTCCCTCCTTGGTTCCTGGGGGGGGAGAAATTAGCCCCCTCAGAACGGGTCCGCAATTTGGGTGTCCTCCTAGATCCACAGCTAAAATTGGAGCAACATCTTTCAGCTGTGGCTAGGGGGACCTTTGCACAGGTATGTCTGGTGCACCAATTGCGACCCTGCTTGGAGAAGGAGGCACTTCTCACAGTCACTCACACCCTTATCACCTCCCAGCTGGATTACTGCAATGCGCTCTACATGGGGCTACCCTTGAAGAGTGTCCGGCGACTGCAGTTGGTGCAAAATGCAGCTGCGCGAGCTGTGGTGGGTGTACCTAGATACACCCACGTAACACCTATCCTCCGCCAGCTGCATTGGCTGCCCATTAGTCTCCGGATCCAATTTAAGGTGTTGGTTTTAACCTTTAAAGCCCTACATGGCTCAGGGCCAGGTTACCTTCGGGACCGCATCCTGCCGCATACCTCCCTATGACCGGTTAGGGCCCACAGAGTTGGTCTCCTCCAGGTCCCATCGACCAAGTGCGGGGGAGGCCACCCATGCCCTTCCTGTCAGGTTTATTGTTTTATATGTCTTGGTAGTGATTTGTGTTTAATTTTCCTTTTATATCTCCCTGACCAAGGGTTGCACCACCTGTTTCACTTCTCTCTCTCTTTAGAGGCTTGCTTTTTACTTCTGCTTCAATATCTCTAAGCTCTGCAGGATTGTTTGGGATTTGCTTTATGTGTGGAATAGACAGACGTTGACTCGTTTCTTTCACAAACTAGTAAACAGTTTATTTAAATACAACTTCTCAGTAATTGTCAAGTGAATTTGTTAAAACCACAAGCAGCTTATTTAATTCTTTCTTTTCTCTTCTTCTTTCTCTCTGAGACTCTCTTTGCATTCTTGCCTAAATCTAAGCAACTCCCATTCTTCTTTTTTTCTAGGCCTATAGATATCTCTATCTACAGATTACTCAATATATATCAATCAATCTTGTTCCCTGACCCTGGCTCCTGCTTCCCACAGAACTGCCTAAGGCCTATATTCTCTATAAATCTTCCCTCTTTTGGAAGTCACACACAGAGCTCCTCAGCTCTCCACAGTAAGCCTTCCCTCCTGGGATTTACCACATAACAGAGCTTCCCTCAGCTCTTCACACTACACCTTCCTTCTGAGGAAGTTACCACATAACAGAGAGCTTTCTTCACAGCCCTTCTCACTAGATCTTCCTTCTATTGGAAGTTACCTCATAACATAACAGAGAGCTTTCTTCTAACTCTTCTCACTAGATCTTCCTTCTATTGGAAGTTACCTCATAACATAACAGAGAGCTCTACATCTCTCTCAACCAGGCCTTTTATAGTTCCTGGCCCTGCTATCTATGATCCGATTGGCTGTCTCTTATGATGTCATCTATCCCCCCTCCCTTCTGGAGCACTGGGATAAACACCTCCCCCTTTCTACTTACCATACATTTTAAAAGCTGTCTGGCTCTATACTTACTTGTTTAAACAGTTCCTTTTAACAACATTATAACTTTATACAACAACTTACTCTTTTACATTCAGTACCTGTATGCGGGCACCACACCAAGCAATGCCGGTTGGTGGCGCCGAGGGGGAGAGCCTTCTCTGTGGGAGCTCCCTCCCTTTGGAACCAGCTTCCTCCAGAGATCAGAACCATCCCCACCCTGCTGGCCTTCCGTAAAGCAATAAAAACTTGGCTCTTCCGGCAGGCGGGGTGAAAGTGAGACCAACTAGACCAGATATGGGTCTCCCCCCTTGGTTATGAATGTTAGATGTTCTTTTTAATTTTTGTAGCTTTTAAATTGTTGTGTCTTTTTATATTGGAAAATGGATTGACATGTTGTGAGCCGCCCACAGTCCCCTGGGAGTTGGGCGGCATATAAATCCATTTAAATAAATAAATAAATAAATAAATAACTGGGTATGTCTAGTTTAATGAAAAAAGGATCAGGGGAGACATGATAGTAATGTTCCAATATCTCAGGGGTTGCTCCAAAGAAGAAGGAGTCAAACTATTCTCCAAAGCATCTGAGGGTAGAACAAGAAGCAATGGATGGAAACTAAACAAGGAGAGAAGCAACTTAGAACTAAGGAGAAATTTTCTGACAGTTAGAACAATTAATCACTGGAACAGCTTGCCTCCAGAAGTTGTGAATGCTCCAACACTGGAAGTTTTTAAGATGTTGGATAACCATTTGTCTGAAGTAGTGTAGGGTTTCCTGCCTAAGCAGGGAGTTGGACTAGAAGACCTCCAAGGTCTTTTCCAACTCTGTTGTTGTTGTTGTTGTTGTTGTTGTTGTTGTTGTTGTTGTTGTTTAGCAACTGCCTTAGTCAGCAACTGACCATTCCTAGTTATGACGGTGATAAAAAATAATTATGAGTAATCTACAACCTCTAAAGGTCTGTAAAGCAAAGGAAAGGTGAAGTAAGATCATAAGTATAGGTAGCCTTGACTTACTACTACAACTGTGCCCAAAATTGTTGGTACGTGAGACATTTGTTAAGTGAGTTTTGCCTCATTTTATGACTTTTCTTGTCATAGTTGTTAATCACTGCAGTTGATAGGTTAGTAACCCAGTTGTTAAGTGAATCTGGCAGCCCCATTGACTTTGCTTGTCAGAATGTTGCAAAAGGTGATCACATTGGGGCACAGCAACGGTCATAAATATGAACTAGTTGCCACGCATCTGAATTTTGATCACATGATCATTAGGATGCTACAAAGATTGTAACTGTGAAAAATGGTCATAAGTCACATTTTTCAATGCCGTTGTAACTTTCAATGGTCACTAAATAAACTTTTATAAGTCAAGGACTACCTGTATAGTCATGGTTTCAATTAGTGACTGCTTCACTTAACAACCAAATTGATGATGATGTTATCCATTAAGTTGAATCCGACTCTTGGTGATTCTATGGGCCAGGTCTCTCCACACCTTCTGATCTTGCAGTATTTATTTATTTTCTATGCTCTGGCTGGTGTCAGCTTTCATAGTGTCCAGAAATCATTTTCCTTGATGGCCTGTTTTCCTTTTATCACTAACTCTTCCAAACACAATTGTTTTGTACAGTGAACTGTCAAATTATTGGTCCTAATTGTGGTCACTAAATGAGGACTACCTATACTGATATATTCACTGAAGACCACTCAATAACTGGAATGGGTCCAGAATAAAGCAGTGAAGACAGTGATGGGTCTGCTACATTATGCCTACGTGTCTCAATGCTTTAAAAATGTGGTTTCCAATTGGCTTCCAAGTACAATTCAACATGTTGATTTTACCTATAAAGTCCTCAAATTTATAGAGTCTGGTTATTTGAGGAAGTGGCCATCTGTAGTAGTTTCTGCCTATGTAGTAAGAGCAAGCAGAATGGCTGTGATTCCGGGTTTTTTGGTTAAACATGGCCATTTATTGGAATGTATATAAGGACCTCATCCTGATGCTATTCCACAAATCTTTAAAAACACAGTATTTCAAGGCCTTATGTTAGGTTGGCATTGAACAATTGTTGCCTCGTATTTAGTGATTTATGTATCCTTTGCTATGGGTATACATTATTTCTTCTGTTTGATTGTTCTATTTTCATGAATTGATACTACCATTTGAATAAAACTATTGAAAATTTTCTCAGAAAGAAAAATAAAGTAATATAGAAAATGGAATTTAAAAAGTGAAGAGTTTTTTAATTTAATTTTTATTTTATTTTTTTTATTTAAGCATATATAGCCAAGAAAAGCTACAATGCTTTTTACCAGTAGTTCTGGCACTCTAAGATTTGCCAGTTCACTTTGTTCATGCATGTACATGAACAAAGTACATGTACATGTACATGTACATAGAATAGAATAGAATAGAATAGAATAGAATAGAATAGAATAGAATAGAATAGAATAGAATAGAATAGAATAGAAGAGTTGGAAGGGACCTTGGAGGTCTTCTAGTCCAACCCCCTTCTTATGCAGGAAACCCTACACCACTTCAGACAAGTGGTTATCTAATCTCTTCTTAAAAACTTCCAGTGTTGGAGCATTTACAACTTCTGGAGGCAGGTTGTTCCACTGATTAATTGTCTTCTAGTCCAGCCCCCTGCCTAAGCAGGAGAACCTGTACTATTTCAGTGACTGTCTAGTCTCTTCATAAAAACTTCCCGTGATGGAGAGCCCACGATTTCTGAAGGCCAGCTGTTCCACTGGTTAATTGTCCTCACTGTTGGGAAGTTTCTCCTTAATCCCAGGTTGCTTCTCTCTTTGATTAGTTTCCAACCATGGGGCCTGCTATTCTAAATTGGTGATTATCTCAAATGTAATAATAACAAATGTAATGACAATAATCACATGAACATGATTGTCAAAAGGCACACTGCAAGTGGATTGAGGACTCAATAGCCTTTGTAAGGTTTCCATTTGCAGTTAAAGATAACCTATGGTTTTTATCTTAAAGTCTGAACTTTCCATCCTTTTCACAAAAACCCACAAGAACAAACTCCAAATAGTTCTTTAGGTCTTTAGCCAAGAATCTAGAAGGACAAGAAAATGTAGAGGTAAGTGATACAAGTCCCAGAATGAATTGGTTCCTTCTATATGGGGTGCCCATAGCATTCCTGCTACCAATGCTTTGGTCACATGTAATGTGTAACATTGCTCATAGTAAATGCAGCACCACGGATCCTCTGCCTATCCTTCACAAGCAATATCAGTCAGGGAACATCAACATTGCTGGCATCATTTCTCAGCTCTACCTGTTTCAAATGATGATGGACTTCAAGACACCTCCTTCTAGCGACCTCTTTGAGGATAGTATGTAAGTATTCAGAGAGAGATGGCAGAGAGATATGTGTAAAATAGACTGAATATGAATGAGAGTTAAGAGTATTGTTTGAATATTTATAGATGCCAAGGTATAGAGTGTCTCATTTGGTCTTGAGGCATCTGTAGAGCGGGAAAAAAATTGCTGGTTATTTGTGCAATATATTCATATGTATACTGCCTTTACATATGCATAAAGATTTTATGGTATTTACACTTTCTGCTTTCTATTTACACTTTCAACATATTTGTTGAAATACTAACATCCTTTGATGAACATAGTAAACTAATCTAGCATGGAGCAATATTTTAGCCTTGCCATGTAAACTTTTCCAGAGAAAAGATGGAATTGAAGAAAGATGGAATGACAAAGAACATCACTACTGATCTCATTAGCAATAGCCATAAAACATTTGAGCCAGACCTGGCTACTTACTGTAACCTCTCACATCAATAGTCAAGGCACCACTGACATACTAAACCCTTTCTAATATAGTCATAGAAGAAAAAGGTAGAATACCAAGCAGGGATGTGTGTGTGGGGGGGACCTGATTCATGTGACTGCTGCCAGTTCTTTCTGATAAATTGCTTTGATTAGTTTAGTTACTGACTAGTTTAAATAAGGGGTGTGAATCAGACCTATTATATATACTGGAGAGAGAGAGAGAGAGAGAGAGAGAGAGAGAGAGAGAGAGACAGATTGGACCAAGTCCACACATTATACTTGAAAGAAAGGCTGAAATAGTTACCATATTCTGTGTAAAACGTATTGTAGCAGTTCATGTTCCTCTCTCTTCAGAATCATGACTCAGATTTACCAACATATCCTGGCTTTAGTATTTGCTGTTAAGGAGATCAATAGTAATCCCCAGATTTTACCCAATGTTACACTGGGCTTCAAAATCTATAATAGCCATTTCGCTTCAAAATGGATGTACCATGCCTCAATGAAGCTCCTTTCATCTAAAGACAGATTAATCCCTAATTACAATTGTGACATCCAGAAATATCCAGTAGCAATAATTGGAGGACCTGACACTGATGCATGTGTTCATGTGGCCACCATTCTGCATATCTACAAGTTTCCTCAGGTAACATGTATGTGGAGTACATATTAAATCTGGTTAAATAAAACATTCATTTGAGATAAAACCTGGTCCGTGGCCTAAAGTAAGTAACTGAGTGAGATAATGGAGCACACTTTACTTTCAACCTTGTTTGAAATCTATGAAATGCACTTACTAATACTTTTTTGATTGCATGGGTAATAATAGCAATAGCAATAGCACTTATTTATTTATTTATTAGTGACATTTATATACCGCCCCACAGTGCAAGCACTCTCTAAGCGATTTACACCAGTAAGCAATTATATTTACATTGCCCCCAACAATCTGGGTCCTCATTTTACCTACCTTGGAAGGATGGAAGGCTGAGTCAACCTTGAGCCATTGAGATTTGAACTGCTGACTTGCGGATCACCGTCAGCTAAGTGGCTGAAGTACTGCTTCTAAGCGCTGTGCCACCTCGGCTCTTAGACTTATATACCACTTTACATTGCTTTACAGCCCTCTCTAAATGATTTACAGAGGCAGCATCTTTCCCCCAACAATCTGGGTCCTCATTTTACCCACCTCAGAAGGGTGAGATTTCAATTGCCAAATTGCAGGCAGTCAGCAGTCAGCAGAAGTAGCCTGCAGTACTACACTATGCCACCGTGGCTCAATAATAACAATAATATATGGCTTGAGAATCTCAGGCTCCTTAACAGGACCTCGAAAGCTCCTGCTCCACCAAATGTTACTGCACCAAATGTTACTGGCCTCATTCACAGAGCCTATTTAAGAACTGAAATAGCCCCTTTCCTGAGTTCACATAATGTCTGGAATTATAAAGCATAGGAAGAGATAAAGAAATGTAAGCAATTTTAAGACTAACAAAGCTCGATAAATTGTGTAAAACTGGTAATATGAAATGGATCTCAACTTTATTTGTGCACTACCAGTTTGAAAAGTATATCAATGCACCTTATTAAAAAACAATCAAAGCCTATTGTCTCCTATATGAATCCTTCTGTATTTTCTATAGTTGACATATGGCTCTGCTCCAATGACAGATGAAGACAAAAAAGCTGGTTTCTATCACCAAATGTTTCCAAATATGTACCATCAATATAAGGGAATTTTTCTGCTACTACAGCATTTTATGTGGACATGGATTGGGATCTTATCTGTGAATAATGAGAATGGGGAGAAGTTTGTACAAAATGTGGTTCCCATGTTTGCCCAGAGTGGAATCTGCTTTGACTTCATTGAAAGATTTCCTATCGTTTCTTATTCCACTGACATTTTCAATACGGTGAAAGACGGGATAAAAATGTACAGTATTGTGATGAACAGCACTGTCAATTCAGTGTTAGTTCAAGGTGAAATTTTTATAATGATAGTTTTGAGAATGTTTCCTACTATGTCAAAATTTGAAGAGATACCATTACAAGAAAATGCTAAAATCTGGATTATGACAGCCCAGATGGATTTCACATCTCTTCCCTTTCAGAGATGGGAAGACCTAGATTTTCTCCATGGTGCTCTTTCCTTTGCAGTTCATTCAAGAGAAGTGAAGAGAAGCTTTATTAGAGTTTTCTGGAAGGAGGCTTTTGGGTGCATGTTCTCAGGCTCCATGATGGATGAGAAACACAACTCTGAGATGAACAATCAACCAATCTGCACTGGTGAGGAGAAGCTAGAGACCCTCCCAGCATCTGTTTTTGAAATGGCTATGACTGGCCACAGCTATAGCATTTACAATGCAATCTATATTTTGGCACAGGCAATTCATGTTGCTCATTCAACTTCCTTCAAACATAGAGCAAAAATAGGCAAAGTAAGACTTATGGAATTTCTCAAACTTCACCCATGGAAGGTAATGTCTCAAGGACTCTGACAAGTGTCAAGTATGTAGACTTTTCTCATGTCATCCAACAGCTAAATTCAATGTTTATTTCAATATCATTTTGATTTTGGACATAGTGTATTTCTCCTCCTCTAAAAGCCTTAAATAAGATTTTTGTAAAGGGACAGTGTCAAGGGAAAAAACAGATTTTCTTCCCAGATGTTTCCCTTTCCTCTATTTATGTCAATATATCTCAGACACACTGGAAATACTATTCCAGTACTGCAGTGCAGAAAACAGCCTGATATTTTCTAATATCTCTGTTTCCTTTTTTTAACGTGTTTTGGAATATTTTTTAAAACTGATTTTAATTATTCAATAGTATATTTCCTAATTAGTGATTGCATTATCATCATTGTCACCCTCATCATAATCTATTGTATACCTAGAGCCATATAAACAATTAGGTATTATTATTTTCTCTTTTTAGCTTTCATATGGGGGAGTGAGATTTTTTAGAAGTGTTCAAATGACAGCATGCAAGAATCATGTAGCAAACCAGTTCAATTTCTTTGTTCCCCTTTCATCTGTGACATTTAATCATTACTAAAGCACTACAAAAGATAAATATCCCTCTTCGCACCCTCATTGTGATAGATGTGAACAATTTCACTATCACTTAACATCTTCTTCATTAACAGATTTGAAATTCTTCATCCCATATCCCTTCTCGTAACAGTGATGATGACCATGATGTTATCCATTCAGTTGTGTCTGACTCTTGGCAATTCTGTGATTCACTTCTTCCGATCTATCCCTTTGAGTTTTTCTCAAATATTTTTTTCCTCACCATCAGCTTTGATGGTGTCCAGCAATCACATTCTTTGGTAGCCTGGTTTCCTTTTTACATTGACTGCTTTCTGCAGTGATTCTTAACAATTAGTAGAATAATAATAATAATAATAATAATAATAATAATAATAATAATAATAATAATAATAATAATAATAATAATAATAATAATAATAATAATAATAATAATAATAATAATGTGTTTTCCAAACTAGTCATCAACAAAAGATCCAACAGAGCTCTGAAACACTGATATGTATTAATATATATCAAATTCTACACTCACATCTCAACTCTTTAAAAGTAAACAAAATCCCATTTAAATGCATAACATATTCCTGATATTGTAATATAAACAAACTAAAAGAAAATCAAATTTACTGTGAAAAAATGAGACCACTTCTCCCTTAGAAAAAAACGACTTCTAACACACAACTTTTTTCCCATTCCAAATATAAACAATTCCAAAGAAAAGCTCCCCAAACAAGAACTTATCCCATTCAAAGAAACAATGCATATCTTAATTCTCAACTGTGACACATTCATATTTTGCAAATATAAAGTAATGCCAATATTCTGACATGAATAAAAGACTAAAATTTAACATAATAAAGAGAAATAATTCACCAGACTTCCATACTTCGAGCAAAAAGGCAGTAGATAGAAAGCCTGTTTCAACACCACAATGTTAGGCTCTGTGGTGGTATTCAAAAATTTTAACTACCGGTTCTGTGGGCGTGGCTTAGTGGACATGGTGTGGCTTGGTGCGCATGGCTTGGTGGGTGTAACAGGGGAAGGATACTTTAAAATCTCCATTCCCTCCCCAGTCCAGGGGAAGGTTACTGCAAAATCCCCATTCCCTACCTATCAGCTGGGATGCAGAGAATAGATGGGGGCAGGGCCAGTTAGAGGTGGTATTTACCGGTTTTCCGAACTACTCAAAATTTCCGCTACCGGTTCTGCAGAACTGGTCAAAACCTGCTGAATACCACCTCTGGTTAGGATACGTAAAGCATCTATAGATGGAAATAACTAAAAAGTTTTTGTTAAATGTAAGCAAATCCAGGCAGATGAGATACAAGCAAATTCAAAAAATGTCTCATTTCATGCCACAATAATTTTGTTTTCCTTTCATTTATATTTGGGAATGCATTCTGATACTAATCCTTACATATTTGTTCAGCACATTCAACAGTCTCTTTTGTGAATCCAAGAAAAAGGAATTATTCTTTTCTCTGGAAAGGTCATTTTTATTGCCTTCTAAATTTTCAAAGCCTCAATCAGTTTTTTTCTTTATATCGTTGTTCAGAGCCTCCTTTTTTTCTCAAGAGAATGTTATTGTATATCTTGTTTTATAACAATTTTGCTGGAAACAGCTTGTTCTTAAGAGGGCACAATATAGTTAACACAACTGAGTCAATTTCCAATCCAAGACCTGGGACAGGTCCTCAAAGATAATGTTTGAACATCATTATAAATTGCTCGCATTGTTATTTTGTTGTTTCTTTGTGAAGAACAACTGTAAGCAGCTTGAGCCATCTTGCATCCTCTCTTTGTCCAAACAGGGTCATACAAACTGATCCCTTATTTGTGGCTGCACATATCAGCTCAAGTACGTCTATGGGTCTTTTGATTTTGATAAACAGTGTTTTTCTCCTTCATTAAAAGATAAGCTAGGTATGAAAAAGTCCCCCCCATCCATATTCTTGAAGTGGAGTGAAGTCTTCACCATTTTGTAGAATCTGATGAAATGTTTAGTTCTTCTCTTCATTTTCTATTTTTGTTTTCTTGTATGTATGATTTTGTATTTTTGTAGCTGAATGAAATTGTAAGAAGGATCTCATTCAATAATACTGCAGGAGAAACAATATCTTTCAACCAAAATGGAGAACTAGAGACTGGATTTGATGTCATCAATTGGGTGACATTCCCAAACAAGTCCTTTTTGAAAGTCAAAATTGGTGGAATAGGATCTGTGACTTCCCAAGAGGACATATTAGTGATCCATGAGGAAGCCATTATTTGGCCAAGCAGGTTTAACCAGGTAGGCCCAAAATTTGTGTCTGGATCATGTTACTTATTTTTAATTGAATAAATGTGAGCTGTGGAATACTTCTGGTGATTTTTCCTGCCTTCTGCCTGAAGTACTAATAGATGAGCTAGGAAAACTAAAGTTATAGGAAGGGAGGCTTAGATGGCAATATTCCCTTCAAGTTAAATAAAGTCAGAAGTGATATAATAATATGACCATGTGAACAAAGCTGAAAAAGAAGTTTCTTTCTCTCTCTCTCTCTCTCTCTCTCTCTCTCTCTCTCTCTCTCTCTCTCTCTCTCTCTCTCTCTCTCTCTCTCTCTCCTCCTCTTCCTCCTCCTCCTCCTCCCCCCTTCCTGTCAACTACCTCCATTGAGAGTTTATATAGTCATGTAATGCTGAAAAATGAGCTTCTATTCTTTCTCTCTCTCTCTCTTTCTTTCTTCCTTTCTTCTTCTTTCTGTCTTTCTGTCTTTCTTTCTGTCTTTCTTTCTGTCTTTCTTTCTTTCTTTCTGTCTTTCTGTCTGTCTTTCTTTCTTTCTTTTCTTTCTTTCTTATATTCTGTCCATTTCAATGCTATGGTAACTGGGCAGCGTACCAACAGTAAAAAGATAAACATACAAAAGATTACAATTAAGAAAAATTATAAAAAACTAAAACCAAGATGGCAATGAGGTGAGGTCTCCTCCTCCTCCTCCTCCTCCTCCTCCTCCCCACTTCCTGTCAACTACCTCCATTGAGAGTTCCCCCTTCGGGGCACCAAGCCAACTGAAAAAGAATGTTTTAATGCCCTTCCAAGGTAAGAGTGCATCTCACCTCTGCAAGAGAGTGTTCCACAGTTTATGGGTCACAGTGGAAAAGGCTTTTCTCCTTGACCAACTGGAATTCCTTCACAGAAGAAAGATCCATAGCAGGCATTTTCTGCTGGAAATGGATGGGCATTGGATGGGCAGGTCCTGTTGTGGCAAGTGGACTCCTGAGATACCCTGCACCAATGCCATATATTATAACCAATATAGATCCAATATAGATCCAATATAGATCCAAAAATCAGGATAAATGACTCCTACCTGCTTTTCTCTGATAACATTTAAAGTATATAAACCACACCATTCCTTTCAAAAAGTTTTATTAGTACAAAGTACAAACGTTTTTCTCTTTTTCTCCCCCCATTCCCCCCATCTCGCTCCCCTCCCCCCTCTCACCCCCCACTGACCCCCACTGACCTCCCAGAGAAAGCACAGGGCATAATATTCAATAAAATAAATTTCAATTATACGAACAAATTCTTAATTTCCACATTTCTTTGAATCTTTAACTCCTTGTTGCTCAAAACCTTTTAAGCATAATCTAAAAATCAAGCATATTATTAATCAAACATCATTTCAATATCTCAGGCTGATAATTTACTCCACTAATTATCTTTCCTTTATATAAAATTTATATAATCTTTAAAGTATAATAATAAAAGAAAAAAGAAAAAAGGATAAAATCCATTTCATTCAGTTACAACCATCAACATCATTTCCTCAATATTAAGTAAAACTTCCTTCTTCCAACAATACCCCTTCAATATGCATAATAATTTAAAATATTCTAACAAATTATTAATTCCGGTATTTCTATATTTTTTTAACCCCTTATAACTCAGAAATTTTTAAACATAATCTAAGAGTCAAACACATTATTAATAACCTAAAATTACAATATATCAAATTACTAATTTCACAATAATTCTAAATCTTTAATTGCTTTAAAATATAATAATAAAAAGAAGAAGAAGGAAAAACAAAAAAGAGAAAGAAACACAACCATCAGGGTCATTTCCTCAATAGTCAATGAGTCTTCTTACTGCAAAATGTCAATTTTCATTCATCTCTCCATCTGTCCTATAACTTCCCAAGTTCTAATCGTTCCTTCTTCTCAGTCGGATTTTAGATCTGGTTCTTGCAGCCTTTTGTAGCTTAGCAATTTTTTGATTTGTCAGCTCTGCTCGTGTCTGACTCTGATCTTCTATCTCCTCTTCCACATTGTAAACATCTCTCTGCTTCTGTAAATCACCTTGAATCATCAAAGCTCTTTCCGTTTGCACAACTATCGATAACTCTCCTCTCTCCTCTTCTGTTGCTTTCATGCTTCTTCCTCCTGGAATTTTGGATATATCGGCCTTTAAAACTTTAACATAAAAATCAGTAGCTGTCATTATTGTGTTGAGCCAGTATCTCTTTTCCAGATGTCTCAATACTATCCTCGTTGGGGCATCCCATTTGTACTGTAGGTTCTGTTTTTTAAGTTCTTCAACCAGAAAGGTATAATCCTTTCTGGCTCTGAGCATTTTATGAGGAATTTCTTTCAGTGTCATTACTTCCTGTCCATTTACCTGAAGCTTATTCTTGAAAGTCGCCTGTAGAATTTTATTACGTATTGCCCTTGTAGTAAAATATATTATAATATCCCTTGGCAGATGTTTTTGTTTAGCAATCCAAGAAGTAACACGGTATATCTTATCAATTTGTGTGACCAGTTCTTCTTTAGTCATTCCAAACACATGCACCAGAGCCTCCACCATCCTCCCTTTTAAATCTTCATGTTTTTTTCTTTTAAACCTCTTAGTCTTAAAGCAAATTCCATGCTTCTGAATTGAGTCATTAACACCTCTGTTTCAAAATTTTCAATATTGTTTTGAGTTTTGTCTATATTTTCCCCCAAGATCATCACAGACTATTTAATTGCTTCCACATCCTTCTCCAAAATTTCCATATTTCCTACTAATCCTTCAAATGCAAATATCATATCCTTCCTCAATTGTTTGTTTCTAATATCCATCTCCTCTAGAGCAGCCTGCATTTTTTTCATTAATTTCATTAATTTTTGAATTAAATTCCATAACCAGTTTATTCTTCATGACTTTTAAAGTATCAAATAAGTTTTCAGGTGTTAAAGTCTGTGGGAATGTTGAATAAGAAGTGAATTGCATAATTGAAGTATAAACAGAGGGATGCTCAAGTCTTTTGTTTAAAACAGTCTTTCCAGGTTTAGAAGCCATTTAAAATTTAAGATTAGACTTTTAGTTTTAGTCAAAAATCAGAGAGAGAAAAGAGTTCATCAAAGTCCAACATTTTGAAAAGTATACAAAGAAAAAACCAAATCCATAATTGAAAAGATTCTTTCCAGATGCTGAAGCCATATAGATTTTAAAGTTTAAATTGTTATTTTACTCCAAACTCAAAGAGAAGAAAAAAAATTTTTTTCAAAGAGATTTCCATGAAGAGGGCTACTAACGAAACGAAACTTTATAACTTTCACTTCCATGCCCAAGTTCTTCAATCACCATTTTGTTGCTTGTTAACTCAGCTACTTTGTAACTTCCCGAAGTGAAAGTCAGCAGTGGAGTTAAAAATTAGGATACTTGCCATTCTGGTCTCCTGCCTTTCTCTGTC
Organism: Diadophis punctatus similis; assembly: GCA_023053685.1. NCBI lineage: Eukaryota > Metazoa > Chordata > Lepidosauria > Squamata > Dipsadidae > Diadophis > Diadophis punctatus. The sequence goes on from JALIGW010000046.1 coordinate 4,555,698, forward strand.
TGCTGTCTGCAATGCATCAAGTTATTGTAAATCCCATCTTACAAGCAGAGGTGGTCGCAGCATCTTGCTCCGCATAAATGGAGGCAACCGAGGTCCTGGAGCAATTGACAGGCTACCTGGGGAGCCCTCACCCTTCGCACCCCAGATTGTCTCCTGGGGCACTAGGGGGACTCTACCCCACCTGTTGAGCTCTCATCTCTCCCCTAATCCCGGGGAGAAGATTTTCAAGCCGCCAGACAGCTGTTCTGGTGGCTTTTATGGGACTTCGGAAGAGGCGCACGACGAGGAGCGTCCTCAATGCCTGCGGAGTCAAACTGGAAGCCCATAAGCCATACCATTAACATTACAGAAGAGGTCAGCATCTAACAGACATTGGTTCATGGAGAGACAGGCTAAGTGTGGCTTAGTATTTAGTTACCAGAATTCTAGCAAATCTAAAAGCTGCAAGAAGTTAAATAAACCGATGAGGTTATGTACTTTGATCATGAAACATCTGTAAGAAAACCACCAAGCTCAGAGAGCACCAAGGACCCCACAGAAGCTTTAGAAAAAACCTTCCACCAAGAAGAAGGAGGAAAGCAACCCCCATTCAAGTGCCAAAAAGCCAACATGGACATATTCTTGTATAAGCAGAAGATGAGCTTAACTCAAGGAGGTTTTTATCTTAGTTTCATTTAAAATGCATGGCAAAGAGTCTGAGTGGTTGCTCTCTAAATCCCATATTATTTTCCTCCCCTTGCCTCTTTTCATTGACATCACTCACAACACTTCCCACCAAAGACGATGCATTGTGAAGCTTAGTAGACAATAACTACTACTACGCAATCAATGAAAAGAAGCAAAACATTTTTTCATTTCCTTTATCTATAGGTCCGGCCACTTTCTCTGTGTAATTACTATTGCTCTTTGAGTTATGCAAAGATCAAAACAGAAGGGAAGCCATTTTGTTGCTATGATTATCTTCACTGCCCTGAAGGGAAGATTTCCAATCTCACAGGTGAGTGATGCATAAGTTTGTAGATATTCATTTCAATGCAGCCAAATCTTAGTTTTATAGTTGATAGCTGCACTATAAGGACATGATCTGTTATAACCACAGTTCTCAACACTTTTTTTCTCACATTGTGAAGGACCTCTACTTATATTTTTTTTTCCCTGAGTGGCTCACATAATGACAAAGATTGGATGCTGAGATATTTGAGATTCAAGCTGTACAGAGATTAAACCTCTAACAACAGCTCAGAATGCACATGAGCACCAACATAACACCCACCTGCAAAATTTGCAAGCTGTCATATCATCTCAGGAAAAACACAGACCTTTAAAATGATGCAGAGAGGAGATATATTTGTGTTTCCGCACACCCAAAGACACTTTGTGAGATCAAATCCTATGCTCTGCACATATCAATTTCACATTTCTAAATTGAATTATTAAGTGATTGACAGTAAAAAATATTACAATTAGCACTAAATAAAACTACCATGTCCTTTTACTACAATAGAAGCATTTTTTTCTTTGAAAAAAGAGACGGCCTTTCAATTTTTTTTAAATGAAAACAGAAATAGGATAAATTGTCAGGTTCTACAAAGGAAAATGCATCTCGGTAGATCATAGTTTTCAGGTTTGTTAAATCACTAAACAAATCAGCCCAGAGTTCTCAATCAAGACACAAATGGCCAAACTCAAATTATCATATTTTGGATACATTCTGCAAAAGCCTAACTGCTTGAAGTACACTTTAATGATGGCAATGAGAGAAGAAGTGGCAACCAGCAACAAGGTGAATAGCAGCAGTAAGAGAGCCAGTTTGGCTTAGTTTTGGCCCACCAGGCTAAAAAGCAGGAAGCGGTAAGTTCTCATCCCACCCTTGCTCTGAAAGTCAACTGGGTCACTGAGTGTCATGCATAAGTTTTCCTTTTTCTCTCATCTTTCCCTATTGTGCTTTCAAGATCACTGAAATTAAAGACTTTATTTATGTAGTTAATAAATGGGGCCATCCATGACTGAATGTATCTTAAAATATATTTTCCCAAACCTTGATGACAGTGTCATGTTTTTATTTTATTGATTTATTTTTGTCAAGCATGTATAAGATAACAGATTTAAGTATAAACATGTTTATAAATACATGAAATTGATACAAATAAATGGGGACATTAGGACAGGGACCGTAGGCATGATGGTGCACTTATGCATGCCCCTTACAGACATCTTAGCAATGAGGTGAGGTCAACAGTACACAGTCTAAGGTTAAAGTTTTGGGGTTTGGGGAAGAAACCACAGAGTCAGGTAATGCATTCCAGGCATTGACAACTCTTGTTACTGAAGTTGTATTTCCTGCAATTGAGTTTGGAGCAGTTTACCTTAAGTTTCTATCTATTGTGTGCTTGTGTATTGTTGTGGTTGAAGCTGAAGTAGTAATTGACAGGTAGGACATTGTAGCAGATAATTTTATGTACTACACTTAGGTCAGACTGAAGGCGGCATAGTTCTAAAGTTGTCTAAGCCCAAAATTTCAATCCTGGTGGCGTAAGGTATTCCTTTGCGAGCAGAGGAGTGGAGGACACTTCTCATGAAGTAACTCTTTATTTTCTCAATTATATTAATGTCTAATATGTAGTGCAGGTTCCAGACAGATGAGCTGTATTTGAGAATTAGTCTAGCAAATGTTTTGCATGTTCTAGTAAACAATTCTTAATGCCTTTTTGGCAATGTTGTTACAGTGTGCTCTGGCACTTAGATCATTAGTAATGAGAACTCCAAAGTCCTTGACAGAGTGATGGTCGTCTACGAGGTCACATCCGCCCAGCTTGTATTTTGGGTTCTGATATTTTTTTGCCAATGTGCATTTGTTGGTTGAGATTTGGAGTTGCCAATTGTTTGACCATTCTGACACATAGTCAAGGTCATTTTGAATGGTAGCAGCATTTTAATTTTAATTCATGCAACCATCATTCTAACCAGAGTGGTTTTGTCCCCTAGATATGGATGATTGTTTTTCATGTCCAGAAGATCAGTATCCAAACAAGGATCAGAATTCATGTCTTCCAAAAATTGTAACCTTCCTAGCATATGAAGAATCACTGGGGACCATCTTAGCCATTTGTTCTCTTACGTCTTCTTTTATTGTATTGTTGGTTCTGGGTATCTTCATTAAGTATCAGGACACTCCCATTGTCAAGGCCAACAACCGAAATCTCACCTACATCCTTCTCATGTCACTTCTGCTTTCATTCCTTTGTGCTTTACTGTTTATTGGCAAACCACATAAAGTGATATGTGTCCTCTGACAAAGTACTTTTGGTATAATATTTACTGTAGCTGTATCATGCGTGTTAGCAAAAACCACCATTGTGATTTTAGCTTTCATGGCCACCAAGCCAAACTCTATCATGAGGAAATGGGTGGGGAAAAGATTGGCCATTTCCATTGTCTTTTTCTGCTCCTTCATTCAAATAGTTCTTTGTACTGTCTGGCTGTTGACTTCTCCCCCATTCCCTGATTTCAATATGCATTTAATGGCAGAAGAAATTGTTCTCGAATGTAACGAAAACTCCTTTGTCATGTTCTACTGTGTCCTGGGCTTTATGGGCCTCCTAGCCCTTGTCAGCTTTACTGTAGCTTTCTTTGCCAGGAAATTACCAGACACTTTTAACGAAGCCAAATTTATCACCTTCAGCATGTTGATTTTCTGCAGTGTTTGGCTCTCCTTTGTCCCTAGTTATCTGACCACAGGGGGCAAATATATGGTGGCTGTGGAGATCTTCTCCATTATAACATCCAGTGGGGGGCTCTTGGTATGCATCTTTTTCCCAAAATGCTATATCATCATACTGAGGCCTGAACTGAATAACAAGCAGCAACTAAAGCAAAGAAAAAACTGAAAGATGTAGAATTGCATTGCCTTATTTTAATTTAGTGATGGAAAAGCATTAAGAACCCAAACTGGAGACCTATAAGCCGTTCGCATCTACCAGTTGCAATTGGAGCCATTACATCTACAATTTTCCATCTGATTTTAGGATTGGAAAGCTGGTTCCATTATATGACATGCCACACCCAGAGTTGAATAGGTACTTGGTATAAAGTAATGTTAAATAAATAACAAATATATATTGAAATAGAATCAAGTCCATGATTTCTATATTAAGAATAAACTCTTGAATGTTGAGAAATCTTTCCTATCTTCCCTCCTTTTTTCCCTCCTTCCTTCTTTCCTTCCCTCCCTCTCTCCCTTCCCACAAAATCTGTACATGAGAGCCATCATTTAAGTAAAAAAAATCAAAATCTAATTTAAAAATTCTTAACTCAATGTTTTGAGCCATGGATTGTAAATATTTGTAAGTCTTTCTGTTTAGGGACAGATCTCTCTGAATTAATAAATGAGATTATACTAATTTCTTTCAGACTGGAAAAAGACATTTATAAAGCACATATCCTTGAAATGTAAATATTTGTGGTTTGTTTGGGAAATTCACCATATGCATAGAATGCCTGTTAAGAGTTATCACTAGTTATTTAAGCGCAGTAAAGCAACTCTGAAGTAATATTTAAAATAAAAAAATCTCTGCAAACATTTTTATTTCTGTTTCCTTTATGCTTTGGAAGACAAAATCTACCTTAGAGAGTAAGAGATCTATTTATGCTTCTCTTAATCTACAATCTGATTCACCTGTCATGCTCTGAAGAAGATACCTGATGCTTTAACTTGTTGCAATAACGCAGAACTTCTGTTCTGTATCCTGTACTTGCCATACAGACAATTAATGAAAATCCTCATTTCCTTCGGATCAGCTGGGACTTGGGAGGCAGAGAATAGATGGGGGAAGGGCCAGTCAGAGGTGGTATTTACCGGTTCTCCAAACTACTCAAAATTTCCACTAATGGTTCTCCAAAACTGGTCAGAACCTGTTGTATCCCACCCCTTGAGTAGGTTGAAAGAGAGGTATTTGTTCTGATTTGTAGATCTTTATTGGTTACACTGAATTATTCCCCTTTTTAATACTATATAACTGTATAAAAGCTTTATTCAAATGGTTATGTTCTGAACTTTTTTGTAACTTGGAAGCAATATTGCTAAAACATCCTTCCCTATAATATTAATCAGTACAAGATATCGCTAGCACATCTCTTAGTCCAAGCATGAGGAGAGAAATATTCCACATCTCACTATTCAGTCTAGAAGGTAATGTTATCCTGGATTATCTAAACATGAATTTCAGCCCAACCTGGTTAAACCTGATTGGCCAAATGATGGCTTCCTCATGGATCATTAACATGTCCTCTTGGGAAGTCATATATCCCATTCCACCAACTTTGACTTTTAAAATGGATTTGTTTGGGAATGTGACCCAGTTGATGACATCAAATCCAGCATCCAGTTCTCCATTTTGATTGAAAGATAGTGTTTCTCCTTTAGTATTATTGAATGAGATGCTTCTTACAATTTCATTGAGCTACAAAACAAAAACAGAAGAAACAATTTGTCAAGGCCCATAACATAATGAAAGTCTATTTGCATTTCAGAAATATCAGAAATAAATGTTTTTGTATGTAGCTGATATCTTTTTTTTGTAATATCTTTTTATTTATATATAAATATTTTGAAATATTTTGAAAACTGTATTGTTCAGGTATTTCATTTTAGCGAAAAAACAACAAATATAGTAACAATAATAATAATATATGTAGTAATTATAACAATATTTATAGTTGCATTAACTTATTTCTGCTTCTATTAATTATACTGGTATACTTATACCAGTATACAGCTTTTACATACACATAACAATAATCTTTCTTCTAACTTCTACCTGTCATATCTAACCACTGATAAAACCTATCCCATGTTGAGTAATACTCTGTATCTCCTTTATCTTTTATTTTTAATGTCAGTCTATCCATCTCTGCACAGTCCAATATTTTCCAAATTATGTTTTTGTCTGGTAGGGTGTTCTCATTTACCAATATTGTGTAAATACAATTCTTGCTGCTGTCAATACATGAAGTATTAAGTATATAGTCCCTTTATCATAACTTTCTGGAATTATACCTAGCAAAAATATTTCTGGCTTTAAATCTATGTGCTGCTTAATCATCTTTTCCAACCACGTATGTATTTTAGTCCAACATTTTCTTGTCCATATTTTCAGTATATAGCTAATATATTAATTGAGGAGATAAATGCTCGCTACCATTCTGTTACAAATTTTCAAAGCCATACAAGCTTACTCAAATTTGACAGTTTGAGACTGGGAAAGAGCTAGAAGAAAGATGTTGGAGTTTTGTGGGAGTTTTAGGAGTTGGAGGGAAGGAAGGATGTTAGAATGATCTAAGGAGCTTATAGAAAGAGACTAGTTAAAAAGTAGATGACTAGAAAGCAAAGTTCACTATAAGCAGTACAAGATGCTGAAGAAAGTTCCTCCATGAAAGATATTTAAGTAATATTTATTTAGTTATGAAAGTTTATATGGCTGCCCAACTCAGTGACTCTGAGACTAGGTAGCTTACAGTAGCAAAAGCAATAATATTTTAGCATTTTATAGCACTCTCTAGACAGTTTTCAATGTGTGCATTATTTGCATATTGACCTCAACAATCTGGGTCCTCATTTTACCAAACTTGGAAGCAGGGATGGGTTCTACTTACCTTCCCCACCAGTTCACATTGCGACAAAAGTGCATGTTTTGCACACACACATGCTCAATTTGCTCATGCACACACGCACGTCCCCTCATGCAAATTGGCTTCAGCACATGCTCAATAGTTAAATCCAAGCCCTTCCGCATTGCAAACAAGGAAAGGAGTATGAAAAACAGCTGTTGAGCTGATCAGCTGGGCTTCGGAAGAAGCAATAAAGGTCCGTATAAACCCAGGGGTGGGAGGGCGGGCCCACTTCCAAGCACACAGAAAATGGAATTTTTTAAAAAAAATTAAAAAAGATGGCAGCACCCATGGACCGGCACCGACCGAACCGGTTCTGTGATATCGTGATGACATCACCAGTGGGGTGCTACCAGTTTGGGTGAACCGGTCCGAACCGGGAGGAACCCATCTCTGCTTGGAAGGATAGAAGGCTGAGTCAACCTTGAACACTGGATCAAACTCTAGGCTGTGGGCAAAGTTTGCCTGCAATGCTACATTTTAACAACAAGGATAAAAGTCCAATACCAAAACAATGAAAAAAAACAATAACCCCCACCCCCACCCCAACACTCTGGTAACAAATATGAAAACAAACACATTAATTTCTAATCTCTTTGGAAGTCAGAAGGAGAAAGAAGAAATATTTATCTCCTATAGCGGTATGTTGTTTGCACAGCTATTTATATGAAAGAATTAAACTTCTGGATACACCAGTGCATTTATAATTATTAAATGTAAAATATAAAAGGGAAAGTAAAGTTCACCAGATGATTCTTGCATGCTGTCACTTGAACAATTCTGAAAATTCGCCCTCACACACGCACCCATGAGAAAGCTAAGAGAAAAAATATCTTTATAGGAATACTTTTCTTATCAATAATTATGAGGATATGATACATTGCTAAAATTAAACTTATGGGGAAAATGCCACTGAATAATTAAAATCAGTAAACAAACTATTCTGAAATCCATAAAAAGATGTTAAACAAGGAATAAGGTCAAGAAAATGAAATCTTATTTAATTGGAGAGGAAATACACTACAACCAAAAGCAAAATGATACGGTATTTAACTAAATATGTAATTTGTCTGTTATGATGAGATAGAGATAAAGCTATAAAGCTATATACTTGACACCTCTCAGTGTCCTTGAGACATTACCTTCCATGGGTGAAGTTTGAGAAATTCAGTAAGTTTAGTTTGCCTATTCTTGCTCTGTATTTGAAGGTGGTTGACTGAACAGTGTGTATTGCCTGTGCCAAAATATAGACCGCATTGTAGACGCTATAGTTGTGGCCAGTCATGTCCATTTCAAAAATAGATGCTGGGAGGGTCTCTAGCTTCTCCTCCCCGGTGCAGATTGGTTGACTTTGCATCATGGAATTGTGTTTCTCATCAACCATGGAGCCTGAGAACACACATCCAAATGCCTCCATCCAAAAAACCCTAATAAAGCCATCTCCTTGATTGAAGTTTGGCTTTCTCATCTGAAGAAATTCCCGAAACCCTAGGACCTCTCTTGAATGAACCGCAAAGGATAGAGCACCATGGCCTTCCCATCTCTGGAAGGGAAGAGATGTGAAATCCATTTGGGCTGTCATAATCCAGATTTTACTCTTGCCTTGTAATGGTATTTCTTCATATTTTGACATAGCAGGAACCATTCTCAAAATTATCATTATATCGATTTCACCTTGAATCAACACCGAATTGACAGTGCTGTTCATCACAATACTGTACATGTTCATCCCTTCTTTCACCATAGTGAGAATGTCAGTAGAATAAGAAATTAAGGGAAATCTTTCAATGAAGTCAAAGCAGATTCCACTCTTGGCAAACATGGGAACCACGTTTTGTACAAACTTCTCCCCATTGTCATTATTCACACACAAGACCCCAATCCATGTCCACATAAGATGCTTCAGTAACTGAAGAATCCCCTTATACTGAAAATCCATATTTGGAAACATTTGGTGATAGAAACCATCCTGTTTGTGCTTATTTGTTGCTGGAGCAGAACCATACATCAGCTATAGAAAATACAGAAGAGTTTAAAAAGGAGACAATAAGCTTTGGTTTTTAAAAAAAAATGTGTCAATTTTTTTTTCTAATTATAGTGCACAACACAAAAGTTTAGTTCCATTTCGTAATAACAGTTTTAGATTTGGCAGTTGAGTTCCTTGAACACTTTCAAGCATAAACTTTTAAGATCAATTGTGCACAACTAATCAAGCTTTGCTAGTCTCAAACTTGCTTACATTTCTTTGTATCTTCATATGCTTTATAAATCTGGACATATGGTTCAGTCTGTTGTGTGAACTCAGGGCTAAATTCAGTTATTAAGTATGTTCTGTGAATGTATCCAGTAACATTTGGTACACCAGTAACTTTCTAGGTTTTGTTAATATCATGAGGCTCTCCAATATTATTACACATGCAATTGAAAAAGGAGCAGCCATTAACAAGTATGTTTCATAGATTTCAAAATAGGGTTGAAAGAAAATTATGCCATTTGATTTTAGTTATGGTTTACTTTCTCCCAGGGACCAAGTCTTATCTAAAAGGAATGTTATATTTAACTAGATTGTATATATAAACCATATACATGGTTACCTGAGGAAACTTGTAGATATGCAGAATGATGGCCACATGAAGACATACTTCTGTGTCAGGTCCTCCAATTATTGCTACTGGATATTTATGGATGTCACAGTTGTAATTAGGGATTAATCTATCTTTAGATGAAAGGAGTTCCATTGATGCGTGATACATCCATTTTGAAATAAAATAGTTTTGGAAGCCCAGTGTAACATTGGGTAAAATCTGGGGATTAGTATTGATCTCCTTGACAGCAAATACTAAAGCGAGGATGTGTTGGTAAATCTGAGTTATGACTCTGAAGAGAGAGTTACATGCACTGCCATAATATATTTAACTCAGAATATGTTGTCTATTTTGCCTTTCCTTTCAGTGATAATATGAGGTATTGGTATATGTGTATGAAACAATAGGCTTGATTCATACTACTCCTTTTAACTATTAAAATAATCAAAGCACTTTTAAAAAAATATTTGATAATTATCAGATTAACAAGGTTTCTACTGCTCCTGCCTGGTATTCCAATATATTTGTTCTATGAGTGTATTAAGTAGGCTTTTGTAAGCCAGTGATGCTTGGTTAGAATGTCTAGAATGAGCTGGGCCATTTTTTATGGCTGTTGCTAGTGAAATCAACATGGAGTTCTTTGTCATTCAGCTTTTCTTCAATTCCATCTTTTATCTGGAAAGATCTATATGGCATGAATAGAACACTTCTATTGGTGCAAAATGCAGCTGCGCGAGCTGTGGGGGTGCACCCAGATGCACCCACGTAACACCGATCCTCCGCCAGCTGCATTGGCTGCCCATTAGTCTCCAGATCCAATTTAAGGTGTTGGTTTTAACCTTTAAAGCCCTACATGGCTCAGGGCCAGGTTACCTTCGGGACCGCATCCTGCCGCATACCTCCCTACGACCGGTCAGGGCCCACAGAGTCGGCCTCCTCCAGGTCCCATCGACCAAACAATGCCGGCTGGCGGGGCCGAGCGGGAGGGCCTTCTCTGTGGGAGCTCCCTCCCTGTGGAACCAACTTCCCCCGGAGATCAGGACCATCCCCACCCTACTGGCTTTCCGGAAAGCAATAAAAACTTGGCTCTTCCGGCAGGCGGGGTGACAGTGAGACCAAGTAGATTACATATGGGTCTCCCCCCTTGACTGTACATATGAGATACTCTTTTTAATTTTTGTATTTTGTATTTTTTAACTACTGTATTTTATATTGTATTTTATATTGTAATGGAATCTACATGTTGTGAGCCGCCCAGAGTCCTCAGGGAGTTGGGTGGCATAGAAATCCATTAAATTAAATTAAATTAAATTAAATTAAATTAAATTAAATTAAATTAAATTAAATTAAATTAAATTAAATTAAATTAAATTAAATTAAATTAAATTAAATTAAATTAAATTAAATTAAATTAAATTAAATTAAATTAAATTAAATTAAATTAAATTAAATTAAATTAAATTAAATTAAATTAAATTAAATTAAATTAAATTAAATTAAATTCTCATGTTTGATTAATTTAGGACAGTGGGTCCCAATGTGGGTCCCACACCCCACAGGGGGGCAATTTGATTTTTAATGGGGGCAATTGGAACCTTGTTTAAACCAAGTTAACAGCCTTTTAGGCTTCATCCGCATGAGTAGAAGTTACCTTTTTGAATAGTAAGAATTTTATGTCAAGGAGGGGGGCATCAGGATTTTAGATATGCTTAGGTGGGGCATGGCCCAAAAAAGGTTGGGAACCACTGGTTTAGGATGTTCATCAAATATGGTTGATGGATTAAAAGAAGACCCTACCTCCCCCCATGCACATCTTTGTAAATGTAATTTATTACTGCTATTAGGAATATTTATTGTTCAAGGTGTTTGTCAGGCAGTGATTTTATATTGCCTGTTACATGTATATGCAGGGGAGATGCATCCCTATCAAATATAATGGTTTATTCCTGAGCACATGATTAATATGTTCCTAGTACGCATGTGTACATTCTTTTCTTTGATCCTTCCTTCTTCTTCAGCTTCTGTAAGGAGCAAGACCTGTTTTTATAGCTAAGATGTGATTTATTGTTTTTGTACCGAAATAAATATTTTCTACTTTAGTATTTTAAACTGCGGTTTCTTTTTATAATGTCAGAGTTCCAGGGAAAGATCTATTTCGTCTCTGATGAGAGTAATTCTTATCTGACAGTGTTATTGGATTTTAATGTTTGTAAGCCACTCAGAGTCATCTTGAAAAGAGATGAGTGGCAAACAAATCTTAGATAGATGATAGATAGATAGATAGATAGATAGATAGATAGATAGATAGATAGATAGATACAGAGAGACAGAGACAGAAAGACAGAAACAGAGAGAGAGACAAAGAGACAGAGACAGAGACAGAGAGAGATTATTAAGGAAGAAATTTTTGCTCATAGTTCCCTTCATACAGCTTTCACATTATGACCGAGGAAGTACCCTTTGGATAAATTTGTCTATACAAAAATATAATTAAATTGAGTATATGGTACAATATCTCCAGAGACTAGACCCTGGCTAAATCTAACATTTATGACATTTAGGTAATGGGAAAGGGGCATTCTAACCATTACCTCAACAAAAATAAATATCTGTTTTCTAACATTCTTTGTTTGGTGATACCAGATCTATCAAACAGATGAAGGCTATAATTATATAGAAAATATAAATGCCATAAAATCATTTCGTATATGTATATGCAAAGCCAGTGAATACAGTACATGCATATATTACACAATGAGCAATTATTTTATACTCTACATAAAATAACATTGTATACTCTACATAAAGTACTCGGCCTTATACTCAAGGCCAAATGGCACACTTTATGCTAGATATCTACTGTAAATAGATGTGAGCATGATGCATATGTGATACAATTGAAGCAATGTTCTCCCTCCTGTAATTAGCTTTGTTGTTTTTACCTTAGTCATGCTGACAGTTGGTGATGCAATTTCTACTGCCTCCTTCCCTATTGTGTGTTGCCTCTTTCTCTCCCCTTAAAAAGTTCTGGAGATCGTGATGTCTACAATACATACCTACATACATACATATATACATGCACACACACACACACACACACACACACACACACACACACACACACACACACACACACACAAAGATTCAGATGCAAAACCCAGAGATTCAGCAGTAAAGATGGCACCCAAAGATCAGCTGCTGAGAAAACGCCAGAGACAGCAGCAGGCATGAGAGGGAGATCAACCAGAGAAAGTGAAATGGTAAGACAAAACTCTGCATGTGATGTGTCATTGACAGATAGGTGAGGTGGCTGACACTAGGGAATCCTACCAGTGGCTGGAAAGATCTGGACTGAAAGACAGCAATGAGGCATTCATCATAGCAGCACAAGAACAGGCACTAAGCACCAGCTCAATAGAAGCAGGATCAATTGCACTAGACAGGACCCAAGGTACAGACTGTGCAAATACTTCAGAGACAGTCCAACACATAATGGCAGATATAACATGCAGGCAGGAGCAGAACAGCCAAGCAGCTGATGCTGTGTACAGGAACATCTGTACAATATATGGACTAGTCCCCCTGAAGGACCTCATAACCTCATAAAGGAGGTTCTAGAGAAGGTTGTGGAGAATAACTGGGGTAAGATCCTGTTGGACTTCCAGATCCAGATAGAAAGGCAGGTTTTAGTTGATTAATCAATGAGAGATAATGGGAAAAGTTAAGGAGGAGAAGACAGAGGAAGTGATAGATGTAATGACCCAAAGACACAACATCAGGAAGAAGGAATATGAGAAGCTGGAGAAGTAACAGAACCTAAAGGAGGAATGAGAGAGCATGTGAAAAGTAAAGGGCAAAATGGTCCCAGTGATGGTAGAAGCACTAAGGGCTGTGACTCCTATACTTTCATAACAGATAGAGACACACTGACACACACACACAAACATATCAAATAAATGGCTAAAGCTCTGTTTACTATGCAGAAGGATTATGGATCATCCAGCTTTACATTCTTATGTGGATTTTTTTATGCTTAGCTTTTGTTTCTTGTTTAGATCAGATCTCCAGATAATGATAAAACATTTGGGGAAAAAGATGCAAATCAATATTCCAATACTGGAGGCTATGATAGAGAAAATCTCCACAGCAACCATATATTTTCCTTTTGTGCTCAGGTATGTTGGAACAAAGGACAACCAGACACTGCAGAAGACCAACATGCTGAAGGTGATAAACTTGGCTTCATTGAAAGCATCAGGCAATTTCCTGGCTAGGAAAGCCAGTGTGAAGCTAATAAAGGCAAGGAAGCCCATGTAGCCCAAGACACAGTAGAACATGTAGTTGGATCCTTCATTGCATTCCAGGACTATTTCTTCTACCATTGAACTCATGTTAGCATCAGGGAATGGGGGAGACATTATCAGCCACACCGTGCATATAATCCCTTGAACAAAGGAGCAGCCAAATACTACAGTCATGGCAAGTTTTTTCCCCACCCACTTGGTGATCTTGGTCCCAGGCTTGGTGGCCATAAAAGCCAGAACCACAATGATAGTTTTGGCTAAAACACAAGATATGGCCACTGAGAAGACAACTCCAAAAGCAGTTTGACGAAGGACACATGTCATCTTGGATGGTTGGCCAATAAATAGCAAAGCACAAAGAAAAGATAACAAGAGAGCAACCAGGAGAACGTAGGTCAGGTTCCGGTTATTGGCTTTAACTAGAGGAGTATCCTGATGTTTAATAAAAATCCAGAAGATTACGGCTGTAATGAAAGAACAGAAAACAGAAGAGCTAGCTAAAATGGTCCCCAAAAGTTCTTCATACATCAAGAACGTTAACACTTTTGGGAGACAATGATCTTGGCTATTGTTTGGGTACTGATCTTCTGAACAATGAAAACAGACATCCATATCTAGAAAAGAAATGATTAGTTTAAATATAGGATGGTTCTGAAATTCTTTTCACTAATCAAATGTGAAATAACAGTGATCAAATGATAATTAGTTAGAATTGGAGAACCAAATAACTTTCTATCATTTGCATAAAAGGTCTATCACCAGAAATGACTAAGAAGTCAGGACATATGTTGCATTTCAAATAAATGCAATTCCTAGGTAACTCTCAAAATTTTCTTCAGAACAAAAACAAAACAAACAAAATTATTCTATTTGCTTCTTGTATATTAAAAAGCAGTCATGATGTACTTGTGGTTTGTGAACTTGTGGTATTTGCAATTGGAATTTGTAACTGGAATTTTATTTTGTAATCTGTAAATATTCTGTTTTTACATAGCTTTCTAGCTTGAAGACTCTCTTGTATTGTTGAAACTCACACATAAAAAATTATTAATTGACAGTTGGGGATCATTGAGACAGAGTCTAAAATTATTACTACTGCAGATAAATATGCACTATTTTACAGCACTGTTTTAATTTTCAAAGGCAGATGAAAAACTGTTATGACACCTGGAGACCATTTGCATACTACCCTTTCTAATGATGGTACCAAATGCAGGTAAGTTTGACAGCAAATGAACTCCCAAATGTTAAATCAATGAATTGGTCTTAACTCATAAAGTAATAATCACAACATTAAGAGTGATTTTACCATTTAGGAGTTCGGAAAGAGATCAAGAAGTCCAATGTGATCTCTGCTTTTATTTTAATTTGCATAACCAATTTTATAGGTCTATTTCTAAAACAGTTGAGAAAACAAAATTGTTATATCCAGTTATACCACAAATAAAATAACCACAAATAATGTCATTATTAACAATTAAATAGCCACATATTTTGATTGCATTTGGGATTTTTGTCCCTCTATTGGTATTTCCTACGGATGTGGGATAGGCAGATGTTGATGTTTGATGGTGTTAGAGGTATTGTCACAGGATATAAGCTGTTCTGAGTAAAATTGATTTTGCAATTGACCAATGGTTTTGTCAATGGTGTTTAAGTGGTGCAGTCAAGACTCCTATTATTATTAGTACATACATATATAATATAGTCATCTATGTAACTTTCCTGGTAAGTAGAGTCAGTTAATATCACCTCATGGGTGAAGGGCATGAATCATTGCTACTATTTTTCTGGTCTGCCTATCCAGGGCTTTTAATTCTGTTTAAGTCCAGTTCACTATTCCAGCTGTTTATGTGGTTGGGTTCTTGTGGTTCTCTGAGCTTTCTTCTGTTCCTGCAGACATTTCATTACCAGGCTGACTAACATTATCACTCCATGGGAGATGATTTTTGCTGATTGCTTCTAGAGTAAATGTATGTGGTGTACACAGGGGTGGGTTCTAACTTACCTCGCTGCCAGTTTGCTTCGTCCCGCAGCTGCGCCTCGTAGGCACGCGCGTGCTTCGCGTGCGTGCACATGCACATTGCTGAAATGAATAAAAAAATTCCAAAAAAGGCCAAAAACAAGATAGTGATACATGCACAGTGCCAGAAACTTGGCGTCTGCACATGCACAAAACAAAAAAAAAACCCCAAAAAAATTTCAAAAAAAAAATTTTCCCCCCAAAAAGCAATTTTTTTAAAAAAAATGGCAGTGCCCACGGACCGGCACCGACCAAACCAGTTCCGTGACATGATCGTGGCATCACCAGCGGTTTGCTACCGGTTTGGGCAAACCGGTCCAAACTGGGAGGAACCCACCTCTGGGTTTACGACTCCCCCATGCATTGATGATGTTACCTAGCTTGGTAATGAAACATCTGCAGCAAAAAAGGAAACTCAGAAAATCCAACAGGGATTATATGTCTGGTTTTTCTATAATACTGTGATCTTCTGTGATGAATTAAAGCATCATGATCTTCAACTATTTTTGGATAATAAAAGAAGGCATGCCTTTCAGTACAGATGTCAGTAAATCTTTCCGCTTTCTACGCAACATCTCTTACCTTCCTGGCTAGCAATCTTTCCATCAGGACACCGAAGACAATCATAGCAGCAAAATGGCTTTGATTCTATCCTTTTCTTACTGTATCCTGAGCGGCACTTGTTATTACATAGAGAAAGTGGCTGGACCTGTTCATTAAGAAAGGAGAGAATGCTCTTCGTTGGACAAGATTGTACCTCTATTATTTATTTGCATATTATTTGTGATACTTTCTTGTGGCCAACCAGAAATGGAGGATCCCTCCCAGGGCCTCAGCAACAAGATCAGGTTCATGCCTAACTACCCTCCTTTATTTACATAATCCAATCAGATATTTCTGTCCTAAAACTAATCTGGTCAGGCCAGCAGAAAAGAAGTTATCACTCACTAGAACTAAACCAACAAAAGATAATGAGGACTTAGACATTGCAAGTGCTCGGCAGCAGACCCACTAAGGAAATTGCAACAGTGTGGTTGGGTGAATATTCACAGACCTTCAAGTTCTAGATTAAGAGCATGCACCTAAATCTCCCATCACTCATTAACATGGACAGACCATTTCCATACACTGATTTATGAGCCATGGTGGCACAATGATTAGAGTGCAGTACTGAAGGCTACTTCTGCTGCCTGCCAGCTGCCAGCAATTTGGCAGTTCAAATATCCACTATTGACTCCACTATTCTGAGTTGGGTAACATGAGGACCTAAATTGTTGGGGGCAATATGCTGACTCTGTAAACTGCTTAAAGTGGGCTGTAATGCACTGTAAAGCGGTATATCAGTCTAAGGCTATTTCTCCTTAGTAAAAATAGGAACATCCCTCCTCCCATAAAGTAAAAATAATTTGACCCACCCTCTGTGACCCTAGATAACTTCTAGCAAATCAGAACCCAAAAGTTTCCTGCACCCCAAGTCACAGCTCCCATCAAAATCTTTCCCATTCTTTTGCTACTTTTCCTGTTTCTCCTATGAACTGGCACCCAATGAAAATCACTTCTAATAAGGAGTGATCTTTTTCCTCAGTGTTGTGCTCCATTTTTTGAATATACAACACTTTATACTGGCACAATCAAGGGTAGCTCCTGGTGGTTTACAGTGGAAATATCAGCTAAGTATGAAATCATGTGATACCATGGAAATAACAAAGCAAAGATAATAAACTAAAAATCATTAAAACAAGACTAAAATAACTGCCGTAAATAAGACCTGGTCTTATATTTTTTTGCCACCAAAAAAGAGACCAGGTCTTATTTGGGGGGGGGTTCCAATTACTGACTCACCTAGCAGAAGCGGCACCGACAGCCCCATACAGCAGGAGCCCGCTGCCGGCCCACTTCTTCTGTGCCTGCTTGCTGCCGCTCACGATCATCGTCCCTGGCCTCTGTTTCTCCTTCAGAGCTTTCCGGAAAGCCCTCTACAGCAAAGAAACAGGTTCCATATTGTTGTGTACAGGGCCTCCCTGGCCTTGTTTTGCCATCAGAGGCCTTACGCAAACCCTCCTGCAACCAATAACAGAGCTCTGGATCGCTCCAGAGCTCTATTATTGGCTGTAGAGGGCATTCCAGAAGACCTCTGGTGAAATGAGGTGGGGGAGCACCGCATGCATCAATCCGGATCTTGTTTGTTGGCTGCATGTAGAGAGCCTTCTGGAAGGCCTACAATGGTGAAACAAGGTAGGGAGGCGCTGCATGCATCAATCTGGAGCCCATTTCTTGATTGCAGAGGACTTTTTGGAAGGCCTCTGATGGCAAAATGGAGGCAAGGAGCAATGCATGTGAGCAGCGGCAAATGGCCACAGAAGAAGTGGGCCTGCAAATCGAGGCAGGTGTCGGAGTCTGCGAAGCCCGGTATGTAGGACAGTTCCACATACCACATCCCTAGCTTAATTTTTACCTGTGCACCTTGCCTCACCCCCAGTACCCTGGAATGGATGAGGTCTTAATTAGGGCTTATTTTGGGGTAGGGCTTATATTGGGCGCATGTGTAAAAATCAAGCTAGGACTTACTTTCGGGGTAAATCATATTTTCGGGAAAACATGGTAGACAGAAAGAAAACATAGTATAAATCTCTGTGAAAGATTTCATTTCAAATGTCCCAAAACATCCTGGGAGAGGATATTCTGCACATTGGGAACCACTTCAGAAAACACTCTCTCTGTGTTCCCCTGACATCTCATAACAGATTGGGAAGATATTTTTGTGTGTGTTTTTATCCCATTGTTTCCCTTTTTTGGAACACAATGCAACTTTTTGTAAAAGTGGCAGAATCATCTTTAGATGGTTGACTATGATATTCCAGTTCAGTAAGTTATTTCAATAGATCAGAGTTGCCATATATAAAATGAGGGGGCTGGAAGCAGATATAAATGGATATTGTTGAATTCCTAGTGAGCTGTTTATTATCTCTAAAAACTTTGTGTAATTGTCAGGGTTCCAGGTAACACCCCCAATGAAATAAAACTCAGAGGCTTGAATTTCCTCAAAGTTCCATTTTATTAGAGATGTCATATTGGCACATCTGTGAAAATCCGAATCTGAAAACTTCTGGGTTTTCCCCACCCAAAAGAAAGTCCAAGTCCCTACCCCAGCACCCACATGTCCATCACATGGTCCAATCAATGCACCGTCCCAACTAGAGATGCCTCCCAGTCACAATGCTCCAAGTGCAGGGTAGAGTGGCCTTGACTCTCAGAGAAAGGAATGCTATTTTGACTATATATCTCCCCAGCTCCTACAATGCCTCCTCCCAGTTTCCCACAATCCTAAATGTAGCATGCCTGAACATCCAATGCTCAAAATGGATTCCAGGCATGACAGTCATATTTGCATTTTATCTGTTAAACTATTTAACCTTTAGAATAAAAAATTATTCTAAACTTTTTAATTATCTTTATTCTTTGGTCTTTGGATAACACATACACATTATGCTTGTGACTTATGGGACCCCAAACTATATTTTTATCAAATTCACATATGCCACCATGCTTTTTAATATATTCATATCTCTCCATATACACAATGACTCGTGGACAATGTATGGGAGTAGAACAAAAGCCATGGAGGGTTTTATTTCTGAATGTAACAGGAGGGTGGGATGTTGGATCTATAAATATTTCTAACCATGGGTGGGCTTCAAAAATTTTAGCAAGGGGTTCTCTGCCCAGTTGCTGGGTGGGCATGGCCATGGTGGGCTTGGCCTAGTCAGCCTCCTGCACCATGGGGTGGCGTTTTTGCCCTCCCCCGACTCCAGAGGCTTTTATCAAGCCTCCGGGAGGGCGAAAACTGCCTCCCTGGTCTCCGGAGGCCCTCTGTAGGCCAGAAATGGACCCATTTCCAGCCTTCCCGAACTTCTGGTAGGGCCATTTTTTGCCCTCCCTGAACTTCCACACGGCCGTGCACTTACCTGCATCCAAAATGAGCCACGTGGGGGCGGGTGGGGTGGACGGCGCAAGACATGAGTGGGATTTGGGGGTTCTACAAACTGCACAGAATCTTAGCTAGAGGTTCTCCCAAACCCCTGTGAATCCCCAATGTTTCTAACAATGGAATATTGATGAAAAATAAACTAAACTGTAATTGCACCATACCTGATTAAATCTCCCAGGCCACACAATAGATTCTTCAGGAGAAGAGAATTTTATTTCTTGAGAATCCATGCCATTGATCCCTCCAATTCTGACTCTCAGAAAGGACTGATTTGGAAATACGATCCAGTTCATATTATCAAATCCAACCTCTAACTCTCCATGCTGGTTGAAGGAAACTTTTTCCCCTGCACTGTTATTGAAAGACACCCTCCTAACAAACTGATTGAACTACATTTTTTAAAAGAAGAAAAATCAAAAAGAGTACAGTAAACATTCCAGTACATTAAGAATAATGTTCCCTCCTCTTTGTCTTCATTAGGACAATGATCACTTCCAAACAGATTAAAACATGTTAACAAGCAGCACAAATTAATAAAAAGTTCTGAAAATGAAAACTGAATTAAAAAACTCTCGATTTCCATTTTATTTCAGGAAAACATTAACATGATTAGTTTCAGTCACCCATCTGGCTTTCATTTCTAAGATTCACTGTCTCCTGTTTTCTAGCCTAGTGCTTTAACCATTAAAGCAAACTGGCTTTTCCTAGGAATTCCTGTCCAATCCCCTTTTTGAGTTCAGCTAAGGATAAATACATATTTCGATTTCATTCTTGCATTAAGTGGTACTCATTTTCTTCACTCTTTTTTTTAAAGGGTTTCATTTGAAAGAATTTGGAACTTAGTAATGCCTAGGAACTGTGGCATATTAATAATGGGAAGTATGACACGTCTCACATGATGGAAGTGTGGTGTGCTTATCTAATTTAATTTTAATTATTTTAATTTAAAAAGTTAGAAGAATAGTGACCCTCACAATCGAGGTTCTATTACCGTATTTTTCGGAGTATAAGACGCACCGAAGTATAAGACGCACCTTAGTTTTGGGGAGAGGAAAACAAGGGAAAAAGGCCTCAGCCTCCAAGCAATTTCCCAAACAGCAAACAGCAAACAGCACAGATGATATACACTGTTTGCTGTGTATTTCTGTTTATGTGTGCCTGACCCATAGAAATAGCAAAGAATTGGATAAATGTACATTATGCCAGAAAGTTTTCTTAAATGTAGTCACACTAACTCCTCCCAATTATTTAAATAGATCTACTCCTAGGTAACTAAACTCTAATACTAAACAGGACACTGTTACATTTCAGACTATACTTGTACAGAGCTGTTAAAATTAATAAAAATTTCTGAAAGTATACATTATTCTCTATTATTTAAAAGAAGATACAATAGCACTGGGCCTCTTCAGAGCAAGCATTTATTTTAAAAAGCTTCTTTATTTTTTTAAGTTGTCTAGATTTACAAGGATCTCCAACATTGGCAAATTTAAGACTTGTGGACTTCAGCTCCCAGAATTCCACAGCCAGCAAAGCTAACAAAGCTGGATGTGGAATTCTGGGAGTTGAAGTCCACAAGTCTTAAAATTGCCAAGGTTGGAGACCCCTGGCTCTAGAATAATAATAAAGCAGTCTTTAAAAAATAAGTCTAATAATTTGAACATTCTACAGACATTTATAGTTATTCACTTACCCCCTTGCATCCAGTTCAGCAAAAAATAAAAATCTGCGTGTCTCTCCCAGCTATTTGCCTCTCTGCAGTTTCAGTTTTAGTTTCATTTTAGCAGTGGCAAGTCAGCTGTAGGTCGAGAAGCTGCTAGTGACTTGCTTGGCTTTACAGGCTCTTCCCTCTTTGCTGCAAATAGGTAAATTGCTGGAAGACAGAGGCCAAAGGGTGGGGGTGGCTGGGTGGCTAGGGCTACATTCAGTGTATAAGATGCACCCAAGTTTTCACCCTGTTTTGGGGGGTAAAAAGGTGCATCTTATACTCTGAAAAATATGGTAGTTTATCTCCAAATATGGTCAGCCCTCTGTCATTTACAATTTACTTGATTAGAACTTTACCTTCCATAGATGCTGTTTCAGAAGGTTTAGTTTGGCTTCATGATCTCCTGCTCGGTGCCGGAATATGGATGCCTCGATGTCATGCAAAGCATGGGCCACTGCCCAGACTGCATTGTAGACACTGTAGCTGTGGCTAGTCATGTCCATTTCAAATACAGATGAAGGAAGACTTCCCAGTTTTTCTTCACCAGTGCAGATGACTGCATCTTTCTCCTCCATCATGGAGTTGGAGAAGGAACATTCAAATGCATTTCTCCAGAAGAGCTTGATAATGGCATCTTCTTTTTTCATGTTAGGCTTTTTCATCTGAAGGAACTCCCGGAATCCCAGCACCTCCTTTGAGTGAATTGCAAAGGAGAGAGCACCATGGAGGAAGTGTATGTCATCATTCCTTTGGAAGGGAAGTGATGTGAAATGCATCTGAGCTGTCAGCACCCACACTTTAACATTGGCCAGTAATGCTATATCTTCCACTTGGGATATGGTAGGAATTATCCTCAAAATAATCATATCTTCAGCTTCACCATGGATTAACACTACATTGGCAGGACTTCTTATAACAGTTTTGAAAGTTTCAATCCCAGCTTCCACAGAAGCGAAAATATTATTAGAATAAGCAATTGCTGGCAAAGTTTCTATAAAAGCAAAACAGATGCCACTCACGGAAAACATAGGCACAACATTTTGTACAAACTTTTCACCATTCTCACAATTTGTATAGACCATCCCTATCCAAGTCCACTGGAAGTGGAGCATCAATTGGAGAATTCCATTGTATTGGTCATGCACATTTGGGAACATCTGTTGGTATGAAACTGCCTGTGTTTTTTCATTGATCTCTGGAGTTGAGCCATAGATGAACTGCAGAAATAGATGAAAAAGTGGGATGGGGAAAGAAACCAGTTTTCAATTTTGTGAAGAAAACATTAGAGAAAACAAAAGACCAGGAATTAAAATGAAGAATTAATTGTGATTTCAAACTTCCCTTCTAGCCATAGTTTACATGTCAATTTAGAAAATATTAAAGAAAGTAGCTGAGATGCGATGAATTATATAATTTTCAGTGGGAAGAAATGAGCAGAAGGTATCTAGAATTTCATTATTTGTTGAAATAATTGATCAGTTCCTGCATAAATAGGGTTGCTCTGTTGCAATTGATCAAATAGTAATCTTTCCATCAGACCATCCTTGCATTTCATAGAACAGCTACATCTTTATTTTACTGATAAAGCAGAACTTAGAGTACACCCCGTAGTATCAAATGTGATATATGCTGAAAAATAAAATTACCTTCAGAAATAACAAACTGAGTCAATTGGCTCAGTTCATAGCTTGTTCTGGTCTAGTATATTCCCCACAAAAATTTTTATGGTCTAAGACAATCTATCCAGTGGGTATAATGAATACCCTCTGAATTTCATCTGGTTTCTTTCTCTACAATTCAATTTACAAAGCATATTTTTCTTCTCTTTCTCCTTTCATGTTTTCCTTTCCTTTTTCTTCCTTTTTAAAGAGCAAGTGTTGTCTTTTAAATTAAGATAGCAACCATAACAACAATCATAACTGAAATGTAAGCAGAGATGAAAATAAAGGAATATCAATTAAGACAGACTTTCAGAAACCTAAGCAGCTCAAACCCTAAAAAAAATGTTTACATATCAAACAAACCTAATAAATATTATGTAACTAATTAAGTCAAGCAAAATAAACAACTAAAGACTTTGCAGGATCCAATGGGTCCATTTACCCCCAAAACCTCTCACCCTACCTTCATCCCATGAGAAGCACCCACTACTGGAAGGAAGACCTAAGAAACTACCTGTTTTCCACGTAGCCATTGTACCTGTGGCATCTTGTAGAGGGACAGGATGGTGCTCATGTGGGCTCCAATTGCAGAAGTTGGTCCTCCGATGACAGCTATTGGTTGTTTCTTCATTTCACACCTGTAGTTAGGGATGAATCTCTCCTTGGTAGAGTACAGTTCTAACGAGGCACGATAAGTCCATGTTGCAGTGAAATAACTGTTATAAATATGGAAGCCCAGGGTGTGATTGGGCAAAATGTAGGGGTTTTCATTGATCTCTTTGACTGCAAATTGCAAAGCTAGGAATTGCTGGTAGATTGGTGTCATCACTCTGAAAGGAAAATTATATATTCTTTCACACTGTTCAAGATATGACATTTAATAGAGTTTATGACAACGTATTTTAAAGTACATAACATATGTACTTCAGTTGGATATTTCTCAGCAGTTTTTACAAACCCAGAACTCTAAATATATTATAAATATATTGGTGAAAAGAAGGATTTCTGTCCCTCTCCAATATATTATTTTGTAATACCATTTTCAAGACAAAATGACCTTGGAGTCTGAAATATTTGAGATCAATTATGCTAAAGCAAATATCTGCACAGAATTTTTTGCAATTTCTTAAAATATTTTTCATTTTCATTTTTCTCCTCGCTACCATGAAAACACAGTTTACTCAAGCCTTTTTTTATTTCATCTCTTTAGTTTTTAATTTTATCCTTACCATTATTACAGTAAAAATATGGAATCATGTAAATAACATACAGGTGCCAGTCTTTTTAAAAACCCTGTGAAAATTAGCCCAAATATGGCATTGCATTACATATAATTTATTACCTATATTATTCCCCCACCCCTTTGAAAGTCTTTCTTGGATCCACAAAATGTTAATGTGATAGAAATCACAGCTCAATAAATACACATTATACATAATCTTTTAATCTCATTATATAGAATATTATTCAATCTCATTATATAGAATATTATTCATTGCCTATGAGGAAGCTCTCTGAGGTAAAATTACAAATGAACAAATGTCTCTGTGTTTCAAATAAAATTACAGGATTTCATCAAAAAGATTACTAGACGGTGCTTCACTGAAGTCCATCACTGTATAGAATATGTAGATCTTAGACAAGATGCCTATGACAACGAAGTCTCCAGGTTCGTAGTGCTGGTGAAGAAAAGGCAGAGGCTCACTCATGCTGCATTTAATGTTAGGAATCATGCACACCACTTGGGGTAAAATCACTATAATTAATGCTTCAAATACCACAATCCCGAATGAAGCAGTTCTTTCTTTAAGCCAATCCATCCCACTCAGAACTGTATTTCATTAATTCAGATCTAGGTCCCTATGTAAACACAGATGTCAACATTCAGAATTCTAACTCGAGTTTAGAATATCATCTTGTGTTTCCTCATATCTTTTTATTTTGTTGTGTTGCTTTTCTGGGTTTGTGGTTCTTCCAACTTGTATGAGATCTATGGGGAATTCAGAAGTTGTTGAGTTTAAATGGATAATTGTAGGGAAGGAATCCCTAACTGAGAATTTATAGATAAAACAAAATCATGAATAGAAAAGTCCATTGGCTATTCCCCAAAAGTCCATTGTACATCTTTAATTTTTTTCAGAGAACAAGGTGATAGTTGTACCTATCTGATTGGGTGCAAGAATTCTCTTGGAATTAAGAGATAGCACTGAAATAAAACTAATTAAATTAGTAATTGCAGTGGAAATATTACAAAAAAAAACCCAAAAAATTCTAGAAAACAAGAAAGGAGCAAGACGTTAAGAAAGAAATGTAACACTGTAGTGTTTCTTCGCTATCCATTTTTCTGAGTTACAAAGTAGGATTCTTTGTGTATTGAGGGAAGCATATGATTAAAAATCACATTGGACATGTTGATGTGCACATTTTAACTTTACAGAAAAATCTGGAGATCAGGGTGTTAATTTTAAACAAATTATTTAATGCTATTTCAATGTTATAATATTAAGGCTCACCAAAGTAAGAAGTATAATAATTTTAAATGTAGATAAACAATGGTTACATTTTCTTTCCAAAACATGCTTCAACAAAAACAGGGACATATGCTGGTTCCTGTTGATATTATAGGAGAGGAAGGGCACAACCCAAATACATATCTCTATCCCGAACTATCCAGTTTCTGTTTTGGAATTTGTGAGGCTCTGGATAAGGGAACAACAGACTTTAGCGAAAGTCCTAATAAGACCAAGTAGATTTGAGTTTTTGGTCCCTCTGGCTTTGAGAAGGGGCATTGGTTCTCACCTGATACGCCTCTTCTCGTAGGGTGGAGCCAACATCCAAGTATGGGATGACACTGTCTGTTTTAATTTTTATCACTGCCCGTGCCTTCACAACCCCTCTTTGGCGAGGGCTGAGAACAGACTCGATGTGTGTGTGCCTATATGCCAGTCAAGGCAATGAAAGAACCACCTAACAGAACAACCGTGCAACGAAATAACAGCAATGAACTGATCAGGATGACCAGAACGACTTTGGGTGGAATTGGATGTTGGCTCCACCTTACGAGAAGAGGCGTATCAGGTGAGAACCAATGCCCCTTCTCCATAGTGGGTGGAGCCAACATCCAAGTATGGGACATACCAAAGCCATCTATCCATAGGGGAGGGCTAAGCCTGGACATCCAGAGACATCTGCCGAACTGCCCCATGCAGCCTCCTCTGAGGCGTAGCCATCAATTTTATAATGCCTGATGAAAGGCGTAGGGGATGAACACATGGCAGCCCTGCAGACCTCCTCAATGGAGGCTTGCATAGACCATGCCACCGATGTGGCTGCACTACGGGTAGAGTGTGCTGTCACCCTGCAAGGCCTGGGCAGGTCCTGCAGGTCATAAGCCTGAGTGATGACACTGTGCAGCCACCTGCCAATCATAGACAGAGAAACCTTGTCACTCATGGAGTTGGATTGAAATGATATAAAGAGGGCCTCCGTGCATCTCAATGAAGCCGTGTGACTGATGTAGACTTTAAGAGACCGATGCATGTCTAGGGTGTGCCACTGACTGTCTGAGGAATGGGAAGACCTGTGGCAAAAGGTGGGGAGCACCAACTCCTGCACCCTAGGAAAGATGGAATTTACTTTGGGCATGAAGGTGGGATCTAGCCGCAGGATGACATGGTTGGGGTGGAATATACACAGGTCCTACTGAATGGAGAGAGTGGCAAGCTCTGAAATCCTCCTGGTGGAGATGATTGCCACTAGGAACTCCACCTTCAGGGAAAGTTGGCGTAGAGTGGAAGCTCGCAGGGGATCATATGGAGGACCCGTCAATGAAGCCAGCACAAGGGACAGATCCCAAGTGGGATACCTATGTTTGTTGCCCCTCTGAGAAACATCCACACTGTGGGGTGATGGGACAAGGGCCCCGAAGACCCCGCCGCCAGTACAGACAACAAGGGTGTTGGGTGACAACCCCTTATTGAGACCTGTTTGCAGGAAATCAAGGACCTGCACCATGGAAAGTTCACCCGGGGAGCATCCTTTCCGGGACCACCAGTCGCAAAAGGCCTTCCAAGTGGCTGCATAGATGCGAACTGTGGAGGGCCGCCTGGAAGCCAGAAAAGTGGTGATGATGCCCTCCAACATGGCTCATCTTCTTAGCACCCCCCACTCAACCGCCAGGCGGTCAGTTGGTACCAATCCAGATTGGGATGGACTAATGACCCCTGGTTTAAGGAAAACCCAGTCATCGGGATCTGCCGGGGGGGTGCACCGACAGTGATAGGAGGTCCACAAACCATGCCCTCCTGGGCCAATGGGGGGCAAGGAGCAACACCTCTGCCCCCTCCTCCAAGATCTTCTGAATTACCCTGAATTACCCTGGGGAGGAGGGGCAACGGGTGTAAAGAAGTCCCTGCGGCCACTAGCATTGCAAGGCATCCATTCCCTCTGCCCCCTGCACCCTGTAGCGGGTATAATAGTGGGACAGTTGTGCGTTCTGTTGGTTGGCAAACAGATCCGCCATGGGCTGGCCAAACCTGTTTGTCAAGGTCCAGAAAATGGAAGGATGGACGCTCCATTCTGACTGATTGATGGTCTCGTAGCTCAGCCAGTCTGCTGTGACATTTGCCACCCCGGATATATGCTCTGCCGTGAGAGATAGCAAATTGGCCTCTGCCCAGAGCCCTAGAGACATGGCTTCTGACATAAGATGCCAGGACATAGTGCTCCCCTGTCGATTGATGTGAACCTTCATCACTACATTGTTGGTTAAGACCAACACGTGGTGACCTGCGATGAGGCTCGCAAACTGCTTGAGCATGAGGATACAGCGCGCAACTCCAGCACGTTGATACTGAGGCTGGTTTCTTCTGCCGACCACCTGCCTTGTGCAACTGCCAACTGACAGTACGCGCCCCACCCTTGGAGACTGGCATTGGTGGTGACGACGATCCTGGTGAGCTCTCGAAAAACACGCCTTGATCGATGGTGGAGAGAGCCACTACCTGAATTATCGCTGGACCTCTGCTGGAAGCGACACCTTGGTTGATGATGTTGCATGCCCTGAAAGGGTAACAAAAATCACTGTAGGTCTCTGGAGTGCATGTGTGCCCAAGGAGTTATGTGAATGGCCGAAATCATCTTGCCCAGGAGTGAGGAAAGCAGAGCCAAAGGCATCCTGCATTGTTGGAGAACCTGTTGGACTGATAGTTCCAGAGCGGCTCGCCACTCCTGGGAAAGGTAGACTCTGCACTTCAGAGAATCAATTATGGCCCTTAGGTGTGTTATACAGGTAGTGCGGTCAGGTGACTCTTCTCAAAATTCATTGAGAAACCGTGATGCTGCAGTGTGGTAATGGTTATCTGGACGTCCCGTTTGGCCTAGAGGCTAGACCGGGACTGGACTAGGATGTCATCCAGATAACACTGCAGCCGCAGAGGTAGGGTGCAAAGATGGGCTGCCACAACCGCCAGCACCTTTGTAAATACTCTTTGTAAATACCCTGGGAATGGACATTAGATCTATGGAGATGAGGAAATCTCCCTCCCGAATGCTGCCCAAGATAGTGTGAAGGGTATGCATTTTAGCACTTAGCAATAGCACTTAGACTTATATACCACTTCATAGTGCTTTACAGCCCTCTCTAAGCGGTTTACAGAGTTCAGCATATTGCCCCCAACAATCTGGGTCCTCATTTTACCGACCTCAGAGGGATGGAAGGCTGAGTCAACCTTGAGACAGTGAGATTTGAACTGCTGAACTGCTGAACTAGCAGTCAGCTGAAGAAGGTTGCAATGCTGCTTTTAACCACTGCACCGCCTTGGCTCCTTTTAAACCTCCGGTATGCAATATGGGAGTTGAGGCGTTTCAGATCAAGGATGGCTCGTCAACCCCCCGAAGGCTTGGGCACCATGAACAAGATAGAATAAAAACTGCGATCCTGGAGGTCTGTCGGTACTGGCTGGATCACCTGGATGTCCAGCAGATGAGAGATGGCTGCTGCCATTAGGGATCTCTTGTCGGGGTTAACAGATACCGGGCAGGTGACAAAATAACTGGGTGGGATAGACAGGAAGTCCAGCAATAAACAAAACTTTATTGTGTCCCTGACCCAGGTGTCTGAAGATGTAGCCTCCCAGGTGGTGACGAACAGTGCCAGCCTACCTCCTATAGGTGGGTCAGGGGCATCCTCACTTATTACATTGGTAAGGGTGCCCCCCTGAAAGGGCTATTTGAACTGAAGGCCTCTGGTGGATCAATTCTGGGCAGACCAAAATCTGCTTCCATATTGGGGAGAAGCCCTGGTGTAGGGAGGTGACGGGTCAGCGGGCTCTGTAGAAAGAGGTGGAATGAAAGGACCCCTTATGGCTAAAAGTGGGTAACAACTTATGTTTATTGCGCAATTCGATAAGAATCGGCTCGAGGGAATCACCAAACAGGAATTTCCCCTTATAAGGGGCAGAGGCTAAACGCCACTTGTGGCGGGTGTTGGCATGCCATCTCTTGAGACACTGCATCCAACCGGCGATGATGGAGGAACCCAGAGTCCTTGCTGTGAACCATGCTGTCTGGAGTGTGGCATCAGTGGAGAACTGTGCCGCTGCCAGCAATTTATTGAGATCCTGGTGACCTCTAAAATCAGTTGCCGCGCAGCCAGTCTTGAACATGGAGGAGCCACTTAAGGGAGGTGCATGATATAAAGGACACTGCCATGACACTGTTCAGGGAGGACACCGGGGCATAGACGGACGGGACCTGTAAATTCTGATCCAGCTCCTGGGCCACATTAAAGTAATGCCTGTCAGAGACGGAGGGAGCCAGACCCACCCCCGGAGCCACCCATTGAGGATCACAGCATCCATAAACAGGGGTGGCATAGGAAAGAGCTCAGCCTCCGCCATAGCTTCCTCGAAGACGGGATCAATGGAACTAGAGTTGCCTCTCGGTAGCCGCTGACAGAGGATGTAGCTCAACCCTAGCTCTGGCCTTGAATAACAGCGAGTGAAACAGCCCTGGGTTGAAGAGGAGCCATGTAGCGGGGATGTCTGGGGTGAGCTCCTCATCCTCCAAGAGGTCTAGATCTGCCAGGTCCCAACCCTGGGACCCATGGGATCAAGAACCCACTGAACGGTCGGGGGAATAACTGTCCCTCTGCCACTCCTGGTGGCTCTCGTAGTCCCAGGAGTCCTTGTCAGCATTGGTTGAGCAGTGTGACCCCGTATGCCCAAGCTGGTGAATGACCCCGTATACCCACTTCAATCCCCTGCCTGATGGCCTGGCTAATTATGACCTGCATATTTGGGTCAGTAGTAGGCACCGGGGAACTATCCCTGAGGCCTGCTGCCATGGGCATAAAGGTGGCTGAAGGCTGTTGTCTGGCCGGTTGATTAGGGGCCTTCTGCTGAGTGGTCACCTCCCCTTGTCCCCAGGGATCCGAGTCTCTGATAAGGAGACCTGGGCTGTCCAGGGAGAGAGGCATCTGCCTGGAGACTCGCCGTGGCCCGGGCCAATGTCATCGCTTCAGAAGAACCACTGGCATGGTGTGGAGGGGACTTGAACTGGCCCCTGCTGGAACTTGATGACCCCTTTTCAGTTGACCTGTCCCTGTGTGAGTCCTCATGTTCTGAGGCCCGTGCTACCTTGGAGTGGGACTGACCGTCATTAGAAGACCTGGAATGGTCCTTGTCCTAGTGGGCCCCGGGACATCAGCGTCCACATTGGGCCTAGGTGGATCACACTGGGCCCTTTGGATGCCTTGGATTTGGCAGACTTATCCTGCCCTTTATCAGCCATGCCAACAAGTGCCACAGAAAAACTGGAAAGAGGCCTGGTGTTTTTTTATTTTTTATTTTACGAAGGCAGGGACAGAAACTGCAACAAAGTGGCCACCGCTTGTGAAGAAGGCAGGGACAGAAACTGCAACAAAATGGCCACCACTTGTGAAGCTCAGCAATAGACGCTGTGTAAGGGCAATTTGCTCTGTTCCAAAATGGCGGGCACTATATCAATGAGGACCAGAAATGGCTGCGCAGGCCTGGCAATCACCCTTCTCCAAGATGGTCACTGCCTATGAGAGACATTGCTGTTGCTGGGCAGAAAAGTGCCACCAAAATGGCCACCAGGCAAACTGCTGACAGGAAAGCACTGAGGGAACTCCTGAGGTGGTGCAGTGTTGTTTCTAGGCCCACCAGCCCCTGTACAATGATCAGTGGTTTTCAGGCCCTCAAGCGATCGCCCAACGATGGGGGCAGCAAAAAGAAACGGATGGAGACAAATGACTCCTGCAGGCCCCTGCAGCCGCCCACTCGAGCTCAAGGGCTCCTATGGGATCTTCAGCTGCCAGCCCTTATCACAATGGACCTTACTGGCTGTCACCACCCAAGCGGCAAGCTCATGTGGTCAGGTAAGGCAAACTGCTTTATTTAGGCTGTCAGCATTCTCCAGGGGACAGTGAGCTTTAGCTGACAGCGATCTCTGGGGAAAAGGGGCTTAGAGCCAGGGCCGTTCACTCCCCAAGGCTGAGAGAGGTGAGGGGGGGAAAGGGGGGAATCCCAGGGTCCCCAGGGCTGAAGAGGAGGGGTAAAGCCTCCCACAAGGTCAGCAGTTTGTCTCAGCTGGGTCTAGGCACGAAGCTGTAGATGCGCTGAATGCAGGCAACTGAGATTGACAACTCACTATCCTTGACTCTACACAGGTGAATCCACATCCACTATGAAGATGGGTACACACACATCCTGTCCTCACTGAGGACCAAGACAAAGAGGGGTCGTGGAGGCACAGGCAGTGATAAAAATTAAAACAGACTCGGTCCTCATTGGCTAGTAGGACAGTGTCATCCCATACTTGGATGTTGGCTCAACCCACTATGGAGAACCTTCCATCTCTTGTTCTGACTGGCCCCAGACATATCCTGTGCAGAATTTGGGATCCACCTGGACTTGTGGCTCCTGTTTGATGTGCAAGTGGCATTTATGCTTTGTGTTTTGTTCCAGTTATGCTTATTCCTGCACTGGGAGGCTCTGCTCATGTTCATTCATGCCTTAGTCATTTCTTGAATGGATTACTGCAATGCAATCTATATCTATATCCATGGATAGTATTCAATTTTTTCAGCTCATCCTACATGGACAGTTGTGGGTGGACAGTTATGGGTGCAAGTCATTTTGGACATGTGGCACCTATGTTCCATAAGCTGACAATTATGTGCTGCTGCTTGTCAACTGATGACAGAAGAGTTATCTATTTCTTACAGATATTTGGCTGAAAAGAACGAAACCACACTGACATAGATTGTCTTTCTTGTAATTAACAAATTTTATTCGATTTCAGTTTTAGAATAGGAGATTATATAATGAGAACACAGAAACCAAGCTGTATAAAAAAGATGTTTACTTGAAAATGAAATAGCTTAAAGGAAATCTATTTAATTGTACCTAATGTTAAATTCTTAAATTCTTCCCCTTCTTAGGTGTTTCTTGTTATTTAAATCAGGCCTCACCAGAATAATGTAACATTTTGGGAAGATGATAAAAGCCAGTAACCCCCCCCCCCCGCTGGAGCACAAAATGGAGAAAATCTCAACAGCCACCATATATTTCCCATTTGTGCTCAAGTATGTTGGAACAAATGATAGCCAGATGCTGCAAAATATCAACATGCTGAAGGTAATACATTGGGCTTCATTAAAGGTGTCAGGCAACTTCCAGTGTGGTTTCATTCTTTTCAACCAAATATCTGTAAAAATTGATAACTCTTCTGTCATCAGTTAAGAAGCAGCAGCACATAATAATCAGTTTATGGAACATAGGTGTCACATGTCCAAAGTGATGATTCCCATGGCATTTTTTCACTCCATAGACGACAGCAATCATCCTTACAACACGTCATATTTTACTATCCATATTCTGGCAATGAAGGTTTATTAACATTCCTTTTCAGAATTGGCTAAATCCATGCTTGTATAGATTAAGAGACAGGTTTCTGAATATTGTTATCATCCCCCTCATATCACTTTTGGAGGTCTGATTCAGCAATTGTCACTTAAAGAAGACAGCAGGATCTTTGTATTAGCAGACCAACTTTACTGAAATTGCTAGGAAAAGTGGCAAATTTGGATGAACTGGGATTGTTATAAAAATTTGTGGTCTAAATTTGGACAGTTATCTATTCTTTAAAAAAAATATGTCATCCATCTCTTATGTTTAACTAATTCCGCATGAAATGTTTGTTACTGATTGTTAATCTGGTTATATTTACCAGATTAAGTCTTACTTTGCTTAATTAGATTGAATAGTTGCTGAAATATTTCAATTATTGATCAATCAGTCAATCTTATTATCAACTCTAAAGCAAACCTGCTTTTGTGAATGTGTGTGCATTTGTAATATATTTCCATGTATGATCACACCCCATATGTTTTAGTTAAATACAAAATTCCTGATCTGAACTGTAATCTGCAAATCATAGAAGGGCATTCTAGCCATGATTTTGGAATAAAGTATAAAGGTCTTATGTCCTTGTTTTTTTCCTATGCGTTGCTACTTTCCAATAGTGTTAGGATGCAGTTATAGCTCCCATATTGCAGTAACCATAATGGCCAGATATTGATGTCTACAGCACATGGGTTGATGGATATAAAAGTCTATTATAGATTTTCACTTATCTGAAACACCAAATTTATCATTCATTCATTCATTCATTCATTCATTCATTCATTCATTCATTCATTCATTCATTCATTTCGTATAGCTGACCTTAGAACCTTAGAACTTACTCTGGGTGGTATAGCATAATTAGATGAAACTACATTATAAAAAAGGGTTGATGGCTCAGTGGTTAAAGATGCTGAGCTGACAGCCTGGGTTTAAGACCCGAGCACTGTGCAATAGGGTTCACACTTGTTCTTACCCCAGCTCCTGCTCACCTGGCAGTTCAAATACATGCCAATGCAAGTAGATAAATAGGCATGGCTTTAGTGATTTAGTGGGAAGTTAAAAGCTTTCTGTGCTCCTTTGGCTTATAGCAATGCTGTCCACATGACCATGGGAATTGTCTTCAGACAATTCCTCAGTTAAGAAATGAAAATGAGCATTGCCCCCTATAGTTGGACTTGATTGGAAAGCGGAAATCTTTACCTTTAAATATAAAACCACCCAATATAAAATTATTACTATTATAAAAATATGGAGAAACATTAGTAATCTTTTTTTTAAAAAAATAAGAATTAGACTGTACAAACCACAATGGATAGAGAAGTTTAACAACCACATTTCACTGACAATAAGGGAGGGAAGAAAATGTCTGTCTTCTGACAGCCATCCAATGTAGGTCCCTTGCAGATGGAACCTGTAGTGTGTCCTCTTTGCTGGATCTTTAAACTATATACTTTATACTATAAATGACATTGAATTTTGAGTATTGCCATGCCCAATCCTAGGAACCCTTCAAAGGAATCTTGACATTTCTGTGTAACTTTTTTGCGGAGGGGTTGCCTGATAGATTTCATCAATTGTTAATTACATTGAGGACCCAGATTGTTGGGGGCAATATGGTGAACTCTGTAAACCACTTAGAGAGGGCTGTAAAGCACTATGAAGTGGTATATAAGTCTAAGTGCTATTGCTATTGCTATTGCTATATTTCTTCAAGACAACAGCTACATTTGACCAAAATATTTATCATGCACATGATTTATCATGTACATGCATTTTTTCTCAAGAATACTGTAGGTTCTAACAGCCATTTGGCAACTCTTTGATTATTAAACCAATAAGTCTTGTAAGCATTTGTCATTTATCCATTGAACGAAAATGTTAATTTTTCGGCATGAAATAAATCTCAAATCTGTCTATCCCTCTATCCATCTGAATGTTAATATATTATTCTTATTTCTGTGGGAATAGGCATACCCTATTTCTTTGTGTAATGATCATTGCCAGAGAGGCTTTAGGAAGACCAAGAAGGGAGGGAAGCCATTTTGTTGCTATGATTACCTTCTGTGTCCATAAGGGAAAATTTCAGCTGAAAAGGAAAAGGGCTATCATGTACAGAGGGTTATTTAAAAAACAAAACAAAGTAATAGGAGTCCATTGGCTTCTGAGCAGTTGTCTAGACAATAGCAATAGCAATAGCAATAGCACTTAGACTTATATACCGCTTCATAGTGCTTTCCAGCCCTCTCTAAGCTGGAACAGAGTTCACCATATTGCCCCCAACAATCTGGGTCCTCATTTTACCCACCTCGGAAGGATGGAAGGCTGAGTCAACCTTGAGCCTAGTGAGATTCGAACAGCTGGACTGCTGAACTAGCAATCAGCTGAAGGTCGCAATGCTGCTTTTAACCACTGCGCTATCTCAGCTCTGCAGACAAGTATGCAATCCTCTCACTAACGAAATTACTCAAAATAAAAAAGTGCATGAGTTGATAAAGATACACTATAAGCACAGGGTAGATGCAGAAAGTCACTATGAAGTACACTATGGCATCAGATGACTACTTGGACTGATTCATGCTTTTTTCTTAGCAACAACCAAGAAGTTGCCAGAATTTTCTTCCTAGGCCTGACAGAGAATAACAGCTGTGAGGCATGGAGGTGGTTTTCAAGTCTAAGGTAATGCTAGAATTTAGAGTCTCCCTATCAATAGTTAAGTTTACTTTATTTTCATTGCACCTCAGACAACAAAATTAAATGCCATCTTCAGTGTATATTATTATAAAAATAAAACACAAACTCACATCCTTCACATTCTATATAATTGAATTGAAAACCCGATATTACATTAGTATTGCACTATATGGTAGAATTCATTATAGTTACTGCCCTGGGATAGCCTGAAAAATGAATTGACTTCACAGGAAGGCTAAAACTACTTTATTGTGATTGCTTGTAATAGGGAAATTATGCAATTCTCGTTGTGCTGCAATTCTTCCCTCTTTTTATGTTAAAATGAATTAAGGAGGTTTCTGACTGATCTACTTCCTAGTGTTATCTCATCACTCTGGATTTTTTAAAAAATAAATCACTTATGACGTTTTGCATATTTCTCTTAAGGTATTTTCCTTATTCTCTACACTACTAGTAGTTCAGTACCTTCAATCACTACACCACATGGGCTGTCATGTGAAATGGCATTTAGTATAGCGTGAATAAGGTTGCACTCATGGCAATGAGCGTACAATTGGGAGACTTGAAAGATAAGATTAAATATAGATTATCATGGAGAAAATCTACCTATGTGGTCAATATGAGTCAAAAACAGCTTGATTGCATATAGTCAATCAATCAGTCAAAATAATGAGCTTCCTTGTAAAGTACAGTATTTGCACCAAAGCTTTCTAAAACTTAATCCCTAGCCAATAGACATGCATTTATAGTAGCATCACACAATTTGAGATGATGGGATAAGAAAGCATGGTTGCATCTATTCCACACATATGATGCAGACAGTATTGGCAGACTGATAGTTTACTTTCCATATCTCAGCAGATATTTTGTAGGCATAATTTAATTGTTTTCTATTAATTTAATTATTTCTTTGGCATCATTTTCATCTTTATGTTTCAGACTAAGTACTTCATGACCATGTTCTGTCCATAGAGGACATACAATGATTAGTGTAACAGGTTATAAATTGATTTTTGATGGTTGTTTTTAGATAAAGCTGACTATTCTCCATGTCCGGAAGATCAATACCCAAACCACAACAAAAATTCCTGCATTCCAAAAGTCATAACATTCTTGTCATATGAAGACTCTTGGGGAATAAGTTTGGCTGTTTTTGCTCATTCTTTGGCTTTCATCACATCCAGGGGTGGGCTGCTGGTGGTTCACAGGGATTTGGGAGAACCTCTATCTAAGAGTCTATGCAGTTCGGAGAACCCCCCAATGCCTACTCCTGGCTGGCCCTCAAATTTACAATTGTTACTGTACATCATTCCATAGCTTCCCAAGTGGTTTCTGACAAGCATAGTCTATGGGGGAAGCTGGCTTGATTTAACAACTTTGTGCTTTACTTAAAAATTAGGTGATTAATTTAAGACCAATTGGCAAAAATGGGAGTAAAATTGACTCACTTAACAACTGCCTCACTTCCAGTCCCAATTATGGTTGAAAATTGAGAATTAGTTGTAATGTGACTAATGTAAATGTGATATTTACTTTGATTTTCAATGCAATATTGATTTTCAATATTCTATGTAGTGAAGATAATAAGGCATTTTCAAAATCTGAGGGAATTCTAGTGCTACTATAGATATTGTATCTCTGGAAGGCATCAAGGTATTGTCTATGTCTATGATTCAGAAGTATCAGAATAATTAATTTTGTATTCCAATTGTAAGGCATGCACTTATATAAAAACTTTGGCATTTGTTCATCACAATGGGAAAATCAACTTTGTAATAAGACTTTTGCCTGTAATAAAGCTGCTTACCAATATCTAAAAAGCTGGATTAATGGAAACAGATTCTTAAACATTTTGTAGTCAGGATGCTTAAGAGTCTGTTTCCATTAAGCCAGCTCTTTGGATATTGAGCAAAACTCAAAAAATTGCAGGGAAGTGTGGACATATAGAACAGAGTTGGGTTGCTCCCGGTTCGGACCGATTCTATAGAACCGGTAGCGGATATTTCCCCCCACTCACCGAACTGGGAATGATCGCCAGTTGGCTACGCCCCCAAACTGGCTCTAATGGCACCACCATCTTGTTTTTGGCTTCTGCGCATGCGCAGAAGCTTGGTTTTTGGCACTGTGCAAATGTATTTATTTATTTATTTATTTTATTTTATTTTATTTTATTTTATTTTATTTTATTTTATTTATTTATTTATTTATTTATTTATTTATTTATTTATTTATTTATTTATTTATTTATTTATTTATTTATTTATTTATTTATTTATTTATTTATTTATTTATTTATTTATTTATTTATTTATTTATTTATTTATTTATTTATTTATTTATTTATTGAAATTTATATACCGCCTCACAGTGCAAGCACTCTCTAAGCAGTTTACACCAGTAAGCAATGTATATTTATATTGCCCCCAACAATCTGGGTCCTCATTTTACCTACCTCGGAAGGATGGAAGGCTGAGTCAACCTTGAGCCGGTAAGATTTGAACCACTGATCTGCGGATCAGTGTCAGCTAAAGTGGCCTGCAGTACCTGCCTCTAACCGCTGTGCCACCTCGGCTCTTATTTATTTATTTATTTATTTATTTATTTATTTATTTATTTATTTATTTATTTATTTATTTATTTATTTATTTATTTATTTATTTATTTATTTATTTATTTATTTATTTATTTATTTATTTATTTAAATGGATTTCTATGCCGCCCAACTCCCGGGGGACTCTGGGCGGCTCACAGCATATCAGAATCAATTCCACAGTATAAAAAATACAATAATTAAAAAGTACAAAAATTAAAAAGAGTATCTCACATTCACAATCAAGGGGGGAGACCCATATCTAGTCTAGTTGGTCTCACTTTCACCCCGCCTGCTGGAAGAGCCAAGTTTTTATTGCTTTACGGAAGGCCAGCAGGGTGGGGATAGTCCTGATCTCTGGGGGAAGCTGGTTCCACAGGGAGGGAGCTCCCACAGAGAAGGCTCTCCCCCTCGGCCCTGCCAACCGACATTGCTTGGTCGATGGGACCTGGAGGAGGCCAACTCTGTGGGCCCTGATCGGTCGTAGGGAGGTATGCGGCAGGATGCGGTCCCGAAGGAAACCTGGCCCTGAGCCATGTAGGGCATTAAAAGTTAAAACCAACACCTTAAATTGGATCCGGAGACAAATGGGCAGCCAATGCAGCTGGCGGAGGATCGGTGTTACATGGGTGTATCTGGGTACACCCACCACAGCTCGCGCAGCTGCATTTTGCACCAATTGCAGTCGCCGGACACTCTTCAAGGGTAGCCCCATGTAGAGCGCATTGCAGTAATCCAGCTGTGAGGTGATAAGGGCGTGAGTGACTGTGAGAAGTGCCTCCTTCTCCAAGTAGGGTCGCAATTGGTGCACAAGACGTACCTGTGCAAAGGTTCCCCTAGCCACAGCTGAAAGATGTTGCTCCAATTTTAGCTGTGGGTCTAGGAGGACACCCAAATTGCGGACCCATTCTGAGGGAGCTAATTTCTCCCCCCAAGAACCAAGGAGGGACAATTGGTCAAGTCCTTAGGAGGCAATATCCACAGCCACTCAGGCTTGTCAGGGTTAAGTTTTAGCCGGTTCATACCCATCCAGACCCTAACATCGTCCAAGCAGCGGCCCATTACGTCCACGGCTTCCCTGAATTGAGACGGGGTGGAGATGTACAACTGGGTATCATCAGCGTACTGCTGATACCTCACCCTGTGTCGTCGGATGATCTCACCCAGTGGCTTCATGTAGATGTTAAACAGGATGGGCGAGAGGACCGAGCCCTGTGGCACCCCACATAGTAGGGGCCTAGGGCTCAACCTCTGCTCCCCTGTCAACACTGACTGCGTCCTGTCAGAGAGGAAGGAGGAGAACCACTGCAAAACAGTGCCACCCACCCCCACCTCTCCAAGACGACGCAGAAGGATACCATGGTCAATGGTATCGAAAGCCGCTGAGAGGTCAAGTAGCACCAGGATAGAGGAATAACCCCCATCCCGGGCTCGCCAGAGATCATCCATCAGGGTGACCAAAGCCGTTTCCGTACTGTAGCCGCGCCTGAAACCCGATTGAAAGGGATCCAGAAAATCAGTGTCATCCAACAGAAGTGGGAGCTGGAGCGCCACCACTTTCTCAACA
This sequence comes from Diadophis punctatus similis, assembly GCA_023053685.1. Taxonomy (NCBI): domain Eukaryota; kingdom Metazoa; phylum Chordata; class Lepidosauria; order Squamata; family Dipsadidae; genus Diadophis; species Diadophis punctatus. The sequence goes on from JALIGW010000046.1 coordinate 4,595,413, forward strand.
ACCTTCCCCGCAAAGGGAAGGTTGGAGATTGGACGGAAGTTCTTTAAATCCACCGGGTCCAGGGAAGGCTTCTTGAGGAGGGGTCTCACCACCGCAACTTTTAAGGGCTGCGGGACAGACCCCTCTCTCAAAGAAGCGTTGACCAATGCCTGGAGCCAGCCGCGTGAAACCTCCCTGGTGGCCGAAACCAGCCAGGAAGGGCACAGGTCCAATAAACAAGTGGCGGAGCTCATCGCTCCTATGGCCTTGTCTACATCCTCAGGAGTCACCGGTTCGAACCTATCCCATATAACAGGACTAAGGCCTGCCCCAGTCATCTCGGCCTGTACTGCCCAATCGGAGTCCAGGTCTGTCCGAATCTGAGTGACTTTATCTGCCAGAAATGAGAAAATTCCTCAGCTCTGCCCTGCAAGGAATGTTTGCCTTCCTCCTTAGCAAGAAGGGTGCGGGTTACCCTAAACAGGGCGGCTGGGGGGGAGTCAGCGGACGCAATAAGAGCGGAAAAATGCGAACAATCTCCGGGGCAGGGCTCCTTCGAGGACAAAGATTCTGGCGAGCTATAATAGGCACTCTTCCACCCTTTCCCTGGGGTCGCGGCTGATGCTGAACCAAGAACCCGTCCGGGCATATCTCAGAAAGGGGCACCCCCCCTCCTGGCCCAGCCAGGTCTTGGTAATGCATGCCAGGTCGGCCCCCTCTTCTAGGATTAAATCCCGGATAAGGGGGGCCTTGTTGGTAATCGACCTGGCACTTGTGAGCGTGCTCGCGCGGTGTGCAATGCACCCCCCCCACGTGGCACGGGAGGAAGCGAACTGGTGGCGGGGTAAGTTAGAACCCACCCATGATATATAAAGAGAGAACTACTTTATTTGTTCTTTCTTGTAGCTTCATTTTCCATCTCTGAGAATTAAATACTTAATTCTTTGGAAAGCATATGTCTGTATTTTATACAATGTATTAACTGGGTAGACATGGTTGCCCTACTTGTAAATTATCATTTGAGATGTTGAAATATCCAAGATCACATTCTAAGATCACATTTGTAGATAGACATTCTCTTTCTTCGCGTAATACATTAACTTCTCAATGGTAATATACTGGCCAACTTTTGTTGTTGCTCTATATCAGTGATGGCGAACCTATGACACGCATGCCACAGGTGGCACGCGGAGCCATATCTGCTGGCACATGAGCTGTTGCCCTAGCTCAGTGCATGTGCGCACCGGCCAGCTGATTTTTGGCTCATGCGGAGGCTCTGGGACAGCATTTTAAGCTTCTGGAGGGCCTCCGGGGGGCATTTTTGCCCTCCCCAGGCTCCAAGGAAGCCTCTGGAGCCTGGGGAGGGTGAAAAATGGGCCTACCGGGCCCACCGGAAGTCGGGAAATGGGCCATTTCTGGCCTCCAGAGGACCTCTGCGGGGGGCGGGGGAGGCCATTTTCGCTCTCCCCAGGCATTGAATTATGGGTGTGGGCACTTACATGCGTGTGATAGCGTGCGCACACACGCTTTCGGCACCCACAGGTAAAAAGGTTCGCCATCACTGCTCTATATTGTTGGCTACAGTCTCCCACAAGTCTGGGTCTAAAATGAGGAAATGAATGGAGGAAATGAGGTTCATTGTATTTTACTGCTCTTTTCAAGCCACCATAGATGATCAAATTCCCAGATTTTTATAACCATTCAATGTCTCAGGAAATTTTAATGGAATGCAATGAAGGCTTTGTGATCATGTTTTATTGCGTTTTGGGATTCATGGGCTTCAAATCTGTCAAGAAATCTTAGCCACATAACCATTAACTTTACATCTTTATCTGAAAACCAAATATAGGTTCAGAAATTATGTTCCTTGGGCTGGTAATAAAATGTCTGCAGGAAGGAGAAGAAGCTCACAGAATTTCCATGCAATATTTCCTTCCTTTAAATTAAAATCAATGACACAAAGAGCTACAACATCAACTAAGGATTAGATTAGTAATTAACAAAATGCAGATTAACAGCAGCAAATGAATTCTACATGATGATCAATATTCTAGTGAATGAAAAATAAAAAATAAAAAATAAAAATAAAGCTGAAATCCTGGCCATATTCTCTAATTCCTTGCAGATTACATAGTTTATTTGCTAGTGGGTTTATCTAACAGTTGGTGCTCAATGTGACATTTCTGTCATACTTTACATAATGAAAGATACTAGTTTTACTCCAATCCCATTGAAAAGAAAATGAAAACTCACAAAGTTTTATATGGAACTCTAATGAAAACCTTGTATATTTTATTTATTTATTTCTAACGACCTTTGTGTCCTTTGCTAATCCAGGGAGAATGGACGGAGATGGCTTTGATGAAAGATGATGAATATATTCCTGTGATATCTCATAGAACTTGTGATGTTGAATAGGTGGTTATTTTTCTGGCAATTATCAAATTAACTCCAATTACTTTTGCTTCATCGCCAAGTCTCAGGGGAATTTCATTAACCATCAGAAAAAGTAAAACAGAGGCAGAAGCACCTTATCATTATTTGCTCTATAATGTAAAGATACAGTGTAGATAGATAGAATTCTTTATTGGCCAAGTGTGACTGGACACACAAGGAATTTGTCTTTGGTGTATATGCTCTCAGTGTACATAAGGAGAATAAAATACATTCATCAAGAATAAAAAGATACAACACTTATTGATAGTCAAGGTTACCAATAAGCTATCAAATCATACTAGGAAACAAGTCATATGCTGTATATATGTTGGTGTTGTCCTTTAATGCATTACAAGAGTGCTATAAATCAACCAAGTGGTCATTCAAGTTAGGCTGTGCTTTTCAGCCAAGAATTTATTACAAGATAAAATTGGGCAATTGAAAGACTGCAAAGAAGGAATTCTATCATGCAAATTAATGAAGCTTTCTGTATTGTCTTCATGCATTTGTCCGGGGTACTCTCAGAGATTCCTAACACAAACTGCATTGTTAGTGATCCTGTTCCAATTCCTCATAAATACTATCAATCAGGAGATGTCATTGTTGCTGGTATTTTGTCTCAAATCTATATATTTTCAAACACAATTTACTTTTATGAAAAGCCTTCTACTGATCTTTTCTATGATATTGAGTAAGTTGCTCATGTATCTAAAATTAATTATTCAGAAAACAGGTTTCATGGATTTGTGCTGATTTTATATTATATTAACCCTTTTCTGTGAAGACTGACATTGTTTAAGAATATGTTGGATGTAAAAGTAAATTCAGCAATGCATTAGGAATATATGGTGCTATTCAATCTCATTCATGTAGATGAATTCATGATTCTGATATATCAGGATTCCTGTATTCATTAAAAACAATTTGAGTAAATCAGTTTCAGGGCTAAATAATTTTTTTAATTTAATGAAATGCCTGTATATGTGTGAAGATAACAATCTTACTAAATATTTTAAAATATCTTTTATTTGATAATTTTTACTCAGATATAAAGTTGCTCTGATTTACTGTTTCTAAAATGAACATCAACAGATTGAATTTATTATAAATAATTTCCTGGAAATTTAATTATTCATAATAATTGTCTGTCTGTCTGTCTGTCTGTCTGTCTGTCTGTCTGTCTGTCTGTCTGTCTGTCTGTCTGTCTGTCTGTCTCTCTCTCTCTCTCTCTCTCTCTCTCTATCTATCTATCTATCTATCTATCTATCTATCTATCTATCTATCATCTATCTATCATCCCTATCCCTATCCCTATCTCTATCATCTCTCTCTCTCTCTCTCTCTCTCTCTCTCTCTCTCTCTCTCTCTCTCTCTCTCTCTCTCTCTCTCTCTCTCTCTCTCTCTCTCTCTCTCTCTCTCTCTCACTCTATCTATCCATCCATCCATCCATCCATCCATCCATCCATCCATCCATCCATCCATCCATCCATCCATCCATCCATCCATCTATCTATCTATCTATCTATCTATCTATCTATCTATCTATCTATCTATCTATCTATCTATCTATCGTATAATAACCATGATCCCACAGTAGTTAGAATGCAGTCAGCAGGCTAACTCACTGCTCACTCCAGGAGTTCAATTCTGAATGGCTCAAGGTTGACTCATCCTTCCAACATTCCGAGGTCGGTAGAATGAGGGCCCAGATTTTGGGAGGGGGCAATATGCTGACTCTGTAAACCACTGAGAGAGGGTTGTAAAGCACTGTGAAGTGGCATCTAAGTTTAACTGCTATTGCTTTTTCAAATTTTGCATGACCTCTGTAGCTAGGAGAAACTGCTGCTGCTTTTTCATACTTGCAGAAAGGTGCTGTAGAATATAGATGTAACTGCAACATGAAGCACAAAGGCAATAATGATAATGAATTGTGTATGGAACTCCGTTGTATACTTGCATTCTTGGCAATTTTCTGATGTTAAACAATGTTTTTAAAGCAGTATCAGTATTCAAGAACATTCATCAGTGGGACTTCCGGTATGGAGAGCGCCATCGCGGACGTCTCTTCGTCGGACGCCTTTCCAATCTTCGTAAAAAGCCGCCAGAACAGCTGTCTGGCGGCTTTGAAATCTCTTCCCCAGGCAAAGGGGAGAGATGAGAGCTTGACAGGTGGGGTAGAGCCCCCCCAGCGCCCTAGGAGCCATCTAGTAGGGCGCGAAGGGAGAGCTCCCCATGCAGCCTGTCTCCGCTCCGAAGATCAGGAAACCTCCGCCTTTGCGGAGCTAGATGTCGCGACCAGCCGCTGCTTCTAAAATGGGATTTACAATTATTTTTGAACTACAGAAGCAGACAGAGAGAAACAGGCGTGAGATGGGCAAGTAATGAAACCTCTTTTTTCCTTTTTTTTCAACTCCTGGGTAAGCTTTCACTTCGGCAAAGAATCAAAGAAAACAAAGTAACAATATGGCGATTGAGAAGTGAAAGTGACTTTCGTTTCCCCAGAGGCTTTTTTTTCTCTCTCTCTTTTCTTTCTTATGGAAACTTTTAATTTGGAAAAATGGTTTTTTCTTTCTCTGTCTCCTAACCCTGGATTAAAGTTATAATTGAAATATTTCCAATAATAAAAGACTACCTGGTTTTTAAACTGGAAAGAATTTTAATCAGGCACCTGGCTTTCTTTCTTTTTTGTACTCTTTTGAAACACCATAATGGCTTCAAAATCTGGAAAGATTGTTTTGACTAAAAGAAATGACTATCCATCTGGATATATTTCTAAAATGCAGCTTAATACTGAGCTAACACCTCCACAGCCTTTGACACCTGAAAATTTATTAAATAATTTAAAGATTATGAAACATGAACTTACTTTGGAATTTAATCAGAAAATAAGTGAGATAGACAAAAAAAATGCAGGCCGCTTTGAAGAATATGAATCAACAAATCAGATTTGATGTGTTAGAGGTTTGCAAAGGTTTAGCAACAAATATTGAAGTTTTGGCAGAACGTATTGAAACAAATAAACAAGCTTTGGCAACCTCGGTGAATTACATAGATAAAATCCAAAATGACATTGCAAATTTTGAAAAAGAGGTCTTGATGACACAGTTCAGATCCATGGAAGTTGCTATAAGGGTCAGAGGTTTGAAAGAGGGATTATATGAAAATTTAAAAGGAAGGATGGTTGATGCATTGGATCAGGTGTCTGGAATCTCTAAAGTGGAATTGGCTACACAAATCGACAAAATATACAGAATCAATTCGTGGTATGCTAAACAAAAGCATTTACCAAGGGACATTGTTATATATTTTACCACAAGAGCTCTACGGAATAGAATTATACAAGCAACGTTTAATAATAATCTCATGGTGAATGGTCAGGAACTAAAGATTTGGAAAGAAATCCCCTCTAAAATGCTTAAAGCCAGAAAAAGCTACACTTTTTTGATTGATGAATTTAAGAAATTAAATTTACAATATAAATGGGAAGCGCCAGTTGGAGTAGCAGTGAAATTTTCTGGAAAAAGATACCGACTTAACACGATAAAAAAAGCTACTGAATTCTATGTCAATGTTTTAAAGGCTGATATATCCAAGATTCCAGAGGAAGGATGTATGAAAATAAAAGAGGAGGAGGAGGGGAAGCCATCTTTGCTGGATCAAAAGGAAATAGATTCAAAAACCCAAAAGGAGTGCCAGAACCAGATAGCTGGGGAAAAGGAGATGGAGGTTTGGGATCAGATGGGAGACGAGTCGACAAATTCGAATTTACTGAACTATTAAAAGATGAACTATCAAGATACAAAATGATGCGATGTTGAAATATATTGGACGGATAGAGACTAATATGATTGTATTTTTCCTTTTCCCTATTTAATGATTACCTATGCAATATTTAGCTAAGTTTTATATAACTTTGAGGTTATTTTTAATGTTAATAATATTAGATATATATAGTTTGTTGAAGATTTGTTTATTCTTTTTTTTTTGTTCATTGAAGTTAGTAAATTAATTTGGAATAATATTATGTTATTAATATCATAATGAAATTTAATATTTAATGATTACTTACGTAACATTTAGTTAAGTTTTATTTATCTTTGAGGTTATTTTTAATGCTAATAATATCAGTTTAAGATTTTTGTATTTTATACCTAGTTATTATTCATATAACATTTATTTTGTATAAGATAGAGGATTGAAGGGAGGAGGTAGGAGGTTTGCTTGTTTGTATTGTTAAAGAGATTTCTCTTTCCCTTTTTTTTTCTTTTTTGTATCTTTACTATTGTATACATATGCGATATATTATTAGTGTATAATCTGGAGTTGAAGTTTTTTTAAAAAATAGTGTTCTTTTTTTTCCCTTTTTTTCTTTTTATTAACAATTTAAATTTATTATTATGCCCTGTATTATCTCTGGGAAGTCCGGGGGGGAGGTGGGGAGGGAAGGGGGTGGGTTGGGGGGGAGGAAAAAAAAACAAAAAATGTTTGTACTTTATATTTAATATTTTGCTACTATTTATGTAATTCTGTACTAATAAAACTTTTTGAATAAAAAAAAAAGAACATTCATCAGCAACCATATGAGGGTAATTATGACTTCATTATGCTTAAAGCTGTGAGTTGAATGAAAATATCCTACATCTCTTTTTCTGAAATCAATGTGCTCAAATCAACTTGTAATTGTCATTTCAGCGTGGTGACTCAGCTCTACCAACACATTTTGTCTTTGGTATTTGCTGTAAAGGAGATCAATGGAAACTCTCAGATTTTGCCCAATCTCACCCTAGGCCTCCATATCTACAACAGCAATTTTATTGCAAGCTGGACGTATCATGCCTCAATGGAACTCTTCTCAACACAAGGCAAGTTAATCCCTAACTACAACTGTGACACAGAGAACAACCTACTGTCTGTCATTGGAGGACCTAATTCTGAAGTCTGTATCCACATGGCAGCCATCCTGTCCATTTACAAGATTCCACAAGTAAGAGTTTTCTCCCAGTTTTTAACTCAGTCTATATGTCTAGTTGCTAACTGTAATCAATGTATCTTACCTCACACTGAAACATGGACAGAGATAGTTTTGTTAACTGGAAATTAAAAATGACATTTGAATAAATATTTTATAGAGATAAGGAGAAGCAACACTTTTTAAAGGACAAATTATTTTCAAATATATGTTTCTTTTTTTTGAGGTGAATTATATAACATTATGCCTTTCCTTTAAGTTCAGGATAAATTCTCTCCATTTTAGAAACAATAGGATAAGGGAAAAATACAGGAGTTGCATTTTGCTTTCATTGGTAATGAAAACATCTGAAGAACATAGATTTTCCTTTAGTGAGAAATAAGCAAATCAATAAAATATTGGGGGATGTTTTTGTTTGGCTGTACACCGTAATATGCAATTGTTCTTGAGTCTCTGTATGAGTAAATCACGCTCTAATCTTGTTCTATGAATTGTATTTTGGCATACATCAATAATAGCCTTAATGACACTAATTTATATATTCTGATATATATTTTATTCTTTAAATTCATTACATTTATACCTTAATTTCCTGAAACACAACTATCAACTGCACAAAATCTTCATTCAGCTGTACTTTTTTCTTTTTCTTTCAATGACAAATGATGTATTTATTTAACATATTTCAGATATTAATTCATAATTTTTAGGACAATTACATTTAAGCTCTATTGCAGTCATTCACAATGACTCTAATCTTTCATAAGATGGTCTTATAGATATTGATCACTGTTGAATTTGGTTAATCAATGTATTTTTGGAATACTTGTTTGAAATCATGATAAATTGCATTTGCATTGAAGATCACTATAATTAAGCATTTTTATTTGAGGTGTTTTCTAAAAACGTAAAAGCAGCTAATGTTCTCCTATGGCTTAGGTAATGATAGAAACACTATGAGGAACAAAAATGATTAGTAAATTTGGTTTCATAATCTTTTTATGTAAAAAAGAAATTGTATCTCAGTCACATTCATATAAAAAGTAAAACTAAAAATTTATCTAGATATAAATACTCTAATACATTTTTCTTTCATTTCTATAGTTCACTTATGGCTCTGCTTCTGAGATGAATAGGAAAACTCAGGCTATTTCCTATCACCAGATGTTTCCAGATGTACACAGACAATATAAAGGGCTTCTCCAGTTACTGTTGCATTTCCAGTGGACATGGATTGGGGTACTATATGACAATGATAACAATGGAGAGAGATTTATCCAGGATGCACTTCCTTTCTTTTCTCAAAGAGGAATCTGTTTTGATTATATTGAAAGATTCCCAGTAATTACATCAGTTACTGATATTGATAAGATGGTGACAGAGGGGTTAAACATGTATGATATCATAATTGAAAGTATTACTAATGTATCCATTATTTATGGTGAAATTGAGACCATGATATTTGTCAGACTCTTTCCCATGATATCAAAACATGAGGATGTATCAATAAAGGAAAGAGGAAGGGTTTACATTATGACGGCTCAGATGGAATTCACATCATTCCCCTTTAAAAAGAATGAAGGCATAGACTTGCTTCATGGTGCCCTGTCCTTAGCAGTTCATTCAAAGGAGGTCCCGAGGTTCACTGACTTTCTTTGGTTGATAAATGCTAGCTTTGAAGGAGAAGATGGCTTCATTCATGATTTTTGGGAAGAGGCCTTTGGATGTTCCTTTCCGGAGTCCACAATAGACAGGCAAGAAAAGATCTCCTGTACTGGTAAGGAGAAACTGGAGAATCTCCCAGCATCTGTGTTTGAAATGAGCATGACCTCCCATAGCTACAGCGTCTACAATGCAGTCTACACCATGGCATATGCTTTGCATAACATGCTTTCATTTCAATTGAAAAAGAAAAAGAGTATCCATGAAGCAACCCGAAGCCTACTGGCTCAACACCTGTGGAAGGTAATGTCCTGGACAAACGTATTTCAATTAGGTTAATGTGGTTCATGGAAGAGGTTCTAGCCCAGGTGTGTCAAACATGATTTCATTGAGGGCTGCATCTGGGTTGTGTTTGACCTTGGGGGGCAGGGGGCATGGCCAGGATGTGTATGATCAGCTCAACATCATTCATGTGGTGGCCTGAGAGCTCTGCCAGTTAAGCTCCATTTTTGCTGGCAGAGGCACCATGGATCAGTCTTTTGCTGTTTTGAGGGCGGCCCCATGGGCCAGATCTAAGCACCCCATGGGTCAGATCTGGTCTGCGGGCCTTGAGTTTGACACCCCAGTTCTAGACTAACTAGAAAAGTCTTATACTGCCATATTTCTTGAAGACCATTTTGTAAAATAGCTCATGTGTTTTGAAGTTTCAAAAAAATGAGGGCTGAGGCTGGTTCACAAATGTGACAGGCATCTTCAGAAGCAAGGTGGTCTGCCTCATAACAGTTGCCATTGAAACAATCTGTTGTCTAGACCATGGCACTAATTTTATTGTTTATTTATATTATTTAATGTATATGTCCCATGTCGCTCATCTCAGGTAACTCTTGGTGGCTTGAAATAGTATAAAAACATAAATAAAAGGTGAAAATCAAGAGCACAGGTGGTACAGGTATGGACTTTTGTCTCTCATTCAATCAATCACCTTCAGCATAGCACCCCCTCCCCCAATAGGGTCCTCAAGCAAACTGCCAGAGCCAGTTTACTTAGGCTATTCTGGAAGGCCAGAAGGGTAAAGGGAGATCTAACCTTGGGAGGCATGATGTTCCAAAGGACAGGGCCATGGTAGAGAAGACTCTTTTCTTTGACCCTACTTGCCAAAATTCCTTAACTGACAGGATCCAGAGAAGTCTTCTGCTGGCATGAGTGGGATGGGCAATCCTATTGGAGCAAGATGGCACCCCATGCAATCTAATATGAGTGAGATGCCTGGTATGAGTGAGATGCCTAGTCTGTCAGAAAATAAGAGGGCCAAAGGCATGGGGGAGGGGATCTCTAGGGGGTGGGAGAGCTGGGATATCCCAGTCGTAATGGAGAGGGGTAGATATGGTGGGAGCCGTGGGGTAGGTCGCTCACAGAGAACTAGGACTCACTTTCTCAAAGCGATTACTTGTTCCGGCCCCGCCGGCTCAGCTCGTAAACCTGGTGACTCAGGATGTCAGGACCCTGAGCTCAAGCTGCTGCTGTTAGGTTAGGACAGGTAGAGGAAAAAGGAGGCCGCACTAGGAGGAGATTCTATGGTGAGGGAACCGGAGTTCAGGTCAGCAGACGAAAAAGAATGCTGCACTAGGAGGAGACTCTATGGTGGAGGAACCGGACTTCTGGTCGGCAGATGCCATGCTAGGAGGAGACTCTATGGTGGGGGAACTGGACTTCTGGTCAGCTCCAGAATTTAACGGGGGACTTCCGGTTAGGACCTTTGTGGAGTGTTTAAGGTTGCCGACCCCTGCTCTAGGCACTGCGAAAGGGCAACCGCAACAATACTTAGATCACCCAGGATGCAGATGTAAAGTTGAGTATCATCACCATACTGATGATACCTCATCCTTGGTGTCAGATAGTCTCATGTAGTGGCTTTATGTAAATGTTAAAAAGCAGTGGAGGATGCACCAAATTCTGCAGCAGAAATGTGGAGGGGCCACAAGCTGGATTTCTTGCTCCCTATCAACACCAGTTGGGACCAGCCTTGGAGGAAGGAGTTGATCCAGCACAAAACTGCTACCTAGAACTCAATTTCCTCAGCCAGCTGAAAAGAACAGCATAGTTAGTGGTATTGAAAGCCATCAAGGAGTCAAGGAGGACAATGATAGATGCATTTCACCCATCCCAGTTTTGCCACAGATCATCTATAAGCAAGACAAATGCTGTTTCTGTTCCATAATGACCTGAACCCTGACTTAAATTGTTTTAGATAATCAATTCCTAAAAAGGGAAGATAAGAGTTTGAATGAAAATAGTCCAGGCAGTGATCTATTATTTATTTATTTATATCATTTATAGGCTGCCCATCTTACCTCAAGGTAACTATGGGTGGCTTATTTTAAGGAGAGAGCAGCTCAAAGCCTCCTTAATTAGTGCCAGGAACACTCCTTACTGTAATGAAGTTATTACTTGGACCCACCTATAAGTCACCATTCAGGAAATTTTAATTGGGCAGCAAGGACATGGATCCAATAAAGCAGTACTTGTGCTAATAGTACCGAAGTCCCAGTCTATTTCTTAAGGGGCAACAAGTGTCCAGATAATTCTTGTATTTTTCCTGTGTTGTAAGCCGCCCTGAGTCCCTCGGGAGTGGGGCGGCATATAAGAAACCATAAATAAATAAATAAATAAATAAATAAATAAATAAATAAATAAATAAATAAATAAATAAATAAATAAATAAATAAATAAATAAATAAATAAATAAATAAACCAAGTAAATACAAACTCCAGGGAATTCTAATTGATATGCTCCATACTTCATTACCAACTGTGAATGGATCCAACCAATTTTATCCTTCAACTATGCTACCAATTTCTCCACACAGGCTTGAAGATGTCATTTCAGCCATCTTTCCTTAAATATCGGTGGGTGATCCTAAACAGGGCCATGGAGTGACCTTATAGATCAGAGGTCTCCAAACTTGGCAACTTTAAGACTTGTGGACTTCAACTCCCAGAATTCTCCAGCCAGCTATGGGAGTTGAAGTCCACAAGTCTTAAAGTTGCCAAGTTTGGAGACCCCTGGTATAGATGCAATAAGAACAGAGAAATAATGGTATTTCACTGCTTTTACTGCCACAAGGTAGGCTTTATTTATTTATTTGTTTGTTTATTTGTTCACTCTTATAGGCCGCCCAACTCCCATGAGACTCTGGGCAGCGTACAACATGAGAAATGAACAATCAGTAAAAAACAATAATAAGAAAAGTTAAAAATACATATAAAAAATTAAAAATATTTACCATCATTCGTACATGGGCAGACCATATCTAATCTCGCTGGTCTCTGTTCCTATGCCTGCCGGAAGAGCCATGTTTTCATGGCCTTATGGAAGGCCAGCAAGGTGGGGATAATCCGGATCTCTGGCGGTAGTTGGTTCCACAGAGATTGAGCTCCCACAGAGAAGGCTTTCCCCCGCGGTCCTGCCAACCGGCATTGCTTGGTTGACGGGACCTGGAGGAGACCAACTCTCTGGGATCTAACCAGTCGTAGGGAGATATATGGTAGGATGCGGTCCCGAAGATATCCTGGCCCTGAGCCAAGTAGGGCTTTAAAGGTTATAACCAACACCTTAAATTGCGTCTGGAAACTAATGGGCAGCCAATGCAGCTGGCGGAAGATAGATGTTACGTGGGTGTATCTTGGTGCACCCACCACAGCTCGCGCAGCTGCATTTTGCACCAGTTGCAGTCTCGGACACTCTTCAAGGATAGCCCCATGTAGAGCGCATTACAGTAGTCTAGCCAGGAGGTGATGAGGGCGTGAGTGACCATGAGCAAGGCCTCCCTCTCCAAGAAGTTTCGCAATTGGTGCACTAGGCGAACCTGGGCAAAGGTCCCCCTAGCCACAGCTGACAGATGTTGATCCAATTTTAGCTGTGGATCTAGGAGAACAGCCAAATTATGGACCCGTTCCGAGGGAGTTAATTTCTCTCCCCCAAGAACCAAGGAGGGACAGTCGACATAGTCCTTAGGAGGCAATATCCACAGCCACTCGGTCTTGTCAGGGTTGAGCTTGAGCCTGTTCATTCCCATCCAGACCGTAACATCGTCCATGCATCGGCACATTACCTCCACTGCTTCCCTGAACTGAGACGGGGTGGAGATGTACAACTAGGTATCATCAGCATATTGCTAGAACCTCACCCCGTGTTGTCAGATGATCTCACCCAGCGGTTTCATGTAGATGTTGAACAGGATAGGTGAGAGGACTGAGCCCTGTGGAACCCCGCAAACCAGAGGCCTGGGGGCCGACCTCTGACTTCCCACCAACACCAACTGCGTCCTATTGGAGAGGTAGGAGGAGAACCACCGTAAAATGGTGCCCCCCACTCCCAACTTGCCGAGGCGGCGCAGAAGGATACCATGGTCAATGGTATGAAAAGCCTCTGAGAGGTCAAGTAGCACCAAGATGGAGGAATAACCACCATCTCGGGCACCCAAGAGATTATCCATCAGGGTGATGAAAGCAGTTCCCGTGCTGTAGCCACACCTGAAACCTGATTGAAAGGGATCTAGATAATCAGTGTCATCCAATAACCTTAGGAGCTGGAGCTCCACCACTTTCTCTACAACCTTACCCACAAAGGGCAGGTTGGAGACTGATGAAAGTTCTTTAAATCTGCTGGGTCCAGGGAAGGCTTCTTGAGGAGGGGCCTCACCACCACAACTTTTAAGGATTGCAGGATGGATCCCTCTCTCAAGGAAGCATTCACCATAGCCTGGAGCCAGCCACGTGACACCTCCCTGCTGGCCGAAACCAGCCAGGAGGGACATGGGTCCAACAACCAAGTGGAGGAGCTCGTTGCTCCTATGGCCTTGTCTACATCATCAGGAGTAACAGGCTCAAATTCATCTCATATAACAGGACTAAGACCAGTCCCTGTCATCTTGGGCTGCCCTGTCCAATTGGAGTCCAGGTCCATCCGAATCTGAGTGACTTTATCCGCCAGAAACTGAGCAAATTCCTCAGTTCTGCCCTGAAAGGGCTCCTCGACTCCCCCCTTAGCAAGGAGGGAATGAATCACCCTAAACAGGGCAGCTGGTCGTGAATCAGCAGATGCAATAAGAGCGGAAAAATGCAAACATTTTTCCGCCTGTATCACCACTAAATAAGACTTAATAAAAGTTCTTAGTAGTGTTCGATCAGATTCAGCTTTACTGGCTCTCCAGCGTCACTCTAGACGTCTCTTGTGGTGTTTCATCTCCCGGAGCTCCTCAGTAAACCAGGGAGCCTTCCTGGATCCACTGCTATGGAGAGGTCGCAAAAGCACAATTCAATCCAACGCCCCTGATGCTGCTCTGTTCCAAGCAGCCACCAGGGATTCAGATGAATTGTGTACCAGGGATTCAGGTATCTCCCCAAGTTCCCTCTGGAATCCTTCTGGTTCTATTAGGCGCCTGGGGCAGAACCACTTATTTATTTATTTATTTATTTATTTTGGTATTCTTATATGCCGCCCAACTCCCGGAGGACTCAGGGCGGCGTACAACAGAGAAAAAATACAAAAATAACCAATTAAATATTAATTAAAAACAAGAACAAAATTTAAAAGCACAATATAAAAACAACAACATCCATTCAACAACCATACATACTTGGGGGGTGAGCTCGAGTGGATTAAGCTCTACCCCCCGCCTGCAGGAAAAGCCATGTCTTAACGGCTTTTCGGAAGGCCAGCAGAGTGGGGATGGTTCGGGTCTCTGGGGGAAGTTGGTTCCAGAGCGCGGGGCCAGCCACAGAGAAGGCTCTCCCCCTAGGGCCCACCAGCCGGCATTGTTTGGCCGACGGGACCTGGAGGAGGCCAACTCTGTGGGCCCTAACCGGTCGGAGGGAAGTATGAGGCAGAATGCGGTCCCGAAGATAGCCTGGTCCCAAGCCATGAAGGGCTTTAAAGATGGTGATCAATACCTTGAATTGGACCCAGAGACCGATGGGCAACCAATGCAGCTGGCGGAGTATTGGTGTCACGTGGGTGTACCTTGGCACACCCACCACAGCACGCGCAGCTGCATTTTGCACCAACTGAAGTCTCCGGATACTCTTCAAGGGTAGCCCCATGTAGAGCGCATTGCAGTAGTCCAAACGCGAGGTGACAAGGGCATGAGTGACCGTGAGTAGAGCCTCCTTTTCCAAATATGGCCGCAGCTGGTGCACCAGGCGAACCTGTGCAAAGGCCCCCCTAGCCACAGCAGAAAGATGATGGTCCAATTTTAGCTGTGGATCTAGGAGGACCCCCAAGTTGTGGGCCTGGTCTGAGGGAGTTAGTTTCGCTCCCTCAAAGACCAAGGAGGGACAGTTGTCATGGTCCTTAGGAGGCAATATCCACAACCACTCAGTCTTGTCGGGATTAAGTCTGAGTCTGTTCCTCCCCATCCAGATCTTAACGTCGTCCAGGCATTGGCACATTACATCAACTGCCTCCCTGAAGTCAGACGGGGTGGTGATGTACAACTGGGTGTCATCAGCGTACTGATGGAAACACACCCCATGTCTGCGAATGATCTCACCCAACGGTTTCATGTAGATGTTAAACAGGATGGACGAGAGAACCGACCCCTGAGGCACCCCACATGATAGGGGCCTAGGGGACGATCTCTGCCCTCCTGCCAGCACCGACTGCATCCTATCGGCGAGATAAGAGGAGAACCACCGCAAAACGGTGCCTCCCACTCCCACTCCTAACTCGCCAAGCCGATGCAGAAGGATACCATGGTCGATGGACTTAATCGGTCCCTCCCCCCTGTGGTGTAGGATTGGTGCCATGAAATCTAATCTCAGTAGGAAATGATCTTACCACGACAAGAGTGAAATGACTAAACCCCTCAACTTCAGATCATCTCTCCACTGCCCCGAGAGAAACACTAGGTCAAGCGTGTGACCTCCCTCATGAGTCGGACCCTGAACTAATAGTGGCTCTAACCTGTTTGTGGTTGGATTCATCCCTTGTTTTCCTCCAATGGAGCTCCAGTCATCTCTTGCTCCTTTTCAATATCCTCAACTCCTCCAGGAACCATTGGGAATATCAGGAACAATGGCTCAAGAAAGGATGCAGAGGAATGATCCTGTCCAGGGCTTAGGCTGCTTTCTGGTTCCAGGCTGTGGCCAGAGCCTCCACAGGACCTACTGACAGATCTCCCATCGTATCATGTTGCCACAGCTCCAACATATCTAGAGGGTGATTTCTGTCCTGAGTCTGGCTATGAATTACTGTATCTGAGATAGGTTCATGGCTGCCATGGTGACCATAAACTCCCGAGGCTCTTCCAATGCCATCCCCAAAGCTATAAGGACGGGGAACCCCACCACCCACCCCAAATTTCCCTCAAGCAGCTATGCAGCAGGGAGGCTGATACAATAGCAACAGTCCCAACTGATCCCATGAGCCCAGCGAAGGGACACACTCTCACATCTGGAAACTCTGAAATCAGAAGATATTTCCAGATGTGACAACTGCTACCCCTCCCTCCTGCCCTTGAAATTGTGATTCCAAGCAGCTCCAGTTTTTTCATGGATAAATTTGCCCGATCAGCCATAGAAAAACATTGAGGCAGCTTCATTGTATCTGACATTGTACCTCTGATAGGCTATCTAAGATTCCTATGAACTGACACTTAACCATACAGGCACAATTCATAATCAATTAGTGATATGCATGAGCTTGCACAGCAACATGTATCAAGCAATCAAAAACTTGAGGCCTTCTCAGATTATGCATTTATTCATCCTAATTTCTCCTTTTTCTTCAGAACACTATTCTAATCCGTGTTTTCTGCCTATTTGTTATACATGAAACAAACTTAAGTGGAAAAGAGCAATGTCATTAAATATATCCTGATATTTCATCTTCTCTCTTTAGCTCAACCATTTTGTGAAAATCATTTCATTTAACAACAGTGTTGGGGAAACAGTTTTCTTCAATCAAAATGGAGAAATGGAAACTGGATTTGATATTATCAACTGGGTAACATTCCCAAACCTTTCCTTTCTTAGAGTCAAAGTTGGAGACATACAAGCCTTGTGTCTTGCAGAAAAAACATTTACTATTTCAGAGGAATCCATAATTTGGCCAAAATGGTTTAATCAGGTAGGACCTGTAAAATCTTAGAGTTCTATTCGAGAGTTATAAAGTTTGGGAAAAAACGATTTTTTGAAGTAACTCTTCTTCAAATATCTCAGAAAGTTGTCTGAAAAAACAGAGTAAATGTAGAAAGAAATGTCAGATCACGAAACATAGGAGAAAGTATCCAACAAAATAGGAAATGCTCAAATATTTCCTTTTACATAATATGCAGGAATCATATATTTCAGGATCAACCCGTCACCAATTCTTGCTTAATATATCCATGCAGGAATGTCATGCTTATTAGATTGCATTCATTTATACCACAGTTTCTGTGCAAAATCATTATTTACATATTCATTCATATGAGTTATTACCTACAATTGAATAATTTCTAATTGTAAACTTTTGAGAGGAAAATCAATAATAAACAAAATATCACCAGGGAATGCTAAGAAATTCAAAATGTGACATTTAAATGGCATTTGATTAGTGCTGACATATGTCAGATTACTTATCTTTTTCTAGATAAAATAGATGTAGTGATAGATAGGTAACCACTCTCTATATGAACTTTTGGGTACTCAGAAACAATTTGATAAACTATTTTTCCCTAAAAGGAAAAATTCTTATTGTTCTGCATTATAAGTTATCATACAGTATATGAATTTCTTCTGAATGATTCATCTATGAAAGCACTTACCACTATGGTTATTTGTAGATATGCACATTTGCAATATGGAAACTATTCTTCTCTTTCTTTATTTTTAGACACAGCCTTTTTCTCTCTGCAATGACAATTGTCATCCAGGTTATAGGAAGGCCCAAAAGGAAGGGAAACCATTTTGCTGCTATGATTGCCTTCCTTGTCCAGGAGGGAAGATTTCTAATCAGAAAGGTAAGTGATAATTTGTAAAGGAATAGTTGTTCACTTTTTGTCTGTGATCAAAACTGACTATCTGCTGAGGTCCTCTGATTGATTGACGAGTAGAATAGAATATAATTCTTTATTGGCCAAGTGTGATTGAACATACAAGGAATTTGTCTTTGGTGTATATGCTCTCAGTGTACATAAGGAGAATAAAATACATTCATCGAGAATAAAAAGATACAACACTTAGTGATAGTCAAGATTACTAATAAGCTATCAAATTGTACTAGGAAACAAATAAAAACAATATAAATTGAAAGATACAAGCAACATGGTTATAGTCATAAGTGGGAAGAGATAGGTACTAGGAAGGATGAGAAGAATAATAGTAATACAGTCTTTGTGAATTATTTGACAGTGTTGTGGGAATTAGTTGTTTAGCAGAGTGATGGCATTCGGGAAAAAGCTGTTCTTGTGTCTAGTTGTTCTGGTGTGCAGTGCCCTATAGTGTCGTTTTGAGAGTAGAGGTTGAAATAATTTATATCCAGGATGTGAGGAGTGTGTAGATATTTTCACAGCCCTCTTTTTGAGACTGGGAGGCTTACAATTCTAAAATTTAAACAATTTAGAACATTAAAATAATAAAACACCCACAAAATAAATAGTACAAACAGCACCTATGATGAATAATCAACTAATAGTAAACCCAAGTAACAGGGCCATTAACAAATTCCACATACATAGTCAAGCATTTAAAACTTGTAAGAAGCCAACAGGGTTAGGGCATTCTAATCTCTAAAAGGAGAATAGTCCATTTGGCAGGGGCTGCAGGAGACACTCTATTAGCAATAGCACTTTACTTATATACCGCTTCATAGTGCTTTACAGCCCTCTCTAAGCGGTTTACAGAGTTCAGCATATTGCCCCCAACAATCTGGGTCCTCATTTTACCCACCTCGGAAGGATGGAAGGCTGAGTCAACCTTGAGCCTAGTGAGATTTGAACAGCTGAACTGCTAAACTAGCAATCAGCTGAAGGTCGCAATGCTGCTTTTAACCACTGCGCTATCTCAGCTCCTATTATCTGCCAGTTGACACTCTTTGGCTGGTGGGATATGTAGCATGCTCAAATTGGACAGGTAGAAACCCTTGGAAAAAGACAATTCCTTGGGTAAACCTATCCCAAGCCATTAGGGAACTGGAACTTTAAATTGCATTGGGAAACACAGTGGCAGTCAATGCAACTCATTGAGTTGTGGTCTCACATGTGCTATCAGGCTCATGTCATTAATTACACATGTGGCCACATTTTGTACGAGCTGAAGTTTCTGAATGGCCATGTAGAGTGCATTACAGCAATCAAAGCAGGAGGTTACAAGGGTATGGGTGATGGCAAGCAAGGCCTGCCAGTACAGGAATGGGTGCAACTGGTGCACCACCTGTAGATGTGCAAAGACTCTGCTACTCAGAGCTACCATCTGCTGGTTGTCCATCATGCAGTTGTGTAGATGTTTAAATAGTTAATTAGATTTGATTATTTTTTTTTCACAGACATGGACCACTGCATCCAGTGTCCACAAGATCATTATCCCAATGAGGAGCAAAATTTGTGCTTTCTGAAATATGTAACATTTTTGTCCTGTGAAGAAACTTTGGGGATCATCTTCACCAGTTTTATTATTATTTTTTCTACTATTACTATTTTGATGCTCTGGCTCTTCATTAAACACAATGACACCCCTATTGTCAAAGCCAACAATGAGACCCTCACCTACATTCTTCTCATCTCCCTCCTGCTCTCATTTCTCTGTGCTTTGCTATTTATTGGCCAGCCTCGTCAATGGACATGCCTTCTTCGGCAAGTTACTTTTGGCATCATCTTCTCTGTGGCAGTTTCTAGTATTTTGGCAAAGACTATCATTGTAATTCTTGCTTTCATGGCTACCAAGCCAGGGTCAAGAATTAGAAAATGGATGGGGAAGAGACTGGGTCTTTCTATTGTCCTTTCTTGCTCTTTTATTCAAACCATTATTTGTATTGTATGGCTATCAATGTCACACCCATTCGTAGATGTTGACATGTATTCCATGCCAAAGGAAATTGTCTTGATGTGTAACGAAGGGTCAACTGTCATGTTCTATTGTGTCCTTGGTTTTATGGGTTTCCTGGCAACTGTTAGTTTCATAGTGGCTTTCCTGGTCAGGAAGTTACCTGATACCTTTAATGAAGCCAAATTTATTACCTTCAGCATGTTGATATTTTGCAGCATCTGGCTATCATTTGTTCCAACATACTTGAGCACAAAGGGGAAATATATGGTGGCTGTTGAGATTTTCTCCATTTTGTGCTCCAGCGGGGGGTTACTGGCTTTTCTCATCTTCCCAAAATGTTACATTATTCTGGTGAGGCCTGATTTAAATAACAAGGAACACTTAAGAAGGGGAAGAATTTAAGAATTTAACTTTGGGTGCAAATAAATAGATTTCATTAAAGCTATTTCATTTTCAAGTAAACATCTTGTATTTTATACAGCTTGGTTTCTGTGTTCTCATTATATAATCTCCTTCTCTAAAACTGAAATTGAATAAAATTTGTTAATTACAAGAAAGACAATCTATGTCAGTGTGGTTTCGTTCTCTTCAACCAGATATCTGTAAGAAATTGATAACTCTTCTGTCATCAGTTGACAAGCAGCAGCACATACTTGTTAGCTTATGGCACATGTGTGTCACATGTCCAAAATGACTTGCACCCATAACTGTCCACCCACAACTGTCCATGTAGGATGAGCTGAAAAAATTTGAATACTCAAATTTTGAGTATTTCAAAATTTGAAATACTCAAATTTTCAATACTTGAAAATTTGGGATCCACCTGGACTTGCACATCAAACAGGAGCCACAAGTCCAGGTGGATCCCAAATTTTGCACAGGATGTGTCTGGGGCCAGTCAGAACAAGAGATGGAAGGTTCTCAGAGCCAGAGGGACCAAAAACCCAAATCCACTTGGTCTTATTTGAACTTTTGCTGAAGTCTGTTGTTCCCTTAACCAGAGCCTCACAAATTCCAAGAAAGAAAATGGATGGTTCGGGGTAGGGATATATATTTGGGAACAAAAAACAAGGCAACAAATGATGATATCTCATTCCAGACTGATCAAACTTCTGAGCAATTTCATGTAGATGTTGAATAGGAGAACAGAGAGCATTGAGCCTGTATCACTTGCAGGTTGGCCCCTTCCTCTCCTATAATATCAGCAGGAACCAGCATATGTCCCTGTTCTTGTTGAAGCATGTTTTGGAAAGAAAATGTAACCATTGTTTATCTACATTCAAAATTATTATACTTCTTAATTTGGTGAGCCTTAATATTACAACATTGAAATAGCATTAAATAATTTGTTTAAAATTAACACCCTGATCTCCAGATTTTTCTGTAAAGTTAAAATGTGCACATCAACATGTCCAATGTGATTTTTAATCATATGCTTCCTACAATACACAAAGAATCCTACTTTATAACTCAGAAAAATGGATACCAAAGAAACACTACAGTGTTACATTTCTTTCTTAACGACATGCTCCTTTCTTGTTTTCTAGAATTTTTTGGTTATTTTTTTGTAATATTTCCACTGCAATTACTAATTTAATTAGTTTTATTTCAGTGCTATCTCTTAATTCCAAGAGAATTCTTGCACCCAATCAGATAGGTACAACTATCACCTTGTTCTCTGAAAAAAATTAAAGATGTACAATGGACTTTTGGGGAATAGCCAATGGACTTTTCTATTCATGATTTTGTTTTATCTATAGATTCTCAGTTAGGGATTCCTTCCCTACAATTATCCATTTAAACTCAACAACTTCTGAATTCCCCATAGATCTCAAACAAGTTGGAAGAACCACAAACCCAGAAAAGCAACACAACAAAATAAAAAGATATGAGGAATCACAAGGTGATATTCTAAACTCGAGTTAGAATTCTGAATTTTGACATCTGTGTTTACATAGGGACCTAGATCTGAATTAATGAAATACAGTTCTGAGTGGGATGGATTGGCTTAAAGAAAGAACTGCTTCATTCGGGATTGTGGTATTTGAAGCATTAATTATAGTGCTTTTACCCCAAGTGGTGTGCATGATTCCTAACATTAAATGCAGTATGAGTGAGCCTCTGCCTTTTCTTCACCAGCACTATGAACCTGGAGACTTCGTTGTCATAGGCATCTTGTCTAAGATCTACATATTCTATACAGTGATGGACTTCAGTGAAGCACCGTCTAGTAATCTTTTTGATGAAATCCTGTAATTTTATTTGAAACACAGAGACATTTGTTCATTTGTAATTTTATCTCAGAGAGCTTCCTCATAGGCAATGAATAATATTCTATATAATGAGATTAAAAGATTATGTATAATGTGTATTTATTGATTATGTATAATGTGTAGTTATTTCCATCACATTAAAATTTTGTGGATCCAAGAAAGACTTTCAAAGGGGTGGGGGAATAATATAGGTAATAAATTATATGTAATGCAATGCCATATTTGGGCTAATTTTCACAGGGTTTTTAAAAAGACTGGCACCTGTATGTTACTGTATTTACACGTTTCCATATTTTTTCTGTAGTAATGATAAGGATAAAATTAAAAACTAAAAATATAAAAGTTTGAGTAAACTGTGTTTTCATGGTAGGGAGCAGAAAAATGAAAATGAAAAATATTTTAAGAAATTGCAAAAAATACTGTGCAGGTATTTGCTTTAGCATAATTGATCTCAAATATTTCAGACTCCAAAGTCGTTTTGTCTTGAAAATGGTATTACAAAATAATATATTGGAGAGGGACAGAAATCCTTCTTTTCACCAATATATTTATAATATATTTAGAGTTCTGGGTTTGTAAAAACTGCTGAGAAATATCCAACTGAAGTACATATGTTATGTACTTTAAAATACGTTGTCATAAACTCTATTAAATGTCATATCTTGAACAGTGTGAAAGAATATATAATTTTCCTTTCAGAGTGATGACACCAATCTACCAGCAATTCCTAGCTTTGCAATTTGCTGTCAAAGAGATCAATGAAAACCCCTACATTTTGCCCAATCACACCCTGGGCTTCCATATTTATAACAGTTATTTCACTGCAACATGGACTTATCGTGCCTCGTTAGAACTGTACTCTACCAAGGAGAGATTCATCCCTAACTACAGGTGTGATATGAAGAAACAACCAATAGCTGTCATCGGAGGACCAACGTCTGCAATTGGAGCCCACATGAGCACCATCCTGTCCCTCTACAAGATGCCACAGGTACAATGGCTACATGGAAAACAGACGCTTTTGAAGTTTCTTAGGTCTTCCTTCCAGTAGTGGGTGCTTCTCATGGGATGAAGGTAGGGTGAGAGGTTTTGGGGGTAAATGGACCCATTGGATCCTGCAAAGACTTTAGTTGTTTATTTTGCTTGACTTAATTAGTTACATAATATTTATTAGGTTTGTTGGATATGCAAATGTTTTTTTAGGGTTTGAGCTGCTTAGGTTTCTGAAAGTCTGTCTTAATTGATATTCCTTTATTTTCATCTCTGCTTACATTTCAGTTATGATTGTTGTTACTGTTGCTATTTTAATTTAAAAGACAACACTTGCTCTTTAAAAAGGAAGGGAAAGGAAAACATGAAAGGAGAAAGAGAAGAAAAATATGCTTTGTAAATTGAATTATAGAGAAAGAAACCAGATAAAATTCAGAGGGTATTCATTATACCCACTGGATAGATTGTCTTAGACCATAAAAAAATTAGTGGGGAATATACAAGACCAGAACAAGCTATGAATTGAGCCAATTGACTCAGTTTGTTATTTCTGAAGGTAATTTTATTTTTCAGCATATATCACATTTGATACTACGGGGTGTACTCTAAGTTCTGCTTTATCAGTAAAATAAAGATGTAGCTGTTCTATGAAATGCAAAGATGGTCTGATGGAAAGATTACTATTTGATCAATTGTAGCAGAGCAACCCTATTTATGCAGGAACTGATCAATTATTTCAACAAATAATGAAATTCTAGATACCTTCTGCTCATTTCTTCCCACTGAAAATGATATAATTCATCGCATCTCAGCTACCTTCTTTAATATTTTCTAAATTGACATGTAAACTATGGCTAGAAGGGAAGTTTGAAATCACAATTAATTCTTCATTTTTAATTCCTGGTCTTTTGTTTTCTCTAATGTTTTCTTCACAAAATTAAAAACTGGTTTCTTTCCCCATCCCACTTTTTCATCTATTTCTGCAGTTCATCTATGGCTCAACTCCAGAGATTAATGAAAAAACACAGGCAGTTTCATACCAACAGATGTTCCCAAATGTGCACCACCAATACAATGGAATTCTCCAATTGATGCTCCACTTCCAGTGGACTTGGATAGGGATGGTCTATACAAATTGTGAGAATGGTGAAAAGTTTGTACAAAATGTGGTTCCCATGTTTTCCCTGAGTGGCATTTGTTTTGCTTTTATTGAAACTTTCCCAGCAATTACTTACTCTAATAATGTTTTGGCTGCTGTGGAAGCTGGGATTGAAACATTCAAAGGTGTTATAAGAAGTCCTGCCAATGTAGTGTTAATCCATGGTGAAGCTGAAGATATGATTATTTTGAGGATGTTTCCCACCCTATCCCAAGTGGAAGATATAGCATTACTGGCCAATGTTAAAGTGTGGGTGCTGACAGCTCAGATGCATTTCACATCACTTCCCTTCCAAAGGAATGATGACATACACTTCCTCCATGGTGCTCTCTCCTTTGCAATTCACTCAGGGAAGGTTTTGGGATTCCAGGAATTTCTTCAGATTAGAAAGCCTAACGTGAAAAAAGAAGATGCCATTATCAAGCTCTTCTGGGAAAATGCATTTGAATGTTCCTTCTCCAACTCCATGATGGCGGAGAAAGATGCAGTCATCTGCACTGGTGAAGAAAAACTGGGAAATCTTCCTTCATCTGTATTTGAAGTGGACATGACTAGCCACAGCTACAGTGTCTACAATGCTGTCTTTGCAGTGGCCCATGCTTTGCATGACATCCAGGCATCCATATTCTGGCACCGAGCAGGAGATCATGAAGCCAAACTAAACCTTCTGAAACAGCATCTATGGAAGGTAATGTTCTAATCAAGTAAATTGTAAATGACAGAGGGCTGACCATATTTGCAGATAAACTACCGTATTTTTCGGAGTGTAAGATGCACCTTTTTACCCCCCAAAACAGGGTGAAAACTTGGGTGAGTCTTATACACCAAATGTAGCCCCAGCCACCCCACCACCCCCACCCTTTGGCCTCTGTCTTCCAGCAATTTACCTATTTGCAGCAAAGAGGGAAGAGCCTGTAAAGCCAAGCAAGTCACTAGCAGCTTCCCGACCTACAGCTGACTTGCCACGTGCTAAAATGAAACTGAAACTGAAACTGCAGAGAGGAAAATAGCTGGGAGAGACACGCAGATTTTTAATTTTTGCTGAACTGGATGCAAGGGGGTAAGTGAATAACTATAAATGTCTGTAGAATGTTCAAATTATTAGACTTATTTTTTAAAGACTGCTTTATTATTATTCTAGAGCCAGGGGTCTCCAACCTTGGCAATTTTAAGACTTGTGGACTTCAACTCCCAGAATTCCACATCCAGCTTTGTTAGCTTTGCTGGCTGTGGAATTCTGGGAGCTGAAGTCCACAAGTCTTAAATTTGCCAATGTTGGAGATCCCTGTAAATCTAGACAAGTTAACAAAATAAAGAAGCTTTTTAAAATAAATGCTTGCTCTGAAGAGGCCCAGTGCTATTGTATCTTCTTTGAAATAATAGAGAATAATGTATACTTCCAGAAATTTTAATTAATTTTTACAGCTCTGTACAAGTATAGTCTGAAATGTAACAGTGTCCTGTTTAGTATTAGAATTTAGTTACCTTGGAGTAGATCTATTTAAATAATTGGGAGGAGTTAGTGTGACTACATTTAAGAAAACTTTCTGGCATAATGTACATTTCTCCAATTCTTTGCTATTTCTATGGATCAGGCACACATGCACGGAAATACACAGCAAACAGTGTATATCATCTATGCTATTTGCTGTTGGGAAATGGCTTGGAGGCAGAGGCCTTTTTTACTTGTTTTCCTCCCCCAAAACTAAGGTGTGTCTTATACCCCCAAAAATACGGTAATAGAACCTCGATTGGGAGGGTCACTATTCTTCTAACTTTTTAAATTAAAATAATTAAAATTAAATTAGATAAGCACACCACACTTCCATCATGTGAGACGTGTCATACTTCCCATTACTAATATGCCACAGTTCCTAGGCATTACTAAGTTCCAAATTCTTTCAAATGAAACCCTTTAAAAAAAAGAGTGAAGAAAATGAGTACCACTTAATGCAAGAATGAAATCGAAATATGTATTTATCCTTAGCTGAACTCAAAAAGGGGATTGGACAGGAATTCCTAGGAAAAGCCAGTTTGCTCTAATGGTTAAAGCACTAGGCTAGAAAACAGGAGACAGTGAATTCTAGTCTTCCTTAGAAATGAAAGCCAGATGGGTGACTGAAACTAATCATGTTAATGTTTTCCTGAAATAAAATGGAAATCGAGAGTTTGTTAAATTCAGTTTTGGTTTTCAGAACTTTTTATTAATTTGTGCTGCTTGTTATACGTTTTAATCTGTTTGGAAGTGATCATTGTCCTAATGAAGACAAATAGGAGAGAACATTATTCTTAATGTACTGGAATGTTTACTGTATTCTTTTTGATTTTTCTTCTTTTAAAAAATATAGTTCAATCAGTTTGTAAGGAGGGTGTCTTTCAATAACAGTGCAGGGGGGAAAGTTTCCTTCAACCAGCACGGAGAGTTAGAGGTTGGATTTGATATTATGAACTGGATCGTATTTCCAAATCAGTCCTTTCTGAGAGTCAGAATTGGAGGGATCAATGGCATAGATTCTCAAGAAATAACATTCTCTTCTCCTGAAGAATCTATTGTGTGGCCTAGGAGATTTAATCAGGTATCGTGCAATTACAGTTTCATTTATTTTTCATCATTATTCCATTGTTAGAAACAGGGGTGGGCTTTTGGGGGTTCACAGGGTTTTGGGAGAACCTATAGCTAAGATTCTGTGCAGTTTGGAGAACCCCAAATCCCACTCATGTCTTGCACCATCCACTCCACCCGCCCCTCCCAGGGGTCCCACGTGGCTCATTTTGGATAGAGGTAAGTGCATGGCCATGTGGAAGCTCAGGGAGGGCAAAAAACGGGCCTACCGGAAGTTCGGGAAGGCTGGAAATGGGCCCATTTCTGGCCTACAGAGGGCCTCCGGAGACCAGGGAGGCAGTTTTTGCCCGCCCGAAGGCTTGATAAAAGCCTCTGGAGTTGAGGGAGGACAAAAACGCTGCCCCATGGTGCAGGAGGCTGACTAGGCCAAGCCCAGCATGGCCATGCCCACCCAGCAACTGGGCAGAGAACCCCTTGCTAAAATTTTTGAAGCCCACCCATGGTTAGAAATATTTATAGATCCAACATCCCACCCTCCTGTTACATTCAGAAATAAAACCCTCCATGGCTTTTGTTCTACTCCCATACATTGTCCACGAGTCATTGTGTATATGGAGAGATATGAATATATTAAAAAGCATGGTGGCATATGTGAATTTGATAAAAATATAGTTTGGGGTCCCATAAGTCACAAGCATAATGTGTATGTGTTATCCAAGGACCAAAGAATAAAGATAATTAAAAAGTTTAGAATAATTTTTTATTCTAAAGGTTAAATAGTTTAACAGATAAAATGCAAATATGACTGTCATGCCTGGAATCCATTTTGAGCATTGGATGTTCAGGCATGCTACATTTAGGATTGTGGGAAACTGGGAGGAGGCATTGTAGGAGCTGGGGAGATATATAGTCAAAATAGCATTCCTTTCTCTGAGAGTCAAGGCCACTCTACCCTGCACTTGGAGCATTGTGACTGGGAGGCATCTCTAGTTGGGACGGTGCATTGATTGGAACATGTGATGGACATGTGGGTGCTGGGGTAGGGACTTGGACTTTCTTTTGGGTGGGGAAAACCCAGAAGTTTTCAGATTCGGATTTTCACAGATGTGCCAATATGACATCTCTAATAAAATGGAACTTTGAGGAAATTCAAGCCTCTGAGTTTTATTTCATTGGGGGGTGTTACCTGGAACCCTGACAATTACACAAAGTTTTTAGAGAAAATAAACAGCTCACTAGGAATTCAACAATATCCATTTATATCTGCTTCCAGCCCCCTCATTTTATATATGGCAACTCTGATCTATTGAAATAACTTACTGAACTGGAATATCATAGTCAACCATCTAAAGATGATTTTGCCACTTTTACAAAAAGTTGCATTGTGTTCCAAAAAAAGGAAACAATGGGATAAAAACACACACAAAAATATCTTCCCAATCTGTTATGAGATGTCAGGGGAACACAGAGAGAGTGTTTTCTGAAGTGGTTCCCAATGTGCAGAATATCCTCTCCCAGGATGTTTTGGGACATTTGAAATGAAATCTTTCACAGAGATTTATACTATGTTTTCTTTCTGTCTACCATGTTTTCCCGAAAATATGATTTATCCCGAAAGTAAGTCCTAGCTTGATTTTTACACATGCACCCAATATAAGCCCTACCCCAAAATAAGCCCTAATTAAGACCTCATCCATTCCAGGGTACTGGGGGTGAGGCAAGGTGCACAGGTAAAAATTAAGCTAGGGATGTGGTATGTGGAACTGTCCTACATAACGGGCTTCGCAGACTCCGACACCTGCCTCGATTTGCAGGCCCACTTCTTCTGTGGCCATTTGCCGCTGCTCACATGCGTTGCTCCTTGCCTCCATTTTGCCATCAGAGGCCTTCCAAAAAGTCCTCTGCAACCAAGAAATGGGCTCCAGATTGATGCATGCAGCGCCTCCCTACCTTGTTTCACCATTGTAGGCCTTCCAGAAGGCTTTCTACATGCAGCCAACAAACAAGATCCGGATTGATGCATGCGGTGCTCCCCCACCTCATTTATTTATTTATTTATTTATTTATTTTGGAATTCTTATATGCCGCCCAACTCCCTAAGGACTCAGGGCGGCGTACATCAGTGAAAAATACAAGAACAACCAAAATCTAAAATAGTAATTAAAACAATATAAAAATTAAAACACAATATAAGAAATCAACAACCATTCAACATCATACATACTTGGGGGGTGAGCTCGAGTGAATTAAGCTCTACCCCCCGCCTGCAGGAAGAGCCATGTCTTAACGGCTTTTCGGAAGGCCAGCAGAGTGGGGATAGTTCGGGTCTCTGGTGGAAGTTGGTTCCAGAGAGCGGGGCCAGCCACAGAGAAGGCTCTCCCCCTTGGGCCCGCCAGCCGGCATTGCTTGGCCGACGGGACCTGGAGGAGGCCAACTCTGTGGGCCCTAACCGGTCGGAGGGAAGTATGAGGCAGAATGCGGTCCCGTAGATAACCTGGTCCTAAGCCATGAAGGGCTTTAAAGATGGTGATCAACACCTTGAATTGGACCCGGAGACCGATGGGCAACCAATGCAGCTGGCGGAGTATCGATGTCACGTGGGTGTACCTTGGCACACCCACCACAGCACGCGCAGCCGCATTTTGCACCAGCTGAAGTCTCCGGATACTCTTCAAGGGTAGCCCCATGTAGAGCGCATTGCAGTAGTCCAAACGAGAGGTGACAAGGGCATGAGTGACCGTGAGTAGAGCCTCCTTCTCCAAATATGGCCGCAACTGGTGCACCAGGCGAACCTGTGCAAAGGCCCCCCTAGCCACAGCAGAAAGATGATGGTCCAATTTTAGCTGTGGATCTAGGAGGACCCCCAAGTTGCGGACCCGGTCCGAGGGAGTCAGTTTCGCTCCCTCAAGGAACAAGGAGGGGCAGTTGTCATGATCCTTAGGAGGCAATATCCACAGCCACTCAGTCTTGTCGGGATTAAGTCTGAGTCTGTTCCTCCCCATCCAGATCCTAATGTCGTCCAGGCACCGGCACATTACATCAACTGCCTCACTGAAGTCAGACGGGGTGGTGATGTACAGCTGGGTGTCATCAGCGTACTGATGGAAACACACCCCATGTCTGCGAATGATCTCACCCAGCGGTTTCATGTAGATGTTGAACAGGATGGGCGAGAGAACCGACCCCTGAGGCACCCCACATGATAGGGGCCTAGGGGACGACCTCTGCCCCCCTGCCAGCACCGACTGCATCCTATCAGCGAGATAAGAGGAGAACCACCGCAAAACGGTGCCTCCCACTCCCAACTCGCTGAGACGATGCAGAAGGATACCATGGTCGATGGTATCGAAAGCCGCTGAGAGGTCAAGTAGCACCAGGATGGAGGAGTTCCCCCCATCCCGGGCCCGCCAGAGATCATCCATCAGAGCGACCAAGGCAGTTTCTGTACTGTAGCCGCGCCTGAAGCCCGACTGGTAAGGATCTAGATGATCTGTTTCATCCAGGAGCTGCAGAAGCTGAGTAACCACCACCTTCTCCACAACTTTCCCTAAAAAAGGTAAGTTGGAGACCGGACGATAGTTCTTCAAGTCAGCTGGATCCAGGGAAGGCTTCTTCAGGAGGGGTCGCACCACTGCAGCTTTTAACGACTGCGGTACGGATCCCTCTCTCAAAGAAGCGGTGACCACCGCCTGGATCCAGCCGCGTGCCACCTCCCTGCTGGTCGAGACCAGCCAGGAGGGGCACGGGTCCAATAAACAGGTGGAGGTACCCATCGCTCCCACAGCCCTGTCCACATCCTCAGGAGAAACAGGCCCAAACTCTTCCCATAATGATGGACTCGGACTAGCCCCTGTCAACTCAATGGACTCTGCCCAGCCAGAGTCCAGGTTTGACCGAATCTGAGCGACTTTATCCGACAGAAACTCAGCGAATTCCTCATCTCTGCCTTGTAAGTGTTCCTCGCTCCCCCCTTTTGCAAGGAGGGAGCGCGTCACCCTAAACAAGGCGGCCGGGCGAGAATCTGGGGACGCAATAAGAGCGGAAAAATAGGATCGTTTTGCCGCCCTTATCGCCACTAAATAAGATCTGATGTAAATTCTTAATAGTGTTCGATCAGACTCGGTTTTTCTGGCCCTCCAGCGGCGTTCTAGACGTCTCTTCTGGCGTTTCATCTCCCGGAGCTCCTCGGTAAACCAGGGAGCTTTCCGGGATCCACTGCCATAGAGAGGTCGCTTAGGCGCAATTCGGTCTAGGGCCCCTGATGCTGCGGTGTTCCAAGCAGCCACCAGGGAGTCAGCCGAATTGTGTACCAGGGTTTCAGGTATTTCCCCAAGTTCCCTCTGGAATCCTTCCGGTTCCATTAGGCGCCTGGGGCGGAACCACCTAGTCGGTCCCGCCTCCCTGCGGGGGAGGAATGGGGCTGCGAAATCCAACCTCAGTAGGAAATGATCTGACCATGACAGAGGGGTGATGACTATATCCCTTATCTTCAGATCATCTCTCCACTGCCCCGAAAGAAACACTAGGTCGAGCGTGTGACGACCCTCATGAGTCGGACCCTGGATTACTTGGGTCAGGTCCATGGTTGTCATGGAATCCATGAACTCCTGAGCCGCCCCAGAGGTTTCGCCAGCAGATGGCAAGTTGAAGTCCCCCAGCACCATAAGCCTGGGGAACTCAACTGCCAAGCCGGCTACTGCCTCGAGCAGCTCAGGCAGGGCCTTGCTTACGCAGCTGGGAGGCAGGTACGTCAAGAAAAGGCCCACCTGTACCCCTAATTTCACCAGAGGTCTTCTGGAATGCCCTCTACAGCCAATAATAGAGCTCTGGAGCGATCCAGAGCTCTGTTATTGGTTGCAGGAGGCTTTGCGTAAGGCCTCTGATGGCAAAACAAGGCCAGGGAGGCCCTGTACACAACAATATGGAACCTGTTTCTTTGCTGTAGAGGGCTTTCCGGAAAGCTCTGAAGGAGAAACAGAGGCCAGGGATGATGATCGTGAGCGGCAGCAAGCAGGCACAGAAGAAGTGGGCCGGCAGCGGGCTCCTGCTGTATGGGGCTGTCGGTGCCGCTTCTGCTAGGTGAGTCAGTAATTGGAACCCCCCCCCCCAAAAATAAGACCTGGTCTCTTTTTGGGTGGCAAAAAAATATAAGACCAGGTCTTATTTACGGCAGTTATTTTAGTCTTGTTTTAATGATTTTTAGTTTATTATCTTTGCTTTGTTATTTCCATGGTATCACATGATTTCATACTTAGCTGATATTTCCACTGTAAACCACCAGGAGCTACCCTTCGATTGTGCCAGTATAAAGTGTTGTATATTCAAAAAATGGAGCACAACACTGAGGAAAAAGATCACTCCTTATTAGAAGTGATTTTCATTGGGTGCCAGTTCATAGGAGAAACAGGAAAAGTAGCAAAAGAATGGGAAAGATTTTGATGGGAGCTGTGACTTGGGGTGCAGGAAACTTTTGGGTTCTGATTTGCTAGAAGTTATCTAGGGTCACAGAGGGTGGGTCAAATTATTTTTACTTTATGGGAGGAGGGATGTTCCTATTTTTACTAAGGAGAAATAGCCTTAGACTGATATACCGCTTTACAGTGCATTACAGCCCACTTTAAGCAGTTTACAGAGTCAGCATATTGCCCCCAACAATTTAGGTCCTCATGTTACCCAACTCAGAATAGTGGAGTCAATAGTGGATATTTGAACTGCCAAATTGCTGGCAGCTGGCAGGCAGCAGAAGTAGCCTTCAGTACTGCACTCTAATCATTGTGCCACCATGGCTCATAAATCAGTGTATGGAAATGGTCTGTCCATGTTAATGAGTGATGGGAGATTTAGGTGCATGCTCTTAATCTAGAACTTGAAGGTCTGTGAATATTCACCCAACCACACTGTTGCAATTTCCTTAGTGGGTCTGCTGCCGAGCACTTGCAATGTCTAAGTCCTCATTATCTTTTGTTGGTTTAGTTCTAGTGAGTGATAACTTCTTTTCTGCTGGCCTGACCAGATTAGTTTTAGGACAGAAATATCTGATTGGATTATGTAAATAAAGGAGGGTAGTTAGGCATGAACCTGATCTTGTTGCTGAGGCCCTGGGAGGGATCCTCCATTTCTGGTTGGCCACAAGAAAGTATCACAAATAATATGCAAATAAATAATAGAGGTACAATCTTGTCCAACGAAGAGCATTCTCTCCTTTCTTAATGAACAGGTCCAGCCACTTTCTCTATGTAATAACAAGTGCCGCTCAGGATACAGTAAGAAAAGGATAGAATCAAAGCCATTTTGCTGCTATGATTGTCTTCGGTGTCCTGATGGAAAGATTGCTAGCCAGGAAGGTAAGAGATGTTGCGTAGAAAGCGGAAAGATTTACTGACATCTGTACTGAAAGGCATGCCTTCTTTTATTATCCAAAAATAGTTGAAGATCATGATGCTTTAATTCATCACAGAAGATCACAGTATTAAAGAAAAACCAGACATATAATCCCTGTTGGATTTTCTGAGTTTCCTTTTTTGCTGCAGATGTTTCATTACCAAGCTAGGTAACATCATCAATGCATGGGGGAGTCGTAAACCCAGAGGTGGGTTCCTCCCAGTTTGGACCGGTTTGCCCAAACCGGTAGCAAACCGCTGGTGATGCCACGATCATGTCACGGAACTGGTTTGGTCGGTGCCGGTCCGTGGGCACTGCCATTTTTTTTAAAAAAATTGCTTTTTGGGGGGAAATTTTTTTTTTTGAAATTTTTTTGGGGTTTTTTTTTGTTTTGTGCATGTGCAGACGCCAAGTTTCTGGCACTGTGCATGTATCACTATCTTGTTTTTGGCCTTTTTTGGAATTTTTTTATTCATTTCAGCAATGTGCATGTGCACGCACGCGAAGCACGCGCGTGCCTACGAGGCGCAGCTGTGGGACGAAGCAAACTGGCAGCGAGGTAAGTTAGAACCCACCCCTGTGTACACCACATACATTTACTCTAGAAGCAATCAGCAAACATCATCTCCCATGGAGTGATAATGTTAGTCAGCCTGGTAATGAAATGTCTGCAGGAACAGAAGAAAGCTCAGAGAACCACAAGAACCCAACCACATAAACAGCTGGAATAGTGAACTGGACTTAAACAGAATTAAAAGCCCTGGATAGGCAGACCAGAAAAATAGAAGCAATGAATCATGCCCTTCTCCCATGAGGTGATATTAACTGACTCTACTTACCAGGAAAGTTACATAGGTGACTATTTAATATATGTATGTACTAATAATAATAGGAGTCTTGGCTGCACCACTTAAACACCATTGACAAAACCATTGGTCAATTGCAAAATCAATTTTACTCAGAACAGCTTTTATCCTGTGACAATGCCTCTAACACCATCTAACATCAACATCTACCTATCCCACGTCCATAGGAAATACCGATAGAGGGAGAAAAATCCCAAATGCAATCAAAATATGTGGCTATTTGATTGTTAATAATGACATTATTTGTGGTTATTTTATTTGTGGTATAACTGGATATAACAATTTTGTTTTCTCAACTGTTTTAGAAATAGACCTATAAAATTGGTTATGCAAATTAAAATAAAAGCAGAGATTGCATTGGACTGTTTGATCTCTTTCTGAACTCCTAAATGATAAAATCACTCTTAATGTTGTGATTATTACTTTATGAGTTAAGACCAATTCATTTTAGATAACATTTGGTGTTCATTTACTGTCAAACGTACCTGTATTTGGTATCATCACTAGAAAGGGTAGTAAGCAAATGGTCTTCATCTGCCTTTGAAAATTAAAACAGTGCTGTAAAATAGTGCATATTTATCTGCAGTAGTAATAATTTTAGACTCTGTCTCAATGATTCCCAGCTGTCAATTAGTAATTTTTTATGTGTGAGTTTCAACAGTGCAAGAGAGACTTCAAGCTAGAAAGCCATGTATAAACAGAATATTTACAGATTACAAAATAAATTTCCAGTTACAAATTCCAATTGCAAATACCACAAGTTCACAAACTACAAGTACATCATGATTGCTTTTTAATATACAAGAAGCAAATAGAATAATTTTGTTGGTTTTTTTTTGTTCTGAAGAAAATTTTGAGAGTTACCTAGGAATAGCATTTATTTGAAATACAACATATGTCCTGACTTCTTAATCATTTCTGGTGATAGACCTTTTATGCAAATGATAGAAAGTTCTTTGGTTCTCAAATTCTAACTAATTATCATTTGATGACTGTTACGTTCACATTTGATTAGTGAAAATAATTTCAGAACCATCCTATATTTAAACTAATCATTTCTTTTCTAGATATGGATGTCTGTTTTCATTGTTCAGAAGATCAGTACCCAAACAATAGCCAAGATCGGTGTCTCCCAAAAGTGTTAACATTCTTGATGTATGAAGAACTTTTGGGGACCATTTTAGCTAGCTCTTCTATTTTCTGTTCTTTCATTACAGCTGTAATCTTCTGGATTTTTATTAAACATCAGGATACTCCTCTAGTTAAAGCCAATAACCGGAACCTGACCTACATTCTCCTGGTTGCTCTCTTGTTATCTTTTCTTTGTGCTTTGCTATTTATTGGCCAACCATCCAAGATGACATGTGTCCTTCGTCAAACTGCTTTTGGAGTTGTCTTCTCAGTGGCCATATCTTGTGTTTTAGCCAAAACTATCATTGTGGTTCTGGCTTTTATGGCCACCAAGCCTGGGACCAAGATCACCAAGTGGGTGGGGAAAAAACTTGCCATGACTGTAGTATTTGGCTGCTCCTTTGTTCAAGGGATTATATGCATGGTGTGGCTGATAATGTCTCCCCCATTCCCTGATGCTAACATGAGTTCAATGGTAGAAGAAATAGTCCTGGAATGCAATGAAGGATCCAACTACATGTTCTACTGTGTCTTGGGCTACATGGGCTTCCTTGCCTTTATTAGCTTCACACTGGCTTTCCTAGCCAGGAATTTGCCTGATGCTTTCAATGAAGCCAAGTTTATCACCTTCAGCATGTTGGTCTTCTGTAGTGTTTGGTTGTCCTTTGTTCCAACGTACCTGAGCACAAAAGGAAAATATATGGTTGCTGTGGAGATTTTCTCTATCATAGCCTCCAGTGTTGGGATACTGATTTGCATCTTTTTCCCCAAATGTTTTATCATTATCTGGAGATCTGATCTAAACAAGAAACAAAAGCTAAGCATAAAAAAAATCCACAAACGAATGTAAAGCTAGATTATCTATAATCCTTCTGCATTAGTAAACAGAGCTTTAGCCATGTATTTTATATTACTAGCACTTTACTTATATACCGCTTCATAGTGCTTTACAGCCCTCTCTAAGCAGTTTACAGAGTTCAGCATATTGCCCCCAACAATCTGGGTCCTCATTTTACTGACCTCGGAAGGATGGAAGGCTGAGTCAACCTTGAGCCTAGTGAGATTTGAACAGCTGAACTGCTGAACTAGCAGTCAGCCTGCAGTCGCAGCATTTAACCACTGCACCACTTCAGCTCTTAAATGTTTGTTTGTGTGTGTCAGTGTGTGTCTATCTGTTATGAGAGTATAGGAGTCACAGCCCTTAGTGCTTCTACCATCACTGGGACCATTTTGCCTTTTACTTTTCACATGCTCTCTCATTCCTCCTTTAGGCTCTGATACTTCTCCAGCTTCTCATATTCCTTCTTCCTGATGCTGTGTCTTTGGGTCATTACATCTATCACTTCCTCTGTCTTCTCCTCCTTAACTTTTCCCATGATATCTCATTGATTAATCAACTAAAACCTGCCTTTCTATCTGGATCTGGAAGTCCAACAGGATCTTACCCCAATTATTCTCCACAACCTTCTCTAGAACCTCCTTTATGAGGTTATGAGGTCCTTCAGAGGGACTAGTCCATACATTGTACAGATGTTCCTGTACACAGCATCAGCTGCTTGGTTGCGCTATTCAGGCTGTTCTGCTCCTGCCTGCATGTTACATCTGCCATTACGTGTTGGACTGTCTCTGAAGTATTTGCACAGTCTGTACCTTGGGTCCTGTCTAGTGCAATAGATCCTGCTTCTATTGAGCTGGTGCTTAGTGCCTGTTCTTGTGCTGCTATGATGAATGCCTCATTGCTGTCTTTTAGTCCAGATCTTTCCCGCCACTGGTAGGATTTCCTAGCATCAACCACCTCACCATCTGTCAATGACACATATCACATGCAGGGTTTTGTCTTACCATTTCACTTTCTCTACTTAATCTCCCTCCCATGCCTGCTGCTGCCTCTGGCATTTTCTCAGCAGCTGATCTTTGGGTGCCATCTTTATTGCTGAATCTCTGAGTTTTGCCCAGGACAGTGGCTTTGACTCTCTGTGTGTGTTTGTGTTTGTGTGTGTGTGTGTGTGTGTGTGTGTGTGTGTGTGTGTGTGTGTGTGTGTTTGTGTTTGTGTGTATGTGTATGTGTATGTGTATATATACAGTATATGTCTTACAAGGCAGGCAGCCCAGGTTCAAATCCCAGTAAGAGTATGGCTATCTGATGAGAGCTAAGTAGCTCGAAATAGATCTATAATAGTCTCCCTTTATTTTCATTTACCAGCAAAAAATGCTACACACACACACACACACACA
Source organism: Diadophis punctatus similis (assembly GCA_023053685.1). NCBI lineage: Eukaryota > Metazoa > Chordata > Lepidosauria > Squamata > Dipsadidae > Diadophis > Diadophis punctatus. Next base: position 4,633,082 of record JALIGW010000046.1, read on the forward strand.
TTACATAGCTTCCAACTCACACAGGTGATTCTCAGTGGCTTTAAAATAATAACTTCACAAAAGAACCTCCATTGCCCAAAAGACATTGATTCAACTCAGCTACAAAAACAGCAGTACTCATCTACTCCTTGACTCATATGCCTTGGGAAATAGCAAGGCCTTCAAAGTTCAAGACATTGTGCCATCTATCCTCAACTCAATACATGAATGTGAAATCCATCCCTAATCTTAGAATCTACCCTGAAGCATACCATCATCAAGGTGAGATATCAGAGTGCGCACAGCTTTACTATGTGAGACAACCCAGGAGCAATAATAGCAAACAGAAGTTTGCAATAAATAGTGGTTTTTATCTGCAAAAAAATATATGCTATACATATATATACTATAGGCAGAAGTCAAACAATCAGTAAATTACAGCAGGGAAGAACACACGGCGAGAGAGATGCCCTAAAAGGGCCTCTTATTATTATACAGGCTCTAAAAGGGATAACAGCCAAAAAACCTTGCTGACTCATTCCCATCATTACATCATTGCATCATTGCAGGTGGTCAGCTCTTAAATCACTACCCTGACATGAGAGGTCATAAAGAGCCAGGATAAATGTACTATCCCCATTCCACTCCCAACAGAGGTCATCCAAAAGTGTGTCCAATGATGTTTGCATTTCATTTTGGGTTTGTGGGATGATACAGCAGAGCCTCAGTAACAACGCCCAGCTCCATTTGGAACACTACAGCATTCACCTGTTGCTAGGGAGGACTGATTGAATAGGTCCAGTCTCTTTGGAGAAAGATATAACATAGAAGAATCTTATATCAGGGCATGATGTAACCATGACATAGGAGACAAAGAAAACACACCCTTAAATTATATTGTCACTGCTCTGACAAGCAGACCATATGGCTACAGTTTTAAATCAGGACATGAATTACCTGGATAGGCCCATAACCAACATGGGGGTCATGAACTCCTGAGCTGTGTATGAGACCCCCAAGGGGTGGCAAAATAATCTACCACACACAATAAGCCTGGAGAACTCCACAGGATATCCCAAGATGGCCTCTAGCATCAGAGAGGGATGTTGTTACCCAGCAGGGAGTCTGGTACAGTAGGTTCAACCCAACTGATCAGGTAAATCATTTTCCAGGTTTCTACACAAACAAACAAACATAGATAGACAGAGTAGGATTACTTTTTCTCTAAGTCAATTTTTCTCCCCCGAGAACCAAGGAGGGACAGTCGACATAGTCCTTGGGGGGCAATATCCAGAGCCACTCAGTCTTATCTGGGTTAAGCCTGAGTCTATTCACTCCCATCCAGACCCTCACATCGTCCAGGCAGCGGCACATTACATCAACTGCTTCACTGAACTGACACGGGGTGGAGATGTATAACTGGGTATCGTCGGCATACTGTTGATACCTCACCCCGTGTCGTCGGATGATCTCACCCAGTGGTTTCATGTAAATGTTAAACAGGATGGGTGAGAGGACCGAGCCCTGTGGCACCCCGCAAACCAGGGGCCTAGGGGCTGATCTCTGCCCTCCTGTCAACATCGACTGCGTCCTGTCAGAGAGGTAGGAGGAGAACCACCGAAGAACGGTGCCCCCCCACTCCCACCTCCCCAAGACGACGCAGAAGGATACCATGGTTGATGGTATCAAAAGCCGCTGAGAGGTCAAGTAACACCAAGATGGAGGAATGACCCCCATCTCGGGCTCGCCAGAGATCATCCATCAGAGCGACCAAAGCAGTCTCTGTACTGTAGCCGCGCCTGAAACCTGACTGAAAGGGATCTAGATAATCAGTGTCCTCCAATAACCGCAGGAGTTGGAGCGACACACTTTCTCAACAACTTTACCCACGAAGGGTAAGTTGGAGACTGGACGGAAGTTCTTTAAATCTGCTGGGTCCAGGGAAGGCTTCTTGAGGAGGGGCCTCACCACCGCAGCTTTTAAGGGCTGCAGGACGGACCCCACTCTCAAAGATGCGATCACAACAGCCTGGAGCCAGCCACGTGTCACCTCACTACTGGCCAAAACCAGCCAGGAGGGACACAGGTCCAATAAACAAGTGGAGGCGCTCATCACTCCTATGACCTTGTCCACATCCTCAGGAGTGATAGGCTCAAACTCCTCCCATATAACAGGACTAAGACCCTTCCCTTCCCCTCCCCTCCCCTCCCCTTTCACTTGCTTTGTTTGAAATACATGTCATTTTTTCCTAACATTTTTACTGGAATGACGACTAAGATATTGTTCTTAATAAGACCTTTCTTATACTATTATTATAATGGTGGAGAATATCATGTCAGGAGAGATGTGAATAATATGTTGTCTCCTACATACTACTGAATTCTAAATTGGACATTTCTCCTTTGTACTTACCAAGATATTTTTCAACTACATGTTCTAATCCCAAATGAGTTCTTCTGCCCACTATGGTATCTGTCATTTCTTGTTATTTCACTGGAAAAGCATAAACAATATTTGTACTGAAATATAACCATGACATTTTGTCATTTATAATTCATTTCATCTGTACTTTGGAGTTTGTTACTGCCTTCTCTGGAATTATCAAATATCTATGCAAGAATCACTGTTTGGGAATTGCAATGCAATAAATCAAAGAATCGGAGGATGTGCATAGCAACATTCCCTTAACTATTTCAACTTGGGGATACTTATACAGTAGTTAGGTAACTGAACTTGAATAATTGTCACTGACAAGTAGTAACACATTGGCCAAGGCTGGGAGACTGAACTTCGAAGAGGAACTGATTCATTCAGGATGATGGTACTGGAAAACATGTTTTCAGTGATTTTGGCCCAGGTGGTATGTAACATTCCCATTTCTAAATGCAGTGTCAGTGATCCTCTGCCTTTTCTTCACAAGGAATGCAGACCAGGAGACCTCAACATTGTAGGCATTCTATCTAACATCTATATATTTTACAACATAATAGACTTCAGGGAACCACCCTCTAATAATGTTTTTGATGACATTCTGTAAGTTTATTCTACCATTCATGATATATGATAAATGCAGTTGATTGTTCATCAGTATATATTTATTTCTCTGGGTTTGAATCTTTGTTCAAAGATAGTCTTGCATTTGAATTGATACTGGTTTTTGCGTCAAGCATTCAAGTTTAACTCTTTATGGTCTTTGTGACCATAAAGACAGTGGGCTAGAGACAGAGTGCTCCAGGATGATCTATTGCTAATGTGTCCATTCAAAACTTCCAACAATACACCTATCATTACTGTAATTAAACGTTCCAGTTTGCTGCTGCTGGACATCTTCTTTTTCTCTTTCTTTCCACCTTTATACACTTCTTAAGAATAGTAAGTTTTTACATGATATCTCCAGATTATCTGCTACAATGTCCTACCTGTCAATGAAAACTTCAGCTTCAACCACAACAATACATGAGCAAACAACAGATACAAACTTAAAGTGAACTGCTCCAAACTCAATTGCAGAAAATATACTTCAGCAACAGAGTGGTCAATGCCTGGAATGCACTACCCGACTCTGTGGTTTCTTCCCCAAATCCCCAAAACTTTAACCTTAAACTGTCTACTGTTGACCTCACCCCATTCCTAAGAGGTCTGTAAGGGGCATGCATAAGTGCACCAACATGCCTATCATCCCTGTCCTAATGTTACCTTTTTAAAAATTTGTATCCTCTTCATGTATTCAGAATCATGTTTAGACTTTTATCTGTTATCTTATATACTGTATGCTTGACAAATAAAAAATAAAAATAAATACATAAATAAATGTAATATAATAATGTGAGCCTGATCATCTGGGCTTTCAGTAAGAATTTTGGATTGAAATATTTTATTGCCTTTTTGTTTCTTTTCTCAGCTGAGATTCTCAGGAGTGTTCTAAAACACCAAATTTCAAACACATTAATTCTCTTTCCTTCTTGCTTCTTCAAATTCCAACTCTAACTGGGATATTTTCTTAGAAGGAAAACCATTCTTTGTAGATATAGACATATAACTACATCTGGACATCTTACTCACTGCTCTCCTTGTTAAGTTTCTTTTCTGACACACATTTCTTGATCCGTAGTTCTTTTAGACAGAAACTATCTACCACTTTAGCATCTCCACTGTCAATTTGAAGATTGGTTGTTGGAAATGTTTGTTTCTATTGTGCTCTCTATTTTTTATTAAATTTTAATCCCATTTTTACTCTGCTCTTTGACTTTCATTACTAGAGATTACAGATCATTTCTCTTTTAAGCTATTAGAATACTGATGTCGGCATAATGCATGTTGCTGTCTAATTTTAAACCTCAGTTATTTTCTTCCAATTCGTCTTCCCCCAAATTATAATCAGCATAGAGTTTGAAAAGTAATGGGACAATATAACGCTTGACATGATTTCCTTGCTCACCTCTTCTTTCAGTACATCCTATCCAGACTATGGCATCCTAACTTTTTATAGCTTTGTCAGGAGGATTAACTCTTCTGGCATTCTCATTGACCTGAACACATTCCATACTGTCAACACAATTAATGATATTTATATAATCAATAAAACACATAATTATTTTTTGTGAGGGGAATATGCTTTTGGTTTCTCAATTACCTAGGATCCATCAGCAATTATTCTTTTCTAGGGTCTTCTAGCACCAGCTTGAATATCTGACTTCTCCCTTTATACAGTATGTTGGATGTTAATCAGCATTGGATAATCCTAGTCATTATTTTGCTAGCAAGTGAAATTAAGTATATTGTTTATACATTCCATTATACTCCTTTTTTCATATTGATATATAGCTAGGCTTCTTTCAATTGGTTTCCCATTTGTAATTCTTCAGATTTCCTGGCAACCTTTATGAATTCTTCTTCTTCTATTTGTTTGTTTAATTAATCGATTAAATTTATATGCCAAAGCTTGCTACAAAGCTTGCCCTATGTCATTAGATGTTCTATCAGTTCTTCCCTAAATTAGTAATAACCCAGAGTAGTGATCTAATGTCTTCTTCAATTACTAAAGAGTTAGTAAGTGAGAATTTCTTATAAGGGATCTTGGAGGTTGGCATGTCTACAGCACATAATTTCAATATATCTAATTTAATAATTTCCCTTGATTCCATTTACTGTCTGTGAATTTATATCATTCATTTAGCGGGAGCAGTTTAAAGTTAGGACCTCCTTTTGCATTTTGAGATCTTTGCAAACACTTTCCATTCCTGTTTTTATTTTTAATGCCATCACAGATTGAATTGTAATATTTCTTCTTGTCTTTTCTAACAGCTCTTTTCTAACAGCACTGAAAGCTTTTGTACAACTCCTTCCAGAGATGCTTAACTTTCTTGGTTTTGGCTTCTTTCCCCTTCTTAGCCATTTCAGACATCCCTTTTGCTCTCCTGTTTCTTGATCTTTAGCAGTCTCTTTTCACATTCATCCTGAACAACTGATTTTCCTGAGGAAACTTGAGATAATGAGAGAAATACAATATTCTAAATTGTAAAAAAAAAAACTGGTACGAAAAGTTGATTGATTTGAATATAATTGTTGATGTTCACATACAGTATATCAATAAAAATGCTTTGCATTTTGCTAAAATGAAATATTCTAAGTATGGAATTATGAAACAAGTGCTAAAATATTTACTTTTAGGATCATGACATCTCTATACCAGCAGTTTCTGGCTTTGCAATTTGCAATCAAGGAGATCAATGAATATTTGCATATTTTACAGAATCACACCTTGGGCTTTCATATCTATAATAGCTATTTTACTACAACTTGGACCTATCGTGCCTCACTGGAAGTATTTTCTTCTAAAGTCAAATTGATTCCTAACTACAGCTGTGGCCAGCAGAACAGAGCAATAGCTGTTATTGGAGGACCAACCTCTGCAATTCAGGCCCATATGACCACTATCTTGTCTCTCTACAAAATACCCCAGGTACAATTCTTGCTTGGAATCTTTGGGGGGGGGGAATACATGGAATTTTTTTTCAAGTATTTTCTTATGGTACAGAATAATATGTTACAGAGCATGGGTGAAATGTTACCAGTTCGGCCCAGTTTGGGCATACTGGTAGCGGCGGCCACTGGTGGTTCAGAGAACTGGTAGCAGTGGCAGCGCAAGGCTCTGCCCACCTGCCCGGACACATCCATTTTCTTTTTTTAATTCTCTGCACATGCGCAAAGGGTGAAAAAGTGTGTGTGATGGTGGCAGTTGCGCGAGCAAAGGGAGTGCGCGCACGCAAATCGCGCGCTTCCAAACCAGTAGGGAAGATAAGTAGATTTCACCACTGGTACAGAGCAGAGGTAATTTGATCTAGTGGTTAAGGCACTAGACTAGAAACAAGGAGATTGTAAATTCTAGCCTACTTTAAACATGAAAGTTGGTTGGGTTACTTTGGATCAGTCACTCTCACTCAGCCCATGACATCAGTCTCAGAACACAAGCTGGTCAATCAATTCCTGTCACAACCAAAGGATCAATACTCATTGATCTGGGGAAAAAAGCAGACCCTGCACTTATGGGGAAAATGCTGGGAAGAAGATTTATGTTACAGAAATCACTAATTCTGTGACCAGAACAAATGTATGAATGTTTTGTAATCAGAGACATTGAGAGTGATTAAGATGTTGTAGTACGAATGGGGAAACTGAAATTACTGTTCCTCCCAGGTAGATGAGTTTGGGGCATCCTCCTCTGTCAGTTTTAAACTGTGAAGTTGAAAAACATCTACCTAGTA